>CM021797.1:75540448-75553920 GCA_011076525.1 Nettapus auritus
AAAAAAAAGGAAAAGTCATGGGTTGAGACAAAGACAATTTAATAACACCAGAAAGGAAGGGAAAATAATAATAATAGTGATAAAATAATATCACAGAATCACAGAATTGTCTAGGTTGGAAGAGACCTCCAAGATCACCGAGTCCAACCTCTGACCTAACACTAATGAGACCTCCACTAAACCATATCCCTAAGCTCTACATCTAAACATCCTTTAAAGACCTCCAGGGATGGGGACTCAACCACTTCCCTGGGCAGCCTATTCCTGTGACTAACAATCCTTTCAGTAAATAAGTTCTTCCTAACATCCAGACTAAACCTCCCCTGATGCAACTTTAGCCCATTCCCCCTCGTCCTGTCACCAGGCACGTGGGAGAATAGACCAACCGCCACCTCGCTACAGCCTCCTTTCAGGTACCTGTAGAGTGCGATAAGGTCACCCCCGAGCCTCCTTTTCTCCAGGCTGAACAATCCCAGCTCCCTCAGCTACTCCCTGTAAGACTTGTTCTCCAGACCCCTCACAAGCTTTGTAGCCCTTCTCTGGACTCGCTCAAGCACCTCCATGTCCTTGTAGTGAGGGCCCCAAAACTGAACACAGTACTCAAGGTGCGGCCTCACCAGAGCCGAATACAGGGGAAAAATCACATCCCTGGACCTGCTGGACACGCTGTTTCTTATGCAAGCCAGGATGCTGTTGGCCTTCTTGGACGCCTGAGCACACTGTTGGCTCATATTCAGCTGACTATCAACGAAAACTCCCAGGTCCTTCTCTGTCAGGCAGCTTTCTAACCACACATCTCCCAGCCTGGAGCTCTGCTTGGGGTTGTTGTGCCCCAGGTGCAGAACCCGGCACTTGGCCTTGAACTTCATACTGTTGGCCTCGGCCCTTCGGTCCAGCCTATCCTGATCTTCCTGCAGAGCCTTCCTACCCTCGAGCAGGTCGACAGGTGTTCCTAACTTTGTGTCGTCTGCAAACTTACTGAGGGTGCACTCGATCATCCAGATCATCGATGAAGATGTTAAAGAGGACTGGCCCCAGTACTGAGCCCTGGGGGATGCCACTAGTGACCGGCCTCCAACTGGATTTGACTCCATTCACAACTCTTTGGGCCCGGCTATCCAGCCAGCTCTTAACCCAACGAAGCGTGTGCCAGTCCAAGCCATGAGCAGCCAGTTTCCTGAGGAGAATATAGAAAGAAAGTGATGCACAATGCAGTTCCATTAGGAATTGTCACCCACTGACAGATGCCCAGCCAGTCCTTGAGCAGTTTTATTGCTGAGCATGACACCACTAGGTACAGGACATCTCCTTTGACCAGTTGAGGTCAACTGTCCTGGCTGTGACCCCTTCCAGCTCCTTGTGCACCCCCAGCCTGTCCGCTGGTGGGGTAGTGTGAGAAGTTGGAAAGGCCACACAGTGCTGCTCTGTGACAACTGAACATTGATGTGCTATCAGCATTATTTTTCTCCTAAGGGAACAACACAGCAACATACCAGCCATTATGAAGAAAACTAACTCTGTCTCAGCCAGAACGGGGACAAGATTCTATCTCAAATATGGAAAGGTGGTAGAAAGGCTGTAGCGTGAATAAGTAAAATGCTGATCGTTCATATAACCACAACTTTTCTTGTTGTGGTTATTCTGGTTGTGTTCTGGTTGTCATTACTTTTCTGGTTGTGGTGTAACCTGGCCGACAGCTCAGCACCACAAAGCCATTTACTCACCCTCTCCCCTCCCTCTCTGAGAAGGGGGAAAGAATCAGGAAAATGAAGCCTGTGGGTTCAGATGGAGAGAAAAGAAAAGAAAAGAAAAGAAAAGAAAAGAAAAGAAAAGAAAAGAAAAGAAAAGAAAAGAAAAGAAAAGAAAAGAAAAGAAAAGAAAAGAAAAGAAAAGAAAAGAAAAGAAAAGAAAAGAAAAGAAAAGAAAAGAAAAGAAAAGAAAAGAAAAGAAAAGAAAAGAAAAGAAAAAAGAAAAATAGCAATATTAGTAACAATATGTACTAAACAATTAATTGATGCAAAATACAATTTGTCATCACCCACTGGAGAGTTATGAGTGGCAGGCAGTTTGGGAGGATATGGGCAGGCATCTAGAGCAGTGGACACCTCCAGTGCTTTAGAATTTCACCCCTGAACAGGTGCAAAATCCTAACAAAATGGCAGAATGAAAGGCTTGAAAGAGGTGTGTCATAACCGTGGCAATTCCAGAGAGAAACAAATCAATGCAATGTGCTGGGTCTTGGCCCAGTGCAATTGCTCACCACCCACTGACCAATGCCCAACCTGTCTGTGAGCAGCTGGTACCCCTGCCGTCCCCCAGCCAGCCACCCCACATTACTTGTCCAGCATGACACCACATGATGTGGAATACCTGTTTGGCCATTTGGGGTCTGTCGTCCTGCTTCTGTCCCCTCCCAGCTCCTGCTGCACCCCCAGCCTGCCTGCTGGCAGGACAGAGCGAGAACCTGAAAAGTCCTTGACTCAATGTAAGCGCTCTGGAACACTCTCCCAGTAATCTGTAGATCACAGACTTCTTGAAGCAGGTGTGATAATAGTTTTGTACAGCTTTTGGTGTTTTTTGTTTGTTTATTTATTTATTTATTTATTTATTTATTGTTATTGTTGTTTTCTTATAGTAATATATTGCTAATTTCATCTGCGTAAACCTTTAGCCTATGCCATATCTTGTGGTAAGGTGTTCTGTAATTTGTCTGCATATTGTGTAAAGATCCATCTCCTTTTGCTTTGCTACACCTGACTCATTTCATCTGATGCCCTCTCAAACATGCAATGACTGTTTTACATCAGGCATGGTTGCATGGATGTCAGTCACCTTTCTGTCACCTTATGTTTTCTAGTTTCAAGAGATTTAAAGTTTAGTTATTTCTCGTGTCAATCACTTCAACATTTGACCGAACTCATCGTTCTTTTTAATTATTTTTATTCTGCTATTATCAAGGACAGAGAGCCAGAAGCACTTGGAGCTTTAGGTTTGGAATTACCATGGATTTATATATTGATGTATATTGTAATTTTTTTTTTTTTAATTTTTTTTTTGGCCAGCCTTCCTTCCCTCTAATTTAAAATGCTCTGTTTGCTATTTGATCACTGCTGGATGTTGAACTGATGTTTTCAGAGCATTCTAACACAAAGATCCTATTCTGGGACAATAATAATCAACTCAGATTATCACTGTACAGGTGAAATTATGGCTGATTTCCCCATGTTCATCAAATTTATCTGTATTGAGGTCTTCCTGTAAGTCATCATTACTGGACATTACTATCCACGGTAGAACTGTCAGTAGATCTGCAGACTGGGTTCTAAATTTAAATAGTTGGATGTGATCAACAGAAGCCATGTGGTATTTTGGTTCTTAGCTATGTGATTCTGAACATTCCTGATCTGGCGACTGTGAAGTTCATATTGTTAGAGGTTCACAAATCTGACTTTGACATGTGAGTAAATGAGTGCTGTCCACATTCAGTTTTATCATGCTTCTTGAGTTAAATATAGAAGTGGACTAGAGTATAGTCAGATGACTGTGTAAGACAAAAACCAAGCAAACAAACAAACAACAACACTAAAATTGGACAAGTGCTTATGGGCAGTGTCATTGTGCAGGTGTATTTTTTGCAGTAATTTTACAGAAGATCAGGTGTAGTTAACATTAAGATTTGCTTTTAATAATGGTTGTGGTCCGTTTGTCTGGTCATGGAAAATGTGTCTTTGAATCGGGATGTACAACATAGTTAATTTTGAGAAGTTACAGTTCAGCTAATAAAGAGTGCTCTCAATGGGTCAGCTCAAAGATCTAACGTATTTCATTCCATTTTCTTTCTTTCAAGTCTCTGACACTGAGTCACTGCATTAGGTTATCTAGATTACAATAAATCTGATAGAGGCAAATATTGAGCAAGCTAATCTAATTTTCTTAAGGTTTTGCTGACAATTGTCTAGACAAGAAAATAAAATCAGCCGTAACATTTGATTATCACTGGGCTGAGTTCATGCTGCTACAATTAAGGCAGTGACAACATTTTCATCACAGAACCCTTTAGCAATCCTGTCTTAGTTTTGCAGCTGAGCCATGACACTTCATCCCAGGTTGAAATTTAGAGACCAGTAAAAGAGTACTGTTTTACTACAGTAAAACAGATTTATGTATGTAACCTCTTAAACAGAAATTAAACAGGTTGTTTCTGAACTGGTCAGTACTTCCACAGTCTCACAGTTGAGATTAACTTTCATATCTTCAATTTTAGACTGGTTAAGAAAACTGTGGATATTTAAACGTTGAACAAGTTTTAAAACATCTACCTACAGTCTGCCCTTGGTTGTCAGAATGAAACCTGTGTAACTTACTGTTCCTACTATTAGTTTGTTTAAATACTTTTCAAAATGATGCCCTTTAATAGTCTCTATGCAACTGTAAGTTCTAAGAAATATGCATAGAAAATGAAAACATCTGCAGGTTGAGTACTCTTCCTGAGCAAAGTGCAAAAAAAGCTGAATACTGTGCTCTAAAAACTGGACACAGGAATTTCTGTTGCTCACAGATTTTGAACACAGATATTTCAGTCCTTGTTTTTAATGTAAACTTCCATTGAGAACTGTGTAGTTGGATTCAAGGTAGCATTTGAGTAGCTAGTAAAACAATAACAGAATCAACCTCACAATTGTAAAAGTTCTAAAGGTAGGTTTTTGTTTTGTTTTGTTTTGTTTTGTTTTGTTTTGTTTGTTTGTTTCCAAGGATCTGGGCACTATGGAAGATTAATGTTAGACTTTTAAGTAAGTTGTATCTCTGTATTCCTTGTGTTAGATTCCACTATTATAAAGCTATTCCATATAGATATTTGTACATAAATACTATTATTTGTAACACATTCAAGTTTCTTTTCCAAAGTAGTTAGTACTACACAATGAAAAAAAGGACAGAAAGGACACACTGCAGTAAAGGAGAACTGTGACTATTATTACTATGATTAAAGGTTAGAGCAGGAGACTTGAGGAAGAAGAAATGCCTGTGGTGAGATACCAAGCTGCCAGCAGAAGCAAGTTTAGTGCTGTACCACTAGTACTCATAGACTAATAGGACAGTCCAGGTTAATTGGGACCTCAAACAATCTTGTGGTCCAGTAGTTCATGAAAAAGTGAGCCTGGATGAGATTATTTAGCACCCTGTCAAGTCACATCTTGAAAACCTACAATGATGGGGATTCCACCATGTGTCTGGAGAGGTTATTCCAGTCATTGTCCTCACCATAAAAAAAATCATTCTTATGTCAGAATGAAATCTCTCCCAGTGCAGCTTGTATCTATTGCCCAACCACCACAGCATGTGGTTCCTTGTGAAGAGAGAGCCTCCATTCTCTTAGTTGCCTCCCTTTAAGTATAAAGAATGTCATGACAAGGTGCCCCTGATCCTTCTCTTTTCCAGGCTGAAAAGACTTGAATCCTTCAGTCTTTCATCACAGAACAGGTTCTCCACCCTTTTGATCATCTTCATGACCTTTCTTTGGACCCTCTTTGGTCTGTTCATGTCTTTTTTTTGAATTGTGGGGACCAGAACTGGGCACAGTATTCTACATGTGGCCCAACAAGTGCAGTGTAGAGTGGGATGATCACACCTCTATCTATGCTAGCAATGCCCCTCCAGATGCAGCCCAGGATCTGATTTGCCTTCACTGCTGCAGCATCACACTGTTGCCTCATGTTCATCTTGATGTCTCTAGGACTCCTTCAACAGGGCTGTTCCTTAAATCCTCCTCGCCTGTATTGGGCTCTTTCATTATGTTGTCCCAAGTGCAGGAACTTGCACTACAATAAACTTCATACAGTTCTTGCTTGCTCAGTCTTCCTTTAAGATGGCTCTTTACGACATGTCCACCTCACCACTGATTTTAGTGACACCAGCCAACTTGGTGAGGGTGTTTTCAATCCAATCACCCAGGTCATTTATTAATATGTTGAACACCCTGGGGCCTGGTCTTGATCCCTAGGGGACCCCACTTTTGACAGACTGTTGACTTGAGCAAAAGCCATTGATCCCCACCTTCTGAGTGCAGACTGTTAGCCAATTTCTTAAACACATTGCAGACCACAGATCTAGTCTGTAGTTTGCCAATTTGCCTAGAAGTATGCTATAGGAAACAGTGTGAAATGCTTTGATGAATTCCAAGTAAACAGTATCCACTGCTCTAGGCATGTAAACCTGGAGAAAAGAAGGTTCCAAGGAGCCTTCCAGTACCTCAAGCGGACCTAAAGAAAGCTGGAGAGGGACTCTTTATCAGGGAGTGATAGGAAACAGAGTAATGGCTTTAAACTAGCAGAGGATAGATTTATTTAGATATTCAAAAGAAATTATTTACTCTGAGGGTGGTGAGTCACTGAAAGAGATTGCCCAGAGAAACTGCAGATGCTCTATCCCTGGCAGTGCCCAAGGCCAGGCTGGATGGGACTTTGGGCAACCAGGTCTGTTGGGAGCTGGTTGTAGTCCTTGGTGGGTATTTGTCTGCCTTTCCATAGCTGATGCATATCAGCTTTTTTTATTTTGGGTTTTTTTTTTAAGCATACTCAAAAGCTCATTTTTAATCCAGTGCAGTCTCTCGTTCTTCCTTCTTTCCCTTTGTAGGGGATGTGTTCGTGCTTGTTCTCGTGCTTCCAGGAGTCTGCTCCTCAGTAGCTCCCAGCACTTGAAGACTCCGTTGCCCTATTCCATCACATTCATATATAAGAGGGCAGATGCCTTCAACATAATAGCCTGTTAGTCATCATGAATCATACATTGGGGACAATATTTATACTACCTAGCTTTGGACATTAAGGAGATGGTGTCTAGTCTTTTTGAACTGTCACTCCTCCACGGGACATTAGAAACAGGAAATGACTTAGCTAATTGCTCTTTGACCACCTTCAAGTTTAAGGACTCTTAAGGAAAAATAAAAATAAAAATCCAGCACTCCAAGATGTATCTGGTCTCCTATGTTAGCTAAAGCTGCCCGAAACTTTAAATATGTTTCTGGAAGTGATGTTTTCTATCATTGCCTAACACTGGCTGAATGGCAGAGCTCAAAGGGTCAGAAAATGGGGCAATATTGGGCTGGCAGCTAGTCACTAGTGGTGTTCCCAGGGCTCAGTTCTAAATCCATTCTTGTTCAACATTTTTATCAACGAACTGGATGCAGAAGTTGAATGCATCCTTGGGATGTTTGATGATGATACCAAACTGTGAGGTGCTGTTAACTTCTAGAGGGATGAGAGGTCTTACAGAGAGATCTAGATACACTGGAGCATTGGACAAATATCAATGACAAGGAGACATGACTGGCACAGAGCTGTGCCAGGGGAGTACTAGGCTGGGCCTCAGGGAGCATTGCTTTACCCTGAGGGTGGCCAGACGCTGCAATAGGATTCCTAGCAAAGTGCTGGATGCCCTAAACCTGATAGTGTCCAAGAGCCATTTAGACAATGCCCTCAGTACTGTGCTTTTACTTCTGGTTAGCCCTGAAGTGGTCAGGCAGTTGGACTTGATGGTCTTTCTGGGTCCACTGCAACCGAACTATTCTAACATTTTTTTCTAATGCCAATGTACCTTTTAATTTGAAGGACTTGATTTCTTTATCCCTATCGTGTCTTCCACTCCCAAGCTGGAGAACGATTCTTCAACCACCAAGTGAAAACAGTACACAGACCTCCAGTGCAGTCTTTAAGAGCATAGCTCTACATGTCTGATGTATCATGTCAAGAACTCATTTGCATGGGTGAAATAATATCCTCAATACCTTTCCTAAAGTCTGTTTGGCAAAAAGTATTTCCAAACTAATACTTTTTCCAAAGATGCGTCAAGGTATCTCAGGTTAGTTTGAGGTCTGTCACATTGTGCTTCAAATGTACATGGCAATTACATGGTAATATGTAGATGTGTCCTGGGTATGTTTTAAGCTAATATATGAAGCTCCTTCCTTCAAATACAAAGAGTGTTCCTCAAGAAAAACTGAACTTCTCGTTTTTTTTTGTGTTGTTTTGGTTTGGGTTTTTTTTGAGTGTTTATTTTTCTTTTGTTTGTTTGTTTGTTTTTGCTTTCTTTCATTTTGGTTTTGATTCATTGGCAACTAGAACATGGATAGGAAGACTAGTTCCTATGCTGGTATCCGTGTTCCCCTTCATTAACTCATTTTTTTTCTGCAGTTTGAAGTTTTCTCCTTTTCATTTTTTATGTAAGGTACTGCCCTGTATGTTCACCAATGGTAAGCTGTCCCACCAAATGTTTATTACAGAGGTTTTTATTGACACTATATCAAGACATGTTAAAGTATAAAGGTTACCCTTTGAAAACCAATGCAGATGTAGATTTTGTGTTTTAATGTTTAACCTGCACGCAGCTTACCCAGAAAGTCTTTCAGTCATGTCTGATATACCCTTGCTGAGTGAAAAATTCTAGCTTGTAGGTAATGTATTAGCTCACACAAAATTATCAATAAATATATAGTTATTTTTCAATTTTTTTAATCTTTCTTTATCTTCTTCTGACCTTTGGATGGAAATGTTTCTCAGTTCTAACACTAAAATAATGCTAATTATGAACATGAGTCCCCTTCAAGAGAGACAGGAGCAGTGATGAATTTTTAATCACAGACTTGGTAAAAGAAAGGTGGGCATTCATTTGTGCTGGACTATGTTTATGTATTTATTAAATGAATAAATAGAAAGCCTTGCTGCTTATTCACCTTTTCTTGGTTTAATTTCCATAATCCCTAGCTGGATTCTGACCTTTTTAGTGTGGTAGCGCAATTTCTTCACTGGGAGCAGCACATAATGGTTCATACTCTCAGTTACACCCCTGTAATGCCAAGCACATGAGGTCAGTCGGACTGCAGGGGTGTAACTGAGAATTTGTTTTGACCCATCATCACATTCTCTTTGGACAGCAGATAGAGGCACAAGCTGGTAATATTAATATGAAATATCACATAGTAAATATATATATATATATATTTAATTAAATTATAAACATACTGACCACTGTATACTTTACAACCTCAAATCATCTGATGAACTTTACATGGACAGTTTGTTAAGAAATATTTTTGGTTATGATACACATTTCAAAATTGACTCTTCATTACTCATTACTAGTAGTTTGTTTTTCTATGGTAATTCCTTAGATCTGTAGGATGCAGTTCCACTAAGTTTCAGTAATAACCGGAACATGACCAGTTAAACAGAATCATCATATTTTATACTCCTTTATGTGTACACAGCAGACCTTAGTTTTCCTTTAAGATGCTGGTGTGTGATAAGAATATCCCCAGGCATAACTGTTTTAAGACATTATTTATTTGGTAGTGACCTTATAAAAAGTAGAAATATAAAAATATATGGAATCTTTCTTATTTTCTTTGAGCTGTGCAATATATCACCCCAGAATCCACTAATGCAACACCTGGGGCAGTACAGGCGTAAATAGGGTCTATATGAGGCCTTTGGTCTCTTTATCTAACAACAGCATTCATATTTGTTTTATCTTTCCTGCAAATAGATATACATATATATATATTTAATGAGGTAGCTGAAAACAAATGAGATTCATGAGGATTAGTTTATCATGTAACAGTGAATTTCCAGCACAAGAATATTGTGTGGGAACTACATTGTTTATGGCTGCTATCCTTTACAACCCTTTTTCTATCTGTAAAATAGTTGGAGAATCTCACTGCTTCTCTGTGTAGAAGTGTACGTGCTTCATCTCACAGATTTGTAATGCTAACTGTGAGCAGAGGGAAGAAATTTGAAAGCATTAACTACAGCTCGTTGTAAGGAAGTTCAGCACTACTGTTCGTTTTCTTTGACTGTGAGTCATCTGTTACGGAAATTGACCTCTGGCCTTTTTGTAACACAGAGGGTATAGATCCACTCCTGGCCTTGTCCAGCCGACTTCTCTTCCAGACAAAGGTCACTACTTTCCCAGAAAGTATTTTCCCACTACTGCTCCCTCGGATGTAAGCTAAATCTACAGGTCTTCCCAGGGTAGTCAGGATCCACAGGCATGCTGGAATGCCCTGTGCCCTAACATTGTTCAGGTAAGTCACTGCAGTGATATAGTCCATATTTCATCAGAAAGGATGAAGCCTGAAAGGTCTCTTTACACCACTTTTCACTCTCCTTGTTGCCTCAGACCACATACTGATGGCTTGTCAGCCCAAATCTGAAGACATGAGATTAAAACATTTAGGAGACTACTCAGTTTATCATGAAACTAATATGATTGGAAGATCCCAAGTCTCTTCCCTTTATTTTATATTTCAGATATTTCCTCTTATGTGAATGATTTGAAGAAGCAAACATAACAGCTTAGGGAGGAGGAGGGGATAACTTTGATTTGGTTCTCAATAAATTTAAGATCAAAATCAGTAAGACTTTCCCCAAGCTAAGTACCCCACTGTCAGATCTGACATAAGGTTTCTCTGCTAGCAGGGTCCTAACATTTTATCTGGCAACTACCCATCTGTTTTTGTTGTTGTTGTTGTTGTTGTTGTTTGTGCATGTGTTTTGGGGTGAGGTGGGCCATTGGCTTATTTGTTTATTTTTTTTCCAAAGAGCTCTCAACTTTACATTGGGATGTTTACATGCCAAAATTTCTTCAGGAAGTGGAGCTACCAGTTCAGCTCTTTGCTCAGCCAGAGAGGTTCCCACTTTTCCACATAAGTTAGCTATGCTGGTACATTTCCAGTCTGCAACAGAAAATGCAAGACCAGTGTTTCTCTTGACACTCTCTAGGCATGTAGGTTTGCAGCACGATGGCTGGCACCCTACTGGAGGAATCTTCTTGTTTCTGATCTGTGTTCCTATCTCCATCCATGTAGTCTTTATGATTATGTTATGATTAGAGGTCTATTTCAAAAGCTGAAGAATGAAGGACTAAATGGTACCAGTCCAAAAGGTTTTGAATCTTAGTCTATTTCGTAGCTAATCCCCCTCATATAAAGTTTAGATGGTGGTTTCTGTTTTTCTTTTTAAAATAAATAAATTGTCATATGTTTTATGAAAGTCCTAATCCTTTGGTAAGCCTCAGGCCCCTGCAAAGCCTTCAGATTTCAAGTCTTCTTCATAGTCTGTACAGGTGTGAACCAGATACAGGTTGCTCTAACAGCTGCATGCAGAGAAGAACAACTCTCTTGTCTAGGCAAGGAAACAAGAGATCAGGTAATGTGGTTAGGCAACAGCCAAGAAGGAATGGATTGTCATTTTGTGCTTGCATGCTTTATTTACAGAAAGGACATGCCATAGCAGGATATGAACTAACAGGCATGTTAAAATGCACAGGAAGACATACTGTATTTCTCAACAGTGACTGTTGGTTTATTTGTTTGTTTGTTTTGTTTAATCTGAAGTGTGCATATGGTACTGTCAGTAGAAGTGATTTAATGGAAATGACAAGGATTCCAGAGGCTATTTTGGGTTATGGTGAAGGATGAAATGTACTAGTATTGCAAGTCCTGAAAACACTTTATTTCACCAACATTTTTGGTTAAATTTTCTTGGGTACACATTCTCATTACCTCAATGGGAGTCAAAGATTACATACTGAATCATGGAATTTACAGTTATGAGTCACTAAAAAAAATTAAAAGAAAATATTTTTACAATTAGGCTTTTAAAACTTTGTGTTTTTTCTTACTGTTGTTCACTCCATACGAGAAAGCTTAAGTGATTAGTTCAGTATATGAAGTGTGGTAGTTTGTATTCAGGGAAAATATGTTAAATTTAATAAGAATTAAATTTATACCTAAAAAAATTACCACAATTCTTCACAAAAATATTTATATGGGGAGGGTTTTCTTGAAGTGACCGTATGTTTTTCAAAGTTGGAAAGGAACAAGGATATGGTTATTTACACTATCACAAGGAAATTAATGTTGAAATCAAGATAGACATTATATTTTGTTAAAATGTGATTGTACTTCGTTTCTTGGAATATGTTTCAAATCAGTTTTTAATCTTCTTGTTATGGAAAAAAAAAACAATGAATGACTTCTCTGCTGGTGGAAGATGCCTCCTTGCCATACAATGCTGAACCAACTGCTCTAATTGAGCTAGTGAGTCTTAAATGCTTTTGTTACTTTAGTGCATATGTTTTGATCCATCTTTGGGACTATGTTCACCTAGATAAATTTGTGGTTTTAGCTAGAAATTACTAAGCATCTTATGTTAAATACCACTACCTTTCTCGTGAAGTGACTCAACACAGATAAAACTTTCAAAGAGAAATGTCCACACTGGTAGTTTTATTTCAAAATATAGAAAAAAAGGTGGTGAAATCTATGTAGATTGCCAGTTTAGTAGGTCCTTGAAACTGTATTTTGTGAAGTTGGAATGAAAATGAAGTTGTGGTTTCTATCTCCTTTCAGTGTTATTTAGAAATTTTGTTCCTGAATATGTAAGTAAACAGATGAAAAAAAGTGGCAGAAGTCCTATTTGTGCCACTTGGAAGCTCACCCTGATTTGTGAAAATTAAACTATTTTGTTCAGTTTAATTTGTTATTCTTAAAGAGTAGGAGAAGTTAAAAGAATGCTTCTAATTTGCGCGCTAGTAATGAATAAAGACCAGGGTACGAATCATAGTCTGCTAAAAGCACTGAGCACAGCAGTCTATTGATGATACACATGAAATAATACACTTCACTCTTCTTTGTCTCCTGGTATCTTTATCTCCTGGTATTCTGATCCTTGAGGATCAGAAAATAAGACCAAATATATATTTTGGTCCATTTCTAAGTCAGATCCATTATTTTATATTAAACAGACATTCTACAACAGTTTTTGATGACTCTATTGAGATTATTAATACAATATCTCATCACAGAGATGTAAACTTTTTGTGAGACATTTATGCAGCTGTCTTTACTAACAGGAATCCTTTTCTATAAAATGTACCTGGATTTTTTTCTTTAATTCTATCTACAAAACAAAAACAACACACACACACCACAAAAAAATAATAATAATAATAATAATAATAATAAAAAAATAACAGAATGAAAAATAAAATAAAATAAAATATAAAATAAATAAAATAAATAAAAGTAATAATTACCAAAAAAATGATGATACTGATTTTTGCTAGTTCAGTATTTTAAAGCTTGTACAAACAGAATAGATTGAAAATACAATGAATTCTAAGTTTGAGTAGCCTTTTAATATATGACTTGGATATTATAGACCATCATAGCTATACGGGATGAAAATCATTGGAGCTGACAAAGAAAGGAAACTTATGCAAACACAGTACTTCCAGAAAGACTCTGGCCACTTTTGTTTTATAGCCATACAGATATGCTCTGTATCTGTAGTTTCTGAGCTTAACTTTTTGCTACCTTTTGTCTAGATGTTCACAAAATCTGCTTAATTTCAAGAATGATACATGGAATTAATTCTTTTTTTTTTTTTTTTTTTTTTTTTTTTTTTTTTTTT
>CM021797.1:75554020-75577136 GCA_011076525.1 Nettapus auritus
TTTTTTTTTTTTTTTTTTTTTTTTTTTTTTTTTTTTTCCCCACATGTGTGGGGAATTCTGGTCTATATATCCACAGGATCCCTGAACATAATATTTGTAGCAGCATGGCATTTCATATTTCCAGTTGATATGAAAGTACTCATAATTTGACTGAGTGGGTTAAAAAAATGGCAGATCCTGACTTCTAAATTGTCCGCGGTTGCCACATCATATGGAGGAGAGAGTAATTTACTTCCCGAAGTTTTACTGTATTCAAAAATCAAAGATCTTTAAGTCCACAATAGTTTGGTATTTGGATTAATATGTGATAACTATTGCTTTCAGTGAAAATAAATTCAGATACAACAAATAACTAACTGCTTCAAAATTTGTTTATATTCAGAAAACAATTCTGATGGATTCTTATTGAGACAATGTGGAAGGACAGGATCTATCTAAAACAGTAACTCTGAAATAATTATTTGCTGTGATTCTGGGAAACTTCTTGAAATCTGTGGAATAGTACAGACATCACTAAATTTCTATTGATCCAAAAATAACTTTCAAATGCAATGTCTTGTCTCGTATTCATTATGTTCAGCTTTTATATTTACTTTTATTATTATTATTATTATTATTATTTAATTTTTACACTTGCATTTACATTCTATAGCCTTGGCTTCCTTTTCTTCCTCTCATTTCAACATTACCAAAGGAATCTGAACTTATACATGAGATACTGTTTGATCCCTTTTGAAAATCAAGCTGTTATGTTATTCACAGGACAACAGGACATTACTTATAATCTCAGGTGAAAACTGTCATTTAGATTAAATTTTTGCCTAAAACTGAGAGCTGTGATTTTACACAGAGCTTGAACGTGTGTTTAGATTTGGAATTAATGGGAAAGTTATTTTCTTGATAGGGATCAAAGCACATAGTATCTTCTTAGATCAAATCCATACAAAATAGGGAGTCAGATGGTACCAGAGTGCTGCATAATGCAAGAAAAATGAAAATGGCTAATATTTTTTCACTTCTTATGATTATGTTTGCTAGAAGTCTTTATTTCAGGGACACTTTGGCAAGAGTGTATATTTATCATAGATCACAGGAATGCAACAGCAAAGGTCATTTGGTTAACAAGCCTAATTCATAGCAAATAGCTGTGATATATTAAACTTGCCAAGAGGCAGACCTGATGGCAGGGATTTTGAGTTGGGCTTACAGACCTTGGTAATACAAAGGACACATGATAACATCACTTCCATTAGCAGCAATTACGATAGCTTTTTCTGCTCTCCATGGTATAAATAGAGTCTTAATACAATAATCCCATTCCATTTCCCTGCTACTGCGTTGCATCCTCTTGCACATATTGTCAGAGATAAGAAGGAATGAGACTGGGGAGGTGGGGCTATTTTTCTCCTTGTACTGTTTTTAAAAGATGATGCCATTCCCTTTGTTATATTTTTGCAAGAAAATACTAGAGCCTCAATTAAACTAAATAAGGCAACATTTGTCCTTGAGAGTTCACTGACCGCTTCCATTCAGCTGAAAAACAGAGGATGTAGCATAAAAGATACAGAGGATGCTAGCCTTATATACTCCCAAAGAAAAATACTATTTCCAGACAAGCAAAATATTTCCTGGAAAACTGATATACAGCACTTTCAGGAATAGCTCATATGGCATCTCTACATGGCTTCTACAGTGGGTTCAGATGGTGTGCTCAGATCTATGAACGGTGTTTTATCTCTAACACAGAGAATTTTGCTCTAAAAATAAAAAGTAAAATAAATGGTTAATACTGAAGGTGAGACTAGCTGCACCACCTACTAAGGGTGTCTGTATTTTCACTGTTTTCCATTCCCTGTTGCTTTAAACTCTGCTGAACATTAATCATTTGAACTTCAGCTTTCCAGGTAAGATGTGTAAGATGTGTGCCTTCAGGCTAACTGTAATTATGATGAAAAATACCTTTTTTTTTTTTTTTTTTTTTTTTTTTTTTTTTTTTTTTTCCCTCTCAAAACAAGAATGAACAAAACCACATTATTTTGTCCTTGCTGGAGGAATTCTGGCAGCTTTTCCCTGAGAAGCTCAAGGAACTTGAGTGCTAGCAGCAAAAGCTCCTTTTATTATGCATGTGCTTTTGAAACTCTTTGTTAATTAGAAGTATTTTAAAGAAATTATTACTGCAGCTCTGGAAGAGGTGAAGATTTTTGTCCATGCTGCACATGTCAGAGACCAGAATTTGGCAGAACTTCTGTTACAGTTTCACTTGTAATCTGCTGCATAGCTGGATTTGGTTGAACAGTAGATATGATAAGGGAGACTGTCTCCTGTGCTTCCTTGATGTACTCCAACAGTATGGCAGAGACTGCTTGACATGGATGTCGAAATGAAGGTAAAAAAAAATGCTGATAATGAGCCTAGGAAGGAGGGGACAGAGGTGGAAACTGGGCAGAGGTGGAAACAGGGCAGAGGGGAAAATGGTGAATGGGAAATAGAAACTGGAAGTTAGCAGGTGAGAGGTGGTGAGCAATGGAAAAGATGAAACAGTCCTGAACTAGAAAACAAGAAGTCTAGAACCTAATGTGATATGGAAGAAAAGAAGCAGAGCTGATAAAGGTCTGAGGTTTATGGAAAGAGTGAGGCTTACCTGAATAAGTAGTCAGACCCTCGAGCACAGAGGTTTTGAAGAAGACAATAAAAGTAGGCCACTTGTGATGAGTGCAGGTCAGGAGGAAAAAAAGCAGTAAAAGGACTTAACAGTACATTCAGGGTGGCTAAGCAAAATGGAAAAAAAGAACAGTTGTGTTTGGAAAGGGAATCTGGAAACTGGACAGGAATACTGCAAATAGTGAAAGATATTGTCATGACAACAAGGGTGGGAAGGCAGAGCATAAATTAGAGGGAAAAGAACAGAATAGAGACAGATTGGGAAGAAAGCAATGTGATGCATGGGATATTCTCTGCTGTGAAGCCTCCAGCAGAACCAAAGGGTGCGCTTCTCATCTCCCATCAGCGTTTGTCAAATCTCCTGTTTCTGCAGTGTTGCTGACAACAGTGCAGCGGTTTGGCTGCTTCTGTCAATTCTGAGCTTACCTTAAGTGGCAAGCTGGGTGTTAAGTGACTCAAAGGGTCTCAGTGTGATGACTCATTCCAAACGGAGATATGATGTCATACTGCAAGTTTGCTTTTTTCCCAGATCTGGACTGTGCCAGAAAGTTTCTTGAAGAATGGAAGCTAAGGAGGTCCGCTGTTGTTAATTATGATACTGTCTTTAATCAGAGGCACAGGCTGCTTTAAGCCTTAACTTTACTGATTCTTAAGCACATGACCTTGCACTTTCACTGATTTTATTTTACTGCCAGTTTGTGTGTTTGTTTGTGCAATATGCAGATGGTTAGATACTACCCAGGCTCTGATTATGAAATACCTGTTGGCAAAATGTGTATACTAGTACTAGAATGCTTTTCTAACCACCTTTGGAAGGAAAGCATTGGAAAAATTTTAGTAGAAAAAGCCGAATTTTGGGGAGAATCTGATTTCAGTGAGGTCCTAGCAGAAGCTGGCAGGGTGGCAAGCATGCAGTCACACACTGGTTATGGATGAAATCTAATCCACTTAAACTAGAATTTAAAATAAATAATAGCAGAGAAGAGAGGAATGGAATAATGGTAAAAAGGAGCTTGTATAAACAACTTCCTTTATAGCCAGTTTATATTATTACATTTCAGCTGAACAATAGATATAACACAGGTTTTTCTACATACAGAAACCAGACGGTTTTTAAATCAAAACATTAATCACGCTTATTTACTTCTATAGTGACAGTGCATATTTAAACAATGCATCTTTTGTTTTCTTTTTCAAAGATTTATTATAGTAGACAACTGTTAGTGACTCTCAGGAAGAATTCAAAGAGTCAGATTCAGAGACCAAACTTGGGGAAACCAGAGGTGTTCTCCGATAGTCACCTGAAAACAGAGAATGACCCTACGGGGGCATTACCAGAGTGTTAAGATAGGATTTATTTATTATTATTATTATTTTTATATATATATTTTTAAGCAACTAAGAGGATGCTGATTTGGGAGTCCTTTCTGAAATTAAATGTTTGTTTGGTCTGTGACCCCTCATAAGGTTATTTCAGAGTATCTTTATATAGTTCTGGAATCCTTTATGTCTGTTTAGTAATCCATTAGGTAGCAGAGATACCCACTATCTGCATTGTGTTCTGGCTCAGACATTTGTGATTGTTTATTTGTTCAGTTTTTACATTTAGGAGAAAAAATTTATTACACTTATTCTTGCCATCAGAAACATTTAATAGTTAGATTTATAGATTTTAGACTGGAAATCCTGCCACCTGACAGATCATCTCAGATTCTTGGCCATGCTATGAGGACCCAAGCCTGGCAATAGCCCTGAAGGAAGAGGAGAACTGGGAGAGAGGTGAGAGGGAGCATAAATAAGACCTGTAAGCTGGGAGCTTGCAAGCAAAGTTTAATGCCATTACCCAGGCAAATGGGACCGTTTGCTCAACAATTCAGCTGTTGCTGAGAATTACTCATATTTTTCTGACTGTTTTTTTCCTTTAGGTATAGACATCTTTTCTTTCCTCTTTCTTCCTTCCTTTTCTGTTTGGGTATGGAATGAGTGGGTGCTGTGCTTTCTGTAAAGTAAGCTAGTCTGCTGAGAACCACGTGGAGGATGTGGGTGTTAGTAATTTATCAAGCTAGATAGATACAGATAACTGTTGAGACGGGTGCTGTCAGTTTCCCAGAGATACTGCTGCAACTCTATCATCAGCTTAAGAATTATGCAGGGGGAGGAGTAGGTAAATTGGCAGAACCAGACTCATCTCCATGGCAATATGCTGCTATTTTCTGCTTATACATGTGCAGTTCTGTCAATTTGTATTTGAATAGCCTACTAAGGCTACTTCTTCGTATTTAAGAAGAAAAAAAAAAAGAAAAAAAAAAGAAAAAAAAAAGAAAAAAAAAAAAAAGAAAACTCATTATGAATTAACCTGGGAAATATTTTGTTGAGTGATTGAACAATTGGCCTGTTTTCTTTCTTACTCCACTTCAAAATCATGCTCCTAGGCTTCAGAGGCTTCACTAGAGTAAATAATGTTGCTGAAAATGTACAATTTAAAATAAGCGTGGTGGGTGGAGAAAGTTAGATGTTAAAACCTGAGTGGGAAATTGTAAGCATTTGTTGTGCAAATGGACTTGGCTTCAATTAGGCAAGCATAAGTTTGGCTCTAGCAAGTAATTTTCAGAATGAGACCTGTTTAGGGAATAGTAAATTCCACTTTTCTTTCAGCATTACTTTTCTAGGGAAGGTGCCTTTATTCTATAGTAACAGCTCTGCTGAACACCTCCCATGAAGCTAAGAATTGACTTCAGTAAAAAGTATAATGACTACATGTCAGATAAGACAGTGATGAACTGTGTTTCTTCAAAGAGTGAGAAGGAAACTTGCTTTCCTTCCATTGACATCAGAAGCAAATCCATAGCCCATAGGACATTTAAAAGAAGATCTTCTGTTTCAACGGAGGATATTACTGCTAATACAATAATTGCCTCTGGCTAGTTTTCTTTGAATTCCTTTCTAATTTTTTTTTTGCTAGACAAGTTAATTATTTCATCATTTAAATCATAAGGTGGTAGCAATCGGGTGCATAACACACAAAGACTTTAGTGTAACAAACTAACACGTAAATGTGCATAACTTCTTTTTATTTCTTCTGTGTTAAAACCAATCTACTCCATTGGATAAAGTTTTGTATCACACAAAGGGCTTGTTTAGAAATCGTGCAGGTCTGGTTCTCTGATGTAAGAATACAATTTTGAATATCATATTAAAAAATGCATTTTTGTTGGCCACTTACTTTAGTACGAAGTACATATAGAATGTTAATAAGAACACAAGATGACTCTAAACCAAATTTGTATCACCACAGTACAGCAATAACAAATCATAGCAGCAAGTTGTAAAAGAGACCCTGTTCAGGGTAACTATAGTACTCAACATTGGTCCTAATGTATATTACCTGAAAATCATCAAGAAAAAGCTTAACCTTCAGATGATTTTAGGTAGAAAAACACTGAAAATAAAGTGACAAAGTATTTAAAATTCTTTGAACTTGAAAGTTTTCCTTTTCAAAAAGCATGTATATATAAATCATAATATAAATCATAAAGCTAATTAGATTTGATACATTACTCAGTATAACTGGTATTGCCTGATAAAAATAAATAAATAAATACTTCAAATGTATTCATTTTTCATACAGAAGAATATTTGAAATCTAGAGGTAACAATGATTTTTATATCCTGGAAATGTTGTAAGCCATGGTGGAATGAGTGGCAAAGCCTACTGGCAGAGCTATAATTCTATAAATATTTCTTTAATTTTTCCTTTATTCACATGCAGGGATGAGTTACTCTCATTCCTTTCCATGTGTGTCCCAGTAAACTTTTACAGTTTCCTGGTCTGATACTGTGAGCACTTTGGACACATGTCTGGGTGATATTTATCTGCTTCAGATTTTATTTTTTTCTCATGAGAATGCCTGCTTAATCACAATTGATTGGTACCAAATAACTTCACAGTTTTATTTTGGTTTTGATGGTTTGCCATACAGGAATTCAACAACAAATCAAAAGATCCTGATAACTTTCATATTTCCTATGAGGTTTTCAGTTTGTTATTATCAGGACAATTTTTCACTGTTTCATCTGGAAAGGAAGAGACACTCTTCAAGGTGGTATATATTCATGCACTGAGCATTACTGCTATTGGGTTAAACAGACACATTGTGAAACCTGTCTGCACCAGTCCAGGTGCCAAAAAGCAAGCTCTTTGGTAGGTCTGGCCAGGGGTGTAGATGTTTGGCCATAGAAGTGCTAAAAAGCTGCTGTGTTTTTCAAAGCCAAAATGCACAAAGCAGAAAGCGCACAGAGCTGCTTTTGCTATGATGCTGGGTTTTGTTCTCTTGGTGGGCTGAATAAGGTGAGGAACAGTGAAATAGCACTGCTTGTGTCAGGGTTGGAAGGAGTTGTGACTCGTATGCTGCCTGAATCAAAGGTCTCCCTGGACTGTATCTGGTTAGAAGGATATTAATCATCTCCCCTTATTGTGAGCTTGGTTATAGTAGTTTAGCCTGCATAGAGCATAAAAAGGTATTCATCTACCCTCTTCTGTTTCCCTGAATGTACAAATTCATGCCAACTGTTAGGCAATACACCCAAAAGCAGCTCATACCAGTGAAACAGATAAGAAGTGTTCTGCCAGTTGGTACATGGTCTCGCTTCAGGTACAGTAATAGGATCGGCAGTGCACGTTTATTAATTCACTGCATCCAATTTATTCTGCCAGATATTTTTACTGTTGTTTGTGTTATATAGTCTTTCAGTTTATAATCCCTGAACAGCAAGTTTTATAACTGATTGTTCTGTGGGTAGGGGGGTGGGTAGTGTAGGGGAGGGTGAGGGTGAATAATTAAAGCACTAAAACACTCTGAATCTGAAATCCAGATCCAATTCTTTCCCTTTATAGGTACATAGATGTTTTTCTTCAGGCAACAAAAGTGAGTGATAACTAAATCAATTGTGGAAGCCATAGAACAGAAACCGAAAGTATGAGTGGTTTTAACAGGATTAGACAAATTTGCAAAGAATAAGTCTTTTGGTGACTGTCATTGCGTGGGACAGTCCTCGTGTCACTTAGGGCTCAATGAGGCTCAGAAGTGCAAAAATCCTTCTTATAACTTTAAAACTAAAAGTTATTTATTTGAATTGCTAATCCAGCATTCGATAATCCAGCACTCAGAAGTGCCAGCGGGTAGGAGCTGCAAAGAAGGGATGGGTAGTACTCCTCCCTCCTGGCTCTGGTCTCTTCCTGCAATCATCTCTCCCCAGACACAGTTCTCTGTTGGATTTGGGGCTCCTTGGCTATTTGGCCAGCGTCAGCAAAGTTTCTGCTGCTACATTTTGATCCTATCTATGTTACTTTGTCTTTCAGGATTTTATTTTTTTTCCCCTACTAAATTAATTCATCCTATTTTTAGAAAGCTAGTCTGGAGGAGGAGTTGCAGGGGGATAGGTTCTACTGTCCTATTGACTAGGAAAGACCTTAATTTCCAGATATTTCTTCACATGTTGATTTCAATACTAGTTCTCATCATACCAATTCAACAACCCTTACTTACATTTTTTATTTTATAGATGTTTTTAAGAATGCGTTTTGTGTATATATCCCCTTGATTCTTTTACATTCCTGATTATTCCCTACTTCAATCAATACCGAACATTCAGTAAATCAGAAATTTATTTACAGATTGTAGAGTGCCCTGCATTAGTGTTACAATTAAAGATTATGCAGTGCTGGATGGAATGGTGTAAATGATGGATTTCATAGTGAAATTGTTTTTGTCGTGGTCCTCAAGGTATCATAATCCTCTAAGTGCCTACTGCCCAAATGCTTTCTTTGCATAAGTGACTTCAGGATAACTACTTGCAAAGGGATGAAAGCCAATGAGGAGTGAAGAAACCTCTTATTCCACAAACATCAATAAAATTGCCCAATGTCTCATAGGACTGGGATGCATTATGTGGGTCAGTCTGACTTGCAAGTTTTCTGCCTCTTGCATTCAAACTCCTTTTCATTTTGCCAAGGGGAATATATCACAGCAGTGTGTGTGAGTCAGCATCTCATCTGGTTAAGGCCACATTGTTAATGGACCCAACAGTGTGTTTCCTGCAGAACATTTTCATTTTAAAATGTGTGAAAACGACAAAACACTTATTCATATATTTTTAAAAAAGGAAAAGGATGTTGTCTTTTTCTCAAAATTGTGCATGACAGTGCAATTAATTTAGGAAATAGTATTAATAGCCATTCAGAAATGCTTCTGTTGGGATTTAGTGCAGGCAGAGCGTTCAGGAAACTTGTAGGCTGGAGAAGACTGCTCCATATATGCCTTTACAATTTGTTTTATATGTGGAAGTGACACCCAACCCTTTTTATGCTGCATGCAAAAAAGAAAAATGGTGCAAAATGCTGTTGCTGATCTGATTAGTTTAGAGCTGTGGAGTAACCGTGCTCAGTTTAGGACGTCCTCTGGCTAGTCTCAGCTCTCATCCTGTCAACAGTAGTAGGACTGCTGAAAATTAAAAGGATTGGGCAAAGCTAGCTGCTCCTCACCAGTGCAGCCACTGGTGCCTGTTCCTGTCCCTATTGTTCAGTGTGAACAGGCATAGGCGGAGCAGGCCTGGGGAAGGATAGGATGTGCAGCAGGAGACTGATAAAAAATCAAGGAGGTTGCTCTTGGTATCTGGGACCTTCCTTGAACCGTGCTTAGCCCCTGAGTCAGCGGGTCAGTGCTTGTGCCCTGGGCAGACCAGCAGAGCTGTGGAGGGTGGCACGTTTGGGATGTTTTCTCAGAGGCTTGATTACAGTGTATGAGGGAAGCAAAGCAGCAAAGGGAGGAGCTGGTTTACCAGCACTCACCTCGCCCAGTGGCACAACAAGACTTCTTCTCAAATTAGCCCACTTGGAGATGGATGTCATGTAGCTGGGCTGCTTCCAGTTCCAGCTGGGTCAGCACTGGAGATAGTGCCTGATGCTGCATATGCAGGCCAATGGGGACCTACAAAATAATTGGGAACCTGGAGAAAGGATTTTGGTCTGTGCCAAAAAATGGTGAGGAATCTGTTTCCTAAGCCTCAGATACACAGAGTTTTGCCCTGTGCTGGTGATTCATGGAGTCTTCTAGGCTGGAAAAGACCTTCAGGATGAGTAAGTCCAACCATCAATGTCACCTACCAAGTTGCATCACCAGACCATGTCCTTAAGTGCCACAATTGCTAACGTACATGGCATTTTGAGGGCCGCTTGCAAGGAAGGAAGCCACTGGTAAATTTCCATGTGATTTTAGTTCATGCAATAATAAAATTTATAATTTAAAATCACTGGATATAACTTTTCCATCATTAAATTATCGAATGCTGGATTAGCAATTCAAATAAATAACTTTTAGTTTTAAAGTTATAAGAAGGATTTTTGCATGATTTTTATTTATTTATTTATTTATTTATTTTTCTGTAGGGGCTCTTTATGTAATTATCAGGTTGAATAATTTTATAGGGACCTAAAACACATTTTTAAAGTATAATATTTTGAGCTTTCCCAGATTTCATTGTGTGGATCATAAAGATTTTGTCTCGTTTTTCAGATTTTGCTTCCACTGGAGTTTTAAGAAAAAAAGTAAGATACATCAAGCTTATGCCATCACAGAGTTAGTACTAACAGTGCTGTATGTCCATAGTGGTTGCCACTCCTAAATAACTCATAGTAAGTGATAAAAGAAAAACGTCTTTTTGGTGTATTTCACTGAAGTCTTTGTGGTACTTTAAAGATAACACATTTCTTAAAAGAAAAGAGATTGGATTCATGTGTGTAATTTTATGTCATGGAGGGTTGAGAACATTTAGCTTGTGATTGCAAGACCTTCACAAGTGAAGAGGAATCAAAACCTAAGGGTCTTTCCAGTTGCAGCCAGCTATCAGAAACCAGAAGAGGTTTATGTAATGCCATCGCATGTTGAAGCTAATGGAGACCTAGAGACCTGTCTGAAAAATAAGTGCAATTTATAACTAGATAAAAAAATTATAGGTGGAAACATCCAACACGTTGTCCTTGCTTTTAACCCTAGTGGGAAAAGAGATGAGATTCTTTTTTTTCATGCACTAAAAAAAAAAAAAAAAAAAAAAAAAATCTAGTATGTTCCATGTAATCATAAAAAATCATTAAAAATTTAAAAATCATATGTGAACATGGCAAACAGTGTTTACTGTCTTTTTTATTAAAAATGTCCAATTATAATCATTTTAGCATACTCAAGGAGAAAAAAATCACAACTCCAAGCTGCAGAACTGCAGAAAAGTCAGCTCAGACTCAGTGAGTCCATATGTTTAGGTAAAGGAAAATATATATGTATATATATATATAGTTCAAATAGAAAATACTTCCACTAATGAAGAAAACAAATGACATCATTTGGCATTAAAACTTGCATTTTTCCTGGGATCCAAAGGGTATTTATTGTTGCCAGTCCCTTAGATAAGTTATCCATCACCAGGGGAAAAAAAAGCAGCCTCATAAATATATCATTCTTTCCTTCCTTCTTTCCTTCTTTCTTCCTTTCTTCCTACATTCTTACTTTTCCAGGAGGACCATCCTTCAAGGGATTATATATTTTAGAAACAGTGGTTTGAAGTGTTTAAAGAGTAAAATAAATACAGTAAACCACAGATTATCTTCTTCCTAATATATGTATTTTAACACATTGTTTTCCTGGTTTGGAGAAGAAAAATATAAGATTTCTGTAACTACTTAGGCAGGGTGAACTGGGAGCTCGGAGAAGTTGTCCTATGTTTGCCCTAATTGGTTTCAGTTTGGTTTAACATGCTGCCATCTCTGAAGTGCATGAAACTACTCCTCAAGTACTTTGGAAGTTCTCCCATGTGGTTCCCCAGTCTACTTCGGGAAATTTAACATCAGACCCAGAGCGGCTGTGTGTACACCCACTGGGTCTTGCACACTACTAGGGGTTTTGGACCTCCTAACTTCCTAGTGACTGCATTCCCATGCAGTGCAAAGACCTCATGACAAATGATGCAGTAAACAAGTGCTCTTTGGATTCTTCTGGCTTCCTCTGTTCCCATCTTTCATTGGGAAACAATGTGGCTGCTGAGGCTGATGTTCAAATGTACAGTCACTTTTGAGTTTTCTTTTTGGAGTATCTCTGGGGGGAGTTGAATTGGAAGGCTGAGAAAGACCTGAATATGTGTATCTGAACTGAATTACCTGTCAACAAAGCTTTCAGACTGCTTGCAGTCCGCTTCTCATGAGAAAATGTCTACTTTTACTGAATTGGATAGTGTTTGAACCCAGAATGTGCTGAAGCATTGCATATCAATTATCTCCTGTGACCCGAGTTCATCTGTTCTTGGAGTGGTTAACATCTGAAAGTGCATTTGGCCATCCTTTTTTTAGCTCTGTTTATTTTCCTGACAAGCTGCACAGCAGACTGGCACACTTGGCAATCGCTGCTTGGCAGAGGCAGAAAAGAAAAAAATGCTGGGTGAATTAACATTAAGGACATTAGCAGAAGTGAGACAGAAAACATGTATGAGGCTCCCTTTGGTTATGCCTGGATCTCACCAGCAATTAGCTCAAGCTCTGAATTTGGTATGGCTCCATATTCAGCCCTGTAAGATGCCTGAGGTCTTTGGCTTCAGGGGGTTGATTTGGGCTATTTCAAAGACAGAAGTCAATTGAAAGACCATAAATCTGGGCTAAAGTTTAAATCTGAACAGTCTGAGAGTTGAACAGCATGTGAACTTGTAGTTATAGTTGAAGCTAGTATTATGATAAAAATAAACTCACACACACACAGAAAAAAAAAAAAAGAAAAAAAGAAAAAAAGATATATATGAGAAACAAGCTGTAATTAAATGAGAAACAGATTTGTTGCTAGTTTAAATTAAATTAAAAGGATATGGGTGCAAGCCAGCAAATATATTCTATTGTGAGAAAAATGTTTAATTTCCCATTTGTGATAACACTGAGAAATTAAATAGGGCCATGGTATGAATGTTACTTCATGCAACACTTATTGTCAAGAGCTGGCAGTGCATGAAGACTCCAGGCTGCTTGCCTAAAACTTCATATCCTTTCCTTCCTTCTGACTTGATACTGCAGCAGTCCTTTTGAAGGCTGCAAGACATTCTTAAAAAAAAAAAAAAAAAAAAAAAAAAAAAAAAAAAAATTGCAATAAAATTATTAGATTTTTTAACTCATATCCAACCACAACATGTAGATGTTTTACAATAAAAGACAGGTATCTATTTTAGCAGGGGTTCCTTGTAATATCAGGTCCTGGAGGCAAGATGTGAAAATTGTCATTCTGTATACAAACATTGTAGGACTCGTAAAGAAGTGATTGCAAGTAGTAGATGTTTACCTAGGGTAGCCTGCATGAAAAAAAAATGCATGTGCAATACTTAACTAAGAATGAAGGGTGATCTTTACCCCGTTTTTCTTACTCCAGTACTCTTCTTCCCTTCCATATCATTTATTTCTCTCGTGTTTTCTAGTCATCTTGAACTACTGGATTCGCTGCTTAAACCCTGTAGGGTTAAAAGTATAGCCTTCCTCATATTTCTGAATTTTCTTTCACAAAAAGCTTGAGAAGTTGATCTCTGATTTCACTTCCTCAGCACGAAAAGTAAAACATCTGGTGGTCTCAATTTCCCACCTCAACAGCTGACTTTCAAGACAGCAAGTAAGCAATGACATGCTTGAAATTAAAAAATAAAAAATGAAAAAATAAAA
The DNA here is from genome assembly GCA_011076525.1 of Nettapus auritus. Taxonomy (NCBI): domain Eukaryota; kingdom Metazoa; phylum Chordata; class Aves; order Anseriformes; family Anatidae; genus Nettapus; species Nettapus auritus. The sequence continues at coordinate 75,567,417 of CM021797.1, forward strand.
ATCTGCTATGTACATGCTGGCATGGGAGAGCAGCCGTGTGATGGAGAAAAGCATACAAGCTTCTATAGAACTCATTATTATAGAGCATAGATAACAGCTTGCAGTTAACACTTGAGTATACCTGGGCCCTGCTCTATTTTTTCTGGCCATTGTCAATGAAAAGTTGATGGTAACATCTGGTTGGGGATTCCCCTTAAATGAATACAGCCAGCTGCTTCATGCTGGTTCCTGCTTCCCCCTTCCTCACATACACATGCTTTGAACATGCGTCTGGGACAAGAGAAGACACTGGCACGGGGATGGTTCTGACCAGCAGAGCAATTAGTGGGGACTTTTAGCAGGACTAATAGACATAGAGCAGTCTGGAAATAACACTTTGAGCATCAACGCTGTCCAGCCTTAAGGACAGGGAAGCTGCGGGAAATGACTCTGTATGCTTCAATTTCTCATCATCAGCTATTTTTTGGGCTCAAAAGAGGATAAAAATCTTAATTTTCCCTCTTCATCTATTCCACTTATATGTCTGAAATAAACATTTTTGTTAGTTTTCTTTTCATACTCATTTTCCAGGTTCCCTTTGATGGCCGCTGTTATTATGATGACCTCTAAAAAGGGATATTCTGCTTGCTTCAACTTAGTTGTTTGTAATAGTCCCCAGCCAAGACAAAGTATTCTTTACCTGTGTGCAGTTTCTTTAAAGACAAGAAGAGGTACGAATATCTTTCAGTCTTCATGTGCTGCCTGTATTTTTACAAACATGAAATTGGGATCCTCTCAGTAACTTCTTGTGACCTATTGCTCAGTGACAAATACCTTGAAGTATACTTAAGGTAAGAGTCTACTATATCTGGTTCTACACGGACACTGTGATTACTTTGGGACCATACATCATCATGAGGGGGATGGGGAAGAAACAAAGCTTGTTGGAGGTGTTCCAGGGGAAACAGTGGCTAGGCTGGGGGAGAAGGCAAAGGCTCAGCTGAAGTGCATCTACACTAATGCACGCAGCATGGGCAACAAGCAGGAGGAGCTGGAAGCCATTGTGCAGCACGCAGGCTATGACTTGGTTGCCATCACGGAAATGTGGTGGGACCACTCTCATGACTGGAGTGCTGCCATGTTTGGCTATAAGCTCTTCAGAAGTGACAGGCAACACGGAAGGGCTGGTGGTGTGGCTCTCTATATTAGAGAGTGTTTTGATGTCGTTGAACTTGAGGCTGGCAATGACAAGGTGGAGTCGTTATGGGTTAGGATCAGCGGAAAGGCCAACAAGGCAAGCATCCTGATGGGGGTCTGCTATAGACCGCCAAACCAGGATGAGGGGGTAGACGAGGAGTTCTACAGACAGCTGACAGAGGTTGCAAAATCGTCAGCACTTGTTCTTGTGGGGGACTTCAACTTCCCAGACATATGCTGGAAACACAACACAGCCCAGAGAAAGCAGTCCAGGAGGTTTCTGGAGAGCATGGAAGATAACTTCCTGACCCAGCTGGTTGGCGAGCCTACCAGGAGAGGTGCCCCGCTAGACCTTCTGTTCACTAACAGAGAAGGACTGGTGGGAGATGTGGTGGTTGGGGGCTGTCTTGGGCAGAGTGACCATGAAATGGTGGAGTTCTCTATTCTTGGCGAAGTCAGGAAGGGGACCAGTAAAACCTCTGTCTTGGACTTCCAGAGGGCAGACTTTGAGCTGTTCAGGACACTGGTTGGCAGAGTCCCTTGGGAGGTGGTTCTGAAGGACAGAGGAGCCCAGGAAGGCTGGGCGCTCTTCAAGAAAGAATTCCTAATGGCTCAGGAGCGGTCTGTCCCCACGTGCCCAAAAACGAGCCGGCACAGAAGAAGACCAGCCTGGCTGAACAGAGAGTTGTGGCTTGAGCTTAGGAGAAAAAAGAGGGTTTATAATCTTTGGAAAAGAGGGCGGGCCACTCAAGGGCACTACAAGGACGTTGCGAGGCGGTGCAGGGACAAAATTAGAAAGGCCAAAGCTCATCTGGAGCTCAATCTGGCTACTGCTGTTAAAGACAACAAAAAAACTTTTTATAAATACATCAATACCAAAAGGAGGACTAAGGAGAATCTCCACCCTTTACTGGATGTGGGGGGAAACTTAGTTACCTGAGATGAGGATAAAGCCGAGGTGCTTAACGCCTTCTTTGCCTCAGTCTTTAGCAGCAAAACCAGTTGCTCTCTGGATGCCCAGTACCCTGAGCTGGTGGAAGGGGATGGGGAGCAGAATGTGGCCCCCACAATCCACGAGGAAATGGTTGGCGACCTGCTACACCATTTGGATGGGACTGAATGGGATCCACCCGAGGATACTGCGAGAATTGACTTCAGTAAGGTATTTGACACCGTTCCCCACAGCATTCTCCTCAGGAAACGGGCTGCTCATGGCTTGGACTGCCGCACGCTTCGTTGGGTTAAGAGCTGGCTGGATGGCTGGGCCCAGAGAGTCTTAGTGAATGGAGTCAAATCCAGTTGGAGGCCGGTCACTAGTGGCATCCCCCAGGGCTCGGTACTGGGGCCAGTCCTCTTTAACATCTTCATCAATGATCTGGATGAGGGGATCGAGTGCACCCTCAGTAAGTTTGCAGATGACACCAAGTTAGGTGCATGTGTCGACCTGCTCGAGGGTAGGAAGGCTCTGCAAGATGATCTCGATAGGCTGGACCGATGGGCCGAGGCCAACGGTGTGAAGTTCAACAAGGCCAAGTGCCGGGTCCTGCACCTGGGGCACAACAACCCCAAACAGAGCTCCAGGCTGGGAAATGTGTGGTTAGAAAGCTGCCTGTCAGAGAAGGACCTGGGAGTTTTGGTTGACAGTCGGCTGAATATGAGCCAGCAGTGTGCTCAGGCGGCCAAGAAGGCTAACAGCATCCTGGCTTGCATAAGAAACAGCGTGGCCAGCAGGTCCAGGGATGTGATTGTCCCCCTGTACTTGGCTCTGGTGAGGCCGCACCTTGAGTACTGTGTTCAGTTTTGGGCCCCTCACTACAAGAAGGACATGGAGGTGCTTGAGAGAGTCCAGAGAAGGGCGACGAAGCTTGTGAGGGGTCTGGAGAACAAGTCTTATGAGGAGCGGCTGAGGGAGCTGGGACTATTTAGCCTGGAGAAGAGGAGGCTCAGGGGTGACCTTATTGCACTCTACAGGTACCTGAAAGGAGGCTTTGGCGAGGTGGCAGTTGGTCTTTTCTCCCACGTGCCTGGTGACAGGACAAGGGGGAATGGGCTAATCTTGTGCCAGGGAAGGTTTAGATTGGATATTAGGAAGAACTTATTTACTGAAAGGATTGTTAGTCACTGGAATAGGCTGCCCAGGGAAGTGGTTGAGTCCCCATCCCTGGAGGTCTTTAAAGGATGTTTAGATGTAGAGTTTAGGGATATGGTTTAGTGGAGGACTCGTTAGTGTTAGGTCAGAGGTTGGACTTGGTGATCTTGGAGGTCTCTTCCAACCTAGACTTTTCTGTGATCCTGTGATTCTGTGATTTCCTGTAGAAGTTGTTCTCCTGATGAGGGCCAGATAATTCATAGGGCCATAGAATAATTATTCAGGCTGGAAGGGATCTCTAGGCCAACCTCCTGTCCAAAGCAGAGCCAGCTAAGAGTTCAGACCAATTTGCTCGGGGCTTTTTCCAGTCAGATCTTGAAAGCCTCCGAGGCTGGCGATGGCACAGCTGTTCCAGGCAGCCTGTTTCGATGCTTCACTGCCTCCGTAGGGTAGGTGTTTCTCCTTGTTCAGGCTGAACCTCTCCCGTTTCAACTTCTGTCTGTTGTCCTTCATCTTACCGACATGTACCACTCTGAAGTGTCTGTCTCCATTTTCTGATACTGGGGAAATGTTTTTAAGTTTCCTGGAAGCTATCCCTTCTCCAGGCTGAAGATTCCCAGCTCCGTCAGTCTCAGAAAATGCTGCAGACCCTGGTCATCGTGGTGACCATTCCCTGGATTTGTCCCAGCTGAGCAGTGGCTTGTGCTGAGGAATCCAAAAGCACAAACAGTATTGTAACTAAAAGACATCCACTGCCCGCCTGAGGCAGAAAGTCAGCCATTTTATGGCAGAAGTCAATCAGGCTGGTCAGGCATGGTTTACCCAAGGTAAATCCATGCTAGATGCCCCCTGTATGTGCCTTCTCCTTCCTCTGCCAAGAAATGTGCCCTGTGAAGACTTGCACCATTTCTTGTGGGACCAAAGCCTGTCCATCCTACAGCTTCCCAGATACTCATTCTAGGCTCTGCAGAAGATGTGTCAACGATTGTACATTCTCCTCTCCCTAGGTACCTCTCCCAACTTCCATGGCCTTTCAAATAAGATAGAAAGTGGCCTTACAATACTATTCACTTACATGGATGTGTCCTCTGCTACCAACCATTTCTCTACTTTCTTCCTCTTTTACTAATGCGATAATACAAGAATTAGCCTGGGGAGGAGGGAAGCTGTTAGCCTTTCTGTTCTGCAATATGGTCTGAACAGCATGCATTTATCCTTCATGAACCTCTTTAAAGAGTGTTGAGTGACACTAAGAATAAATTTGTCTACCCCTCTCTGGCTGATTTCCTTATCTTGCTTATATATGTGATAATGTAATCACTCTGGCATTCTACTGTCTCTATGAAATGCCAAGGAAATTTTGTATTCATTATTTTGCTCTTCCTCCTTTCTTACATGAAAGATTTCTTAATTATAAAAATATACCTTGGACGCTGTCTGCTTTTGTGTGCATTTCTGCAGGTTCTTACTACTAGGGCTGACAGTGGTAGCAGTGATGATAAGATTATCACTAATGATTTGGTAGCTTTATCATCATTATGCATCCTCCTGGATTTGTTAGACACAGACTGATCTAAAATATAACTAAAATTTATTTTAATATTGGAGTTTTTCTATTCATTTTTTGTATTTGCTTGGTTTTGATCAAAAACAAAAGTTACCATCTGACTGAAGGGGGTAAAGTGGTAACCTATGGGAATTGCTCTCTGAATCTGAAAGTTTTATTTTTCTTATCATTCCCCATTTCCAGTGTATAAAGAGAGTATGTTGACTTAAATATTGTCCACTTTCATGTACAAATTCTTCATTTATTCAGTCAAGTAAATGATTAAAAATAATGCAGCTATTTCAATAAATTCAAAGAATAATTTGTACTTAAAAGAGGTGTGCACATATGAACAGTTTGGAGACACCTAAGGTGAAGATTTGCAGCATATTTCACACATTCTGGTAAACTGCTTGTAGGCATGGTCTTACCTTTAAATAGTATATACATTATCTGGAATATATCACTCTGCAGTAAAAGTTAGATGGTTGTGGGATTGAAATATATATTCCGCACTTAGCTGGCATCCCAAAAAAGGGCTGACCATCTTTGTGTGCTTTCAAGAAATGTCCATGTAGAACAGAAAAATGTCTGCTGTACCATCTCTGTCCTACATTTGTCACTACCTGAAAAGGACCCCCAGACATTCTGAATGTCTTACACCTTCTATTAGCAGAACAAGAGATGACAGCTTAGGTCCTGTGCGAAGGTACTGAAAGAAAACACGCTACCTGTGATGGTTCTGACAGCTGGTGCTGCACTGAAAACAAAGTGGATGGATGTTTCTGGAGACAGCAAACTCCTAGGGTAAATAAAAATATTTGTAGAGAGAACACAAAGGAAGTGCAGGTTGCAGTCATGTACATGCGGTGGAGTGTGACACATCCCAAATCTCAGGCCAAAACAGAAGCTTCCCAAAAATGACACATCACTTCAGATTTTATTTTTATTTATCTCTCTATCTATTTATTTATTTCATTGTTACACACCTCTAACTTTCTGATTCAGAGAGAAAACTCGGTCTGAACACAAAAACATAGAATAAAGGCTCTCTGGATATTTTTTTAATATTACTTGTAAAACCAGAAATTAAGAAGCTTGGGTTTATTGTATTCTTGCCTCTTGCCTATATTCATGCAGGCTAAAACCTTTCAAATAGATGAATGCTTTGACTGAGTTTGCCTGGGCAACAAACCTTTCGGTAGTGATGTAAGCCACTTTTTCAGTCCTATTGTGATTTACCCATCTCTAATGGACAATGTGAGCAGACAGACCAGGATAAAACAGGTTTAAATCCTCTTAATCTGTAAAAGGAAAGGAACCCAAGGATGTCTGGATTGGTCTTGTGGTCAGAGACAGAAGGTATACACCCATCATACAGTAAACATCTGGACTGCATCAAGCTGTCTGGGTGGAGAGGGCAAAAGTAGTTACTGAAATTTTTCATGAAAGATTAAATGTCTTCCTGCTTTTTCAAGTGCAGCCATATTAAGGTGCCTTAAGTTTATATTTGCAACTATTTAGAAAGCTTAAGTTACTCATTTTTAGGGCTGGCTATAGAATACTGATTTCATTTTGCAGCAACAACAATAATAATAAAGTTTCAGTATTTTATTTTCATTTTGAGGCAGAACAAAATTAAAATGTCTTGAATATCCTGCTGTAGGGAAGCAAAACCCTGCAACAGCCACACACACACACACCACACCACAGTGACTTTACAGGCAGAAAATATATGTAGAAGGAAGCCAAATGGTTTGACTTCCATAAATAAATGTTATTGGCCATCTTCACCCTGCCCCCAGTTACACTTTCTCACCTTCCTGCCCAAATCTGGCCACTTCTGTGATGTGACAGGAGCTTTCACCTGGTGCAATTTTAGCTGGGGTGGTTTGAATCTGGAGACAGATGCATGGGAGAATGGTAGAGCAAACCCAATGGTGCACAGCACGCAAGGTGGGCACACATTCCACCTGAGAAAGCCTCTACTGCCACCCTGCTTTGTACTCATGGTGAACATCATCACTGATGTGAGCTGAGGCAAAATAAATGGGTCTGCTGATATCTGGTGACCTTGCCTCTCACCTGACGATGTCTGTTTCTGTACCCTGTGCCCCGGAGGACACTCTCCCTGTTCTTTTCCAATAAATTTGACACTTGCATTGAAATCTCTGCAGCTCTTTCTGCTGCGAGCTGGGTGTAAGCACTGGGATTGTCCTCTCCTTCAGAAGGGCCCCCAAACAGGAGAAAAAGAGACCTTTCTGCCTGACCTTGGGTTGAGATGCTTAATCTCCAAGAGTTTCCGCTCCCCCCACCTCCATGCAAAGCGGGGATAATAATAGCTGCCCTATCGCTGGGTGGTGCTGGGATTAGCCTGCTGGTGCCCGCCAGCCTCTCCGGCACCCTGCTGACAAGGGGCACGGAGACAAGCAGAGCTCTCCACCATGTCATGTTGATTAGGAAAAAATAAACCATGAGAACGGCGATATCTGGCTGCGGGAGGGCTGGGGGACAGCTCGCCCGCCCATACCATTGTTCTCACCCGGTGCACCAGGTGCAAGGCAGAGTGATAAGGTTGGTCCCGTGTCTGTGAGGACACCTAGGGGCCGTGTATGCCACTGTGACCTGTGTGAATACAGAGTGATTCAAAGCAGTTCATCCACAGCTGTGGGAAATGGAGGAAGGAAGGGAGGCAGGGAGCAGGGGATGAGGAAGCCAGAGCTGTGAGTTTCAACATCTGCAGTGACCCAAGCCGCATGCTTGCATGGGCCCAGCTGGACACAGAGGGTGGCATGTGTGTTTTTTTTGTGGATGTGAGTAAAGCATCAGCATAGGCTTATGCCAGGACAGACCTGACCTAGAGGCTGGGATTCCTAGAGGTATGTCCATCTACCTTGTGTAGACCCATTGTGCTCCTCTTTATTTCTTTCAATGATTACATCGTTTTTGTTTGAGGTTATTTTCCTTCTTTCTCCTCAAGCAACTAATCCTAAAAAGAAAACAGTCTCTCCACCAAGAACTTCACCTATTAGTGACACAACCTAACAGTTTATTTTAATGTATATGTATATTTGAAATCTCATAAGTCAGTGTTTGTTGAGGATTTCTGTATTTGCAGAAGGTTTGCATAGCTCTATTCACATAGTTACTAGCCTGTTACTGCATCTGGGTGAGCATGACCAGGACCCGATGTGAAATTTCTCATGACCTAAATCAGAACCACTCAAATGTCACTGTAATGTGGCTCCAGATGTGAGCAATTTTAAATATATATATATATATATTATTTTTTTTTTTTCTTACACCTCACTGTGTCTGTAGGATAAGACACTTCCATCTTCTTTGTGGCTGTTGTTACTTGCAGGAGCAGCTGCACTTGCAGTGTCCAGCTGCAGCAGCGGTGTTCTGGGCTGATTGGGCAGAGCTGGTACAATGCTTGCAGCAAGTGCTCAGTTGACCTCTTGTTCCAGGCTCTAGTCACCAGACGAAGCATCATTTGAATGTGGAAGCAAAGAGGTGTTATTGTGTAGGTGAGCAGGCAATGTGTGACACCAGAGAAAGCTTTGCAGTTGCTACCATTTATCGTTGACGGAAATACACACTGCTCTGCCTCACTACCCTGGATTTTGCATTAAAGTAGAAATGATGGTGGAACAACAGTATCACTTAGAAGGTGTTTCTAGAGCCAGACTCAAGGGTTTTGCAAATCCTTGTTATTTGGCTCTTATTAATAGTTCTTTAAAGTGTTATTCCTCTGGTCCCTCCAACAGGATAAATGTATTCATGGCATGTACCAATGCCAAATATATTTGTCCATTCGTGCAACTTCCTGTGTCTAATTTACAGCCCTCTGCTTTAGGCTGTGGGGGATATTGAAAAACTGTTTCTGTCACTGAGAAAGGAGCCATACATTTTTCAGCATCTCTCTGTATTTTTTTCTGGTGACTTCATAGTCCAAATAACTCATCAGCAGTTGGGTTCCTTCCTGGTAAGAAGTGATTCATTTAGCATGCCTGCTTCTTGATTTACTGGAAGGAAGATTTTATCTGGATAATTTCTGAAAACCATTTGTTTTGCTTAGGCAGAATGGGAAGATAGACATTTTTTGTGTGGCTACACTGCAGTCCACACAGATGCACACACTAGACCATCCTGGTACCCACAGGAAGGTCGGTCCTTGCCCATACGCCTCTTGAGGGACTTGGCACAGAGACTGGGTTTGTAGTAAGAGAAACTCTATGCCCTCATTCATTCCCATGGGAGGTGAGGCGATGCACAGAGGGTAGGAGAAGATGGGTCTGGCAGTCAGGGTGATGGTGCATGAGGGAGAGAGAAGGAGAGACATGAATGGGGCCTGAGCTGGTACCTTGGGCCTAGTGGGGCTTGGCTGGAGGCCCAAGTCCCCCACAACATGATCCATGTGAGAGAGACTGGATGTGGCAGACCTCTGGCTGGAGGGGTGCCAGATCCCACCATACCTCTACAGGATGCTATGGGAGAGAAACCTCCTGACCCTGGGTCAGGCACCGTGGCCCCAACAGCTGCCCCCGCCCTGCTGGGTGCTGAGTTTCACAGCTGTGGCTTTAACCCTCCTGCAAATCCCCCCTTGGCCACTGTAGCTGCTTTTGGCAGCATTACAGCTCTCAAATCCCTCTCAACATTCTCTAACAACCATGATGAGGTGCCGAAACATGGAAGCTGAAATCCCGGCATTATTGTTCTCCAGTGAAGTGGGCTTGCAAGGGAAAAGTCCTTGAAAACATCTGGTGTTGGGTTGGGAATTAGGACCAGATATGGCTTTACAATGACCAGATTATTGCACATGACACCGTTGCCAGCAACAGGGAAGTCCTTATTCTGATTTCACCAAAACCAGAACAAAAATCTCATTCTTCTTTTTCTTTCTTTC
>CM021797.1:75577236-75625183 GCA_011076525.1 Nettapus auritus
TTTCTTTCTCTTTTTCTTCCTTCCTTCCTTCCTTCCTTCCTTCCTTCCTTCCTTCCTTCCTTCCTTCCTTCCTTCCTTCCTTCCTATCTTTCTCTCTCTCTCTCTCTCTCTCTTTCTTAGCACACATTTGCCTTTCTCTGGAGACTGTATCTTAATCTGGATAAACTGAGGAAAGAATCAATTTTCCATTATAAGCCCGGAGTAAAAATAAATAATTATTTCCTATATCCTGCAGAAATTTCATGGCTATGGATGTCACTGTAACAGTTAATGTTTACAGTTGACTCTCTTCCAAGCCCAGTGTCTCTGCACACTGACAGCTGAGAATGGGAAAGATGACATATACGGGTTTTCTGTATTCTGCTTAGTAAGACAGTCTCTAATGAGAGCAAATGCTCTAATGAGTACAAATGTTGCCAATCAACACTTCCTGTAAGGAAAAATAAAATGTACCGATCCATCTTTGCTGTGTTACACATTCCAGAAGCAGGTAAATAGAAAATCCTTGTCATACTGATATGCTTGTCCTAAAGAAATAGAAATTAAACTTTGTTTAACAAAGCCAGCAACACTGTGAAACATAATTGAGTGTTGGGGATTTTTTTTAATTATTATCTTATTATTATTATTTTTTCCAGACATTGTCGGTCTTGCTTTGTAGGAATACTGAAACTTTAAGTATTGCCTTAACTTTTTGGAACTGATGTCCTCTAGGTGCTTGTAGCTTACTCATGTCAGTATCTCATCTGATGTTGATAACAATTCACCTTTGGCTCTCAACAATAGAGTATTCCTTAGAATAAAAGATCTAGCAATTATCTTGGGAGATAATTCTGCTTCTACCTTGTGATTATCTGCTTTGCCTCATTTTTTCCCCAGTTAATCTGCCTCCTTCCTCGACAACCTCTCTTGCCCAGTGAGTCTTTCTCACTAACAGCACTTCCCAGAAACATGGTGCTAAGGGAGGTATGGTGTTGGGAAAGAGAGGCAAGTTGCCAAGGTAGCCTCTTGCCATGCAAATACAAGCGTTGGGTGTTCCCAGAACTGGGAAGTACATTGGTACTGAGTACATTGAGTCCAAGAGGCACACAAAGATCTGGAAGGAATTCTTTCCCATTTTAGTGACCATTTGGACCTGTAAGAAATTAAGGATAATATTCTCCACAGAAGTAAATTGGCTAATTCTGTCAGATTTTTATAGAAAACTGTAGAAGATATCAGTATGTGGCTAACAACCAGCAGGGATAATGCCACGAGGGTTAACCAAAGCAGTGGAGTGTCACATTCAGCTTAGTTACATACAGAAACCTGAAATGTTTCATCCTTCGAGTAGAAGATCCAGCCCAATACTGGAAACATATTTTTCCTCATTTTTGCTGACTTTGTTCCAATCATGATACTGCACCATTTGTTCTTGGATTACCTAGCCCAAAATTCACCAACAGAGAATTCATGGAAGAAAAAAATTTCCAGTTCTCACCCGCGATCACATTTGTGCCACAAAGTATTTGCATGCTGAATGAATCAGAACAAAATACCCTTTGTATTATCTCACTGTTCATAATTAGCTCTCAGCAGGCTTATCTAGTACCAAAGACTGTGAGCTGTTTAAAATCCATGTGGGCAGCTGAGAGGCAGGAAAAATATCATAGAAAATTCCAAATAATAAGTAACTTTGGAAAATGGAGACATTGACAGATGAGACACATTTGGGGTGAAACCCTGATTTTTTCCATGAAAATGCCTATCCCTCTGTCAGTTCAGAATTTTACTCTGTATCTCTGAAGTGATGGTGTACACTTCCTACCAGCTGAAATGGGACTGTTAATGTTTGAATGTGGATGAGAAAGGACAAGCTTAATTTGTTTGTCTCGACTAATTCCAACCAACTACAAATAAGGGCCTCCCACTGCGGATACCACAGAGTGGAATTGGGTTTTTGGACTGTGGCACTGGAACGATTCTTCACAATCTGTGAATGCAATTTAAAAATCATGGATATTTTACTGGAGAACAAAAAAAAAAAAGCAATCTTCTCTCTTCTGAGGAAACTAAGATCTGAGCTGGTCTCTTGGAAGTCAGCAAGACCATTCCTGCTAGCTCACCTGTCTGTATTTCTACTGTACTACAGTAACAAGAAATGGTATATTGGTTTTCAATATTGCAGGAATTTTCAAAGCCACAACACACATTACTTGGGCTACTTTATATCAAATTTCAGTGGGATTTAAGCTTCTAATTCATTTTCAGTCCATTGAAAGTCCCTACTGAAGACAAAAATGTTATTTTTAACTTTCTGAAATCTAATTTTAAAACATTTTCCAGTTAAACACAGTATTTCGGATACACAATCAAAACAGAGATGAAATAATGCAATTTTAGCTTTATCTTGGTATTTGTTGTCCAATATTGTTACATTAAGGAAGAGAAAAAAGAGAGAGAGAAAAAAAAAAGAGAGAAATAAAAAAAAAGAGAGAGAAAGAAAAAAGAGAGAGAGAGAGAAAGAAAATAAAGGCAAGAATGTCCCAAGAAAACAGAAACAAACAAACAGCAAAATAAAAAATAAAAATATTAAAAAATAAAAATATTTAAAAATAAAAATATTAAATAATAATAATTAAAAACAAACAAACAAACAAACAAACAAAAAACCCTATAAGCTGTTATTACATTTTATTTAAAACAGCAAGAGAAGATGAAATAAATTTTCTTTTCAGGGAACAATTTTTACAATCACTTAGGTTTTTATGTATTGTATAAACTATTAAGAAATTCCCAGATGAGATATTTCATACATGTTTTGTCTCACATGGCTGAAAATTCTGGGGCAAAACTTCAACTGGTTAAAATGGATGAAATGATCATCTTTGTTCTGGATCTTTTAGGCCAATAAGTGTTTGAAGGCCCAAAGAAGGATGTATTTACATGAAAGAAATTTCCTAAGCTCAAGAGGCTTTGGCTTCTGAAGTGTAGTAGACAGAATAGCTCAGCCTAAAGTAAAGGTGATAAATGCTTATAGTTTTTAACTTGGTTTCTTTCAGTGGCAAAAGTATAGAAGTCCAGCATATTGCTAGACAATTCAGATGTCCCTTGTTTTAGACTTATACTGCCTTAGGCAACTTCGAGATAAAATAGATGTAGATCTGTTAACATTTTGCAGTGTCTTTTGTCAGAAGGGCCTACAAATGAAATCTTGAAATCATAGGCTCTTTTGTTATCCAGACTTCAATGCACATGTTGTTTAGATGAAAAACTGGCACACTGCAAGTTTCCCATTTAATTTATGTAAAGTCTTCATTCAACCAGCTGGATTCCTTTTGCTGAACATTACAATACTTGCTAAGGGGAGAGCTGGAGCCAAGAACTGGAAAAATAGTTGGCCCAAATAAGCAAGTAATCACAGAATCACAGAATTTCTAGGTTGGAAGAGACCTCAAGATCATCGAGTCCAACCTCTGACCTAACACTAACAGTCCCCACTAAACCATATCCCTAAGCTCTACATCTAAACGTCTTTTAAAGACCTCCAGGGATGGGGACTCCACCACTTCCCTGGGCAGCCCGTTCCAATGTCTAACAACCCTTTCGGTAAAGAAGTTCTTCCTAAGATCCAACCTAAAATTCCCCTGGCGCAACTTAAGCCCATTCCCCCTCGTCCTGTCACCAGGCACGTGGGAGAACAGACCAACCGCCACCTCGCTACAGCCTCCTTTGAGGTACCTGTAGAGAGCGATAAGGTCACCCCTGAGCCTCCTTTTCTCCAGGCTGAACAATCCCAGCTCCCTCAGCCGCTCCTCGTAGGACTTGTTCTCCAGGCCCCTCACCAGCTTCGTCGCTCTTCTCTGAACTCGCTCAAGCACCTCGATGTCCTTCTTGTAGCGAGGGGCCCAAAACTGAACACAGTATTCGAGGTGCGGCCTCACCAGAGCCGAGTACAGGGGGACGATCACCTCCCTAGCCCTGCTGGTCACACTGCTTCTTATACAGGCCAGGATGCTGTTGGCCTTCTTGGCCACCTGAGCACACTGCTGGCTCATATTCAGCCGACTGTCAACCATCACTCCCAGGTCCTTCTCTGCCTGGCAGCTCTCCAACCACTCAAATCTAGACAAACAAAAAGGGAAATGTAAATACCTTACATTGCTGGGTGAGGGAAAATCAAGTTAGAACAGTTTGGGATAGCCCAAATGTATCATGAAGATGACTGCCAAAATGTAACCTTCTTTTGTGCATGGTGTACATGCTCAGGTTTAGTCCTGGTACATTTTGGAGCTCAGGAATAAGTAAAGGACTAATGTAGTGGAGATATTTACTATGTGGAGCAAGGAAGATATGGAAAGAATTGATCTCTGACCTGTGTCTTGAAACTTATCAGTGAGGTTTGCTTGTAGTTCAGATAATGCATCCCAGCATGCCTTTTACTGCACATGCATGAGGCATTCCAAAATCATTTGCAGACATCAGTAGACTTTAGGTAAATCTCTTTATTTTATCTTCTGCCTGACTCTTCCAGCACAAAGCTCTCAGGGACTGTGCTTATCACTTGTGGCCGCAGATGCTCTTGTTTCTCCATCTTGCAGGGAAGTCCTGGCCTGTAGCTGTGATTTGCCTTTCACCTTGTGCCTACACAGTTCTTATCACTAGCCTATGATAGGTCATGTGAAAGTGTTTCCGAAAGTCCAGATAAAATTCAGCTAAATCTCCTTTAGGACTTTTTCTGAAAAATAGAAAAGCATTTTCTCCTTTCATTAATGCATTTTGATTTTCTATTATGAAATACCTGGGATATTTGACTTTTGTTTTAAATCCGGTTTAAATTTGTTCATACTAATAAGGTGAATCATGACAAAGCATGATTTGCTTTTAGTCATTTTAAGAACTTTAAATCTGTTTAGTATTTTTAAGGGGAAAAAAATCATGCAATTAACTATGGTAGCATGAGTTCATGTGTGACTGAATTAATGGAGTAAATCATCCTCAGAAAGCAATTTTTAGCCTTGATAGTTTTACTTAAAATTCTATCATTTGACTTAGGAAAGCCTTTCCTCAACCCCATCTCACAACAGTGGTGCAGTTGACAAGAAGAGTATAAAAATAATGCACATTGCTGAGATCCTTTTGTCTGACAAGATGTCAAAAAATGTTATCTGTCGCTTTGGAAACATTCAGTAAGGCACTTAATTTTTTTTTTTTTTTTTTTTTTCCACAAACACCTTATCATTAATTACTAGTCACTCAATACGTGACTGGGAAAGCTGTGTTATTGATGAGAAAGCCAAGAATATTCATCTTTGTTTACATCTGATATATTATTCTCTATATTTTCATCAACTTATTTTTGGAGCAGCATGGGAAGTACACTAAAAGTTGTACAGACAGAGGCAGCAAGAAGATGAGGCAGGTTACACTTTCAGAAAGTAGACGGGAAAAAATAAACACACAAACATTTGTTATTTTAGAGTTGAATGGGCTGAAAAACTAAACATGGTGAATAAAAAAGAGTGGTTAAATATCTAGCTAGTTAAGAATAAAAGTGAAGATAAGAATGTGAATAAGGGTTTAGCCACACCATGGATGCATTTGTAGTGCCATTATACAAGGTGGATACCTTTGTCATCTGGCATTATCACTGTCATAGACTTATATTCTTTTGGGAAAAATCCTCTGCAGAGTAAAACTGAAAGAGTTTAGGATACTGAAATCTCTGGTCATAAGTCGTAATGGTGACAGCACACAACTTTCTACTTTAACTTAGAAGGACCTGAAAACATCTTGTTAGACTTCTCCCCAGCTAGCAGTTCATTTATGGACCCATTCATATCTTGAAGAGTGTCTGAAATGATTCCATTGCTTTACTGTGCCTATCACTTGGAATAGTGCTTGTTGTAGGAAAGTAATTGCAATAAATAGGCTACTATTATTAAAATGGCCAGGGAAGTATTGGTAGTTGAACAACCTCTAAAAAGTAGAATTGTAGGGTTCAGGATTACCTGCAGGTTTGTTATTCAAGGGCTTTCTTTTCAGTCTTTGTTGTGTGACTGTTCATAAATCATTGGAATATCTACCATATCTTGTGTAAGTCAGGCTTTTAAAAAGGAAAAAAATGTATATATTAAATATGTTGGATTTTTTTTTATTATTATTATTCTTTTTTCAAACCCAGTGTTATCCTTATCTGACTCCCTGCATCAAAAATGCCTCTGCTAGAGTCATGGTACCATAGAATCCAGTATGAAATTGGAATCAAACCACAATTTCTCACCAAAAACTTTTATATGTTTAGTTCTAATGATTTTCATTTTAATATTTAATAAAAATATATAATAAATGCAGTTGTTCATTTCCATTATCCTAGGCCAAAATTTGACCAAGATATATCAGAAAGGTTTTAGGGTGTAGATATTGCTTAGCTGCCAAACTTCACCTTGGTTTCCTCATACAGCTTCTTCTGACTGGTAGCTTTCACTTCAGGATTTTGACTTCTTGGAAAGCTGGAAGTTCCTGCCAGTTTTGTGTTGCAGAGAGGAAGGGGGAGTTGTTAGGCATTCTTACATGAAGAGTCTTCCAAGTCAGGAGTATTAATGAGCAAGAATCAGCAGTATAAATCAATGCAGCTTTGTTTGTGCTCAGATATTTGCAGTTCACAGAAAACTGGCATTTTAGCTATTATTTTCATTCCTGTTGTTTTCCTTCTGAAATATAGGTATGTAGATTTTAGCTGGGGTGAGAAGACTGACCTCAATTTTCCATTAGCCCCTGACTTCAGACATTAGCATATATGAAAAATGAGTTTCAAACAGGCTTCTCATACACTTGTATTTTGAAAAATTGTTATGGTGAGTTACATACCAAGATCCAGCACACAATACTGTGCTTTCCTTCTGCTGCTATCCTTCTGCTTATGAGTTGGAACTTGTTTTTCATCACATGTATGTCATCAAGGCACTTTACCTTGATCAATCAAAGTGAAATTAAGGTTTAATTACAGTAGGCTTATTTTTTGACTGTTTACTCACGGAGTCATAAGTGACTTTTCCACTAAAATTCTCTTTTCATGCTTGTAACATTGACTCTGTAAGACTTCTCTGTGCTTGCTCACCCTGCATTCATGACTGCCAGATCTCTGGCCTTGTCTGGCTCTTCGGCTGCTCAGAATGTTTCAGATTGTTCTGTTATAAATAATAATAATAATAAAAAGTGTATTATTTTATTTTTTCCCAAGTGTGTAGTTCTACTTTGGAATAAAATCCACTTCAGGTATGCAACTTTTTCCATAGGGAAGAGAAAGAAGTCTAGCTCCTGTCAGCTCTGATCATAACTGGTGTTTCATCAGAACCTGTTCTGGCTGCAGACACCTTATGTGGTTTCAGCTGCTACGAAGTGCATGCCTTGTCCTGGACACAGTGACTTTACGCCGTAATCACTGAGAAAGAGGAGAACAAAACTTCAGGGTCTACTTTTTGAAGTCTGTTCCTTTGATTTGAAGAGAAGCTTGGAGCATAAAAGCTAATTAACTTCCTTCCAAAGCAAAAATTACATTTGATTAGGTGCTCTGTTTTCTGTTTTTTTTTTTTTTTTTTTCTAGATAATAAGTGCCCATGACAAAACTGCAAACTCTTAACACCATTTTTCTCAATGATACATGTGGCTGGCCTAGTTCTCTACTATCCCAGAGAATCATGTACATGACTAATCCAGGTAAGAAAAGTTATTCAAGCTTACTGATTGCATTGGCCCTTGGAAAATACATACATACATACATATATATATATATATATATATATGATATATAATATGTCATATCTATATATATCAGTTACAGAGAAGTTATGCCATTATGCCACTGCAGTTCTATACTGCTGAGGAACCCTATTGCAGGGCAGAGTCCTGCTCCTAGTGGGGTCTGTTGTAGTTTAATGAAGAGTTCTGATTTATCTGGCTCAGTTTACAGTGATATTTAATCCAAAGAGCAGTGTGTGCTCAGTTTTAACCAATGAAGCCATGATGATTGAGAACCTGAGTACTTTGGAAATCTGTATGTACTCTTATTCCTAAAATTGTTTAAATGCCCAGATCTCCAGATAAATTTGCATTATGAGCAAATATGATACAACATAAGATGTTCCTTGACATATTTTTTTCATTTTATCTTGCAACAGTGGTTTGGCACAGCTACCATCTGTTCCTGACAAAATTAAAACCTAACCATCAGACGGGGAATTGTTCAAATCGCCTTATCACAGTTACTTGGAATTACAAACCTGCCTGTAGATCTGGTTCTTTTGCCACATTTTTAAAAGATGTTTTAATTTTAAAATGTTAGAATTTAGACATCTCCACAGCATCTCTAAAATGATAATTCATATCCCTCTCTGCATGCATTTCTCTGAGAGACAGCTGGGTGCTTGACATTTGAGCTCTTCTTGAGAATAGATTGGTAAGGTTACGCTGTAGTTTGCATGTCCTTCATTATTCCAGTGCAAGTGATGAAAGCTTTGAGTAACAAAAGAACATTTGGTAAACAAAGGCCAGCTGACTTTTGTATGAAGAGCAGATCTGCCTTTTTGTCCCAGTTATGCACAATGTGGTAGCCAACTTGCTATTTGCAAAGAGCCTGGGGCTAGCAAACCAAAGAGACCCGTGCGCTTTCTCAAGATGATGTTTAAGAGCAGAGAGCAGCAAGAAGTGAGGTTTTTGTCTGTGACAGTGGCATATCTTCTAAAGTTCAGCTGTCTTACCTGCCCACTGTTGCTATACATCAGTGAGGATTTCTTCTGTCCTGTGCACTGGCAAGGAAGGGGCCGTGGTTCACAAGTTCACCCACAGTGAAAACTGGTTGTTCTAGCCAGATGAACATTATTGTGTGGTCTTCTCTCATCTGCTAACTACCACAGACCCTGATTAGAGACAAGCAGCCATGTATTTTTCTCCTATTTGATTGAATTTTGACAATTAGACATAACATTTATGCAGGTTGGCAGCAGTTTTCCTGGTTTGGTTTATTCTCTACCCCCTACCTAATCATAATCAAGTCTTGCTTTTAGTAGAAACGTCCTCTTTCATCTCCATTTTCATGCTTGCCTAGAAAAAATGTACCCTTTGTCAACCAGATGTAATAGAAAAGAGAAACATTCTCCCATTTCTGGTCTCTTTAATTTTCTTACAGTTAAGAAGGGAGAGAGAGAAAAAGAGGGAAAGAGAGATCTACTTAACTTGTGCAGAATTCACTGGTGGTGTATTTAATTAATCCTAGCATTTCAGTCACCCGAGCCTTTTGAAAAGTAAAGAGCCTGAGGAGGGAAAGACTTTCATTTAATGTTTGTGTCATTTGTAATTACACCATTTGATTTCCCTCGTGGCCTCACAGTTTTCCTTGAGTCTCTCTTGCAGGCTGCTTGTGGAAAGGAGCCCACCAAGTAGAAAACAAAAGAGCAAGAAACAATGGTCAAAGAAAACTAAGTCCTGAGAAAATAAAACCAGTATTCTTTCTTCAGTATTAGAGTTAGCAAAGCAACAACGTGGAATATCTATCCTGTAGCCCTCAATTATTGTCAGTTTTCTGTCAGAAAGGAAGAAAAATACAGGCAAAAAATTTAGCAGGTGTATCAGTTTCAGGTGAGATGGTATGTCTATTAGAGTTAGCAGGAATAGTGTCATTTGAATTATCCTCTAAGAATATACTGGTAATAATCTAACACCTGAGGAAAAAGAAGTGATACATGTGAAAATGAAACTGGAGGGAGTGGGAGGCTTCCGATTATACTATAAAAATCATTATTATCACAAAAGTGGTCACTGTTCTAAATATTTGTACCTCTGACTTGAATTATGGTGGAAATTTTGTATCAGTTGAAGAAGTGACCCCAGACGTGAAAAATATTTTGGTCCTTTGTGGGTCCTGTTGACAATATATTTCAGGAATTTTCCCTGTTAACAATATATTTTAGGAATTGACAGTTGTCAGATTTATCCTCAGTACAATATACTCACTCTCGGGTATCCAGAAACTCTTAAAATGCAAACACAGAGGAAAACCCAGGGATCAAGGTGTTTTAATTCTGCTTGTGTGTGTTTCAGATTTACGTGCTTCCTCATGCCTACAGTAGATGCACACTTTTCCTCCTGTGTAGGATGCCGCTCTCTCCCTAGTCCACATGCACACGCTTGCCAAAGCATGTGGCTAAACTGCTTCCATTAGTATTGTAAATCACAAGGACAGATAAGATTAGTTAGCACTTTTGGAAGAGGGATAGTATTCAATTGGACATACTTCTAGTCATTCCCTATCATCTGTTAACATCTGAAGCATTTGTGAATTGTAAATTTTGTAGACATGAATGTTGGATGAGAAGTATCATTCTTCATGCTTAGAGAGAATAGAAGAGTTTTCCATTCCCTCCGAAACAAATGTTTTCATGTATTTTATTTTGAAATAGGGAACAGTAATGCCTTTTCAGAGATAAAAAATTAATACAGATTGTATTTTTATTTGCAGACCCAGTAACTTAGATTTTTATTCCAAGCATTGAAAACAACAGACTGTTGGAACAGAATACTTTTGGAAGTAAAACTGATTTAGATATCCCAAGCAAGTTTGTTCCAGGTGGGTGTGCAATATAGAATGACAGCTTTGAACATGTAAATGGCCAAGAGTTGCAGCAGCAGAACAGCACAATAACATAGTACATGACAATTATATTTATAATCTCTGACAATGTTATAAAATGTCTTCTTAAAGCTATCCTGCTTTGAGTTTTTATTATTATTATTATTATTATTATTTTTTATGATAGAATACTGGAGTAAAGAGTTTAAATCATTTAGTGCTTGGCTAAAAGACTTTTGAGCAAATCCCTCTCCTTCAGGAATCTTTCTCTCCACGTATTAAAACATAACTTGGAGAAGAGTCTTCATGTTATTTAGTGCTAACTAATGGTCTATTGATGGTCTTTTCTATCCTGGAAAAGGAGCTGGGTAATGCATTCCTTTCCTGTTTTGCACTGCTAGGTCATTTTTTGCATGTTTAATGCCAAATGCCACTCCCTATAAAACCCTGTGTATTCTGACATGATTGTATGAGAGCAGGTTTAAGTTCTCCTCTAAAAAAGGCTTGCTGATAGCTGAGTTGTTCCACCATGCCTGCAGGTGTGAGAGGACACAGACAAAGAGGATGTTCTGATGCAACAGCCTTCCAGGTTCCCTGCTTCCTGCCCCAGGGTGGGACCTGCAGTTGTTAACAACAAATAAAGGCAGCATAAGGGCTGCTGTCTGCTGGCTAAGCACCCTACTAACATTTAGCACTAGGACCACCAGAATGCACTCCATGCATAACCCTGTCAGCCTGTCTGCTGGGGGCACTGCCTCACCGTAGTGGGCAGAAAACTGGGGGAAATGGATAACTCTGAATTTGCCATGCAGGGATGTGGAGCACTTCTTTTGGCACCATTCTGTCTCATTTTGTGCCAACAGAATGATGAAAATGAAATAGGTCAAGTGCAGAGAAGCTGCAACGAAAAGGTACGCAATGTTTAACTTGTGTTTAACTGTGTGCATTGAGTACTGGAAGGGAACTCAGATCATCACAGAAAACCTCCCAGACAGACTTAAGTTCATGCATAACTTGTTGAGGTTTTGTTTTGTTTTGTTTCCAGACCCCTAGAAGATGCCTAACTAAGGGTGGAATCACTGAAGAAAATGTCTCTGTTAATAATTCAACCGGTTTACTTTGACAAGGCCCTTAATTGTTTCTTTGTCAGTTTCCCCATCAACAGAATGGTATCTACAACCAGTATTACTTCATACTTAATTATTCTAATTTCAAAATTCTTGAGATTGCAAGTTTAAAAAAAAAAAAAAAAAAAGTCAGAATCCATTTAATTATAGTATTAGGAGGCATGGCAAAATAAACCTTTTTGCCACTCCTGAGGATCAAATGCTGTAATGTGGCTTCTAGAACTGGAATTAGAGGGATAAAAGGAGAGTTCAGACACGGCTCTTACCAAGCTCTGGAGCTTGCTGCTGTATATCTGTGCCAGTTTAATGTTGTCTGACCAAAGTCCACTTAACCTTGTCTGACCCGTGGGCCTCAGGTGGCTTCTGCAGTCCTGGCAGACCAAACATTGCACTGCTACCTGGCTCAAATGGGTGATGTTGACACAGATGTGCTCTGAGAGGTCCTGAACATCTTTCAGCTTTGACAGTGTAACTGTTCTAGGAGTGATTTTGTGTTAAGTAGGGACAGGACCTTGTTGCATTTATTGAGCAAGTTGGAAGATGTATAATGAGTGTGTTAGGGGATAAGAGAAGACAGATAGTGTTCTGGATAGAAACTGAAATTTATCCTTCTGTGCTGGGTGACAATAGACTGCTCAGTCACACATTCATCAATGCCACTTTCAAACATAGATGTTTTTGGAAAAGTGATGGTTGACTTCATGTTTAGTTATAAACATTGGTATTTATGTCTATCTTGAATAACGATGAAAGTATTCTGAAATACTGGCTCCCAGCTTACAGACACTGAGTAGCCAAAAGATACTCATATGTCTCTGAATAATCTGGAGTTTACTGCCCTTCTTGTGGCAGGACATAGGTGAAAGGCAGGTGTTTCTGTTTACCTAGACAGAAGAAGACCTTCTTCATCTGCCTCTGCACTGGGCAGCTCACCTCCTCTCTGGGGGCTGCTCTAACCCTGGCCATGCAGAGCTGGTGGCAAGACCTTTGCAGTGCTCACCATAAAGCTGGGTTTCTCCCAGGCAGATGATGAAATATATTAGATGACTGAAGTATCACAAAAGGGTGATCTAGTCCATGATCCTTGTTTTTCCTGCTTGCTCTCGGATCTGTTCCTCATGTCGATTTTTGGTAGGTATTTTGTTTTTCTCCATCCCTGCCCCTTCTCTGTAAACGCTATATGTGTTTCACACTGCTCATCTTAAATCAATGGAATGGTTTTGAAACAAGTGTGTCAGTCCCTAATTGAGCACAGACTATCTGCCTGGGGAAGAATTGCAGGGGAGAACACTAATGTTAACTCCAGAGCCTAACCAAATAGCTCGGTCAATGTTTGCAGGACTTGGGCTGCAGTAGACATAAAAACTGCATGGTCGCATATTGCTTATGATGGTGCAAAAACTGGTCTTAAAAGGCTCTTTGTTTCCTTAATTCTCCATCTGGAATCCGAACCCTGAGAATGGTAAAAGACAGGTGGGGGCGTTGGGCTTGCTAGGACACAATCTGCTGGCTCAGCAAGGAGTTGATAAATGACTCCCCAAGAATAGTGAATTATTTGGTAATGGAATTGAATAGGACCAAGCTTCCATTCCTGCCCTCAGGTCACAGCACTGGAGCACTTGTCTGTGTATTATATTGTACTTTATTATGACATGGAGTGATGAGGTCTGTTTGTATATGCATAATTCAGAGCCCCTCACTGAGGCATGCTAAATAAATATAATAAACTTGTCATAGGGAGCACTTTTGTGGTTTGTGAACTGTTTTTCCTTTAAAACATATTTTCCAAATGTGAGGTGAGAAGTCAGAATGAGTTTAGGGGATAGTCCCTGTTATGATTCTTGTGACCACATATTGAATCCTTCTATCAAGTTTGCAAGCCAGCAAAATCATCGCCTCACTGCACAAAAGGGAATATAAGGGAAAAGCAAGAAATGCCTTGCTCTCTAATGTTGCACTGGGTTGTGCTAGGAAGAAACTGCAGTAGCGTGGCCATCTTAACATCAACCAGATAAAAGTGAGGGTGAAAAATACAGGGCAGGTGGGAGGAAATAAGGAAGGAAATTAAACTGGTTGGGTCTCATCCTTGGCAGAACTGGGCTGATGAGCTTGGGATGGGTGGGTAAATCTCTATCTTACTAGATTCTCCTAGGGTCTGGGGCTTACTAGCTGAGTTGTTCCATAATGCCCTCTAGGCACAAGGCTGGAGCATAAGTATGTTTCTTTACTTTTTTTTTTTTTTTTTTTTTTTTTTTTTTTTTACAGAGACTATTGCACCATAACCAACACCAGGATGCATACACCGGTTAACATAGCTTTTATGGCTTATGTATGCATAATTTGGCATGACTACATAGTATTTACTTGGTATCAACAAAACACAAAGTGCTGTGCATCAGTTTTTTCCAATCGTTGCACAGTTTCCTCTGTCTTCTATAAACAGTGACTAGGTGCTGTCGAGACATTATGAATTTGTTAACTGGCATTTTGTAGATGCAATTGCAGAGGTAGTTATTTATGGATGGATTTCAAATGAAGAACAGGATGCTGTCTTATAGACCAATGTAAACTACTTTATGTTCACAGGAAGCTGCATACAAGAGAAGAGACCTGTTTAGGAGAATGGTATATTCAAACCTGGTATTATTTTGGTACTGGAGAAAGTGAGAAAGAAGAAATTTCAGTGTTCCATTGGAGAAGGAAAGAGTTTAAAAGGCTGTAAAAGCCAAAGTGAAAATCTGTGGAGATATGAGAAGGATGGTGGTGTGGTCAAGCCAACAGACCAGGATATGACCTGAAGCAGCTGACTTTCAGAGGATTTGTTCTCCCTTGTGAAGAGAAGAGGTCACAGAATTACAGAATGGTTTGGATTGGAAGAGACCTTAAAGACCCCCTGCCATAGGCAGGGACACCTCCCACCAGACCAGGTTACCCAAAACCGCAGCCAGCCTGGCCTTGAACACCTCCACAGGGATGGGGCTTCTCCACAGCTTCTCTGGAAAACTTGTTTCAGTGCCTCACCACCCTGAGTGAAGAATTTCTTCCTAATAACTGATCTAAACTTACTCTTCTTTAGTTTAAAACCATTACTCCTTGTCTTATCACCACACCCCCTGACAAAGAGTTCCTCCCCAGCTTTCCAGCAGCCTTCTTTAAGCACTGGCAGGCCGCTGTGAGGTCTTCCTGGGGCCTTCCCTTCTGCAAGCTGAACAACCCCAACTCCCTCAGCCTGGCTCTATAGGAGAGATGCTCCAGCCCCTTCATCCACATGACCCTCCTCTGGACTCGCTCTAATAGGTCACCGTCCTTTCTCTGCCGGAGGCCCCAGAGCTGAGCACAGGGCTCCAGATGGGGTCTCATGAGAGCAAAGCGGGACAATCCCCTTCCTCACCCTGCTGCCCACACTGATGTTGGTGCAGCCCACGGTATGGCTGGCTTTCTGAGCTGCAAGCACATATTGACAGCTCATGTTGAGCTTCTCTTCAACTAACACCCCCTAGTCCTTTAGGCCTTGCGATTGCCCCAGCCCAGGTGCAGGACCTTGCACTTGGCCTTGTTGAACCCCATGAGGTTCACACAGGCCCACCTCTCAGGCCTGCCCAGGTTCCTCTGGATGGCATCCCATCCCTCCAGCGTGTCGACAGCACCACTCAGCTTGGTGTCATCATCAAACTTGCTAAGGGTGCACTCGGTCCCACTGCCCATGTCACCAACAAAGATGTCAAACAGTGCCGGTCCCAATACTGACCCCTAAGGAGCACCACTTGTCACCGATCTCCACCTGGACGTTGAGCTGTTGACCACAACTGAGTGTGACCATCCAGCCAATTCCTTACCCACTGAGTGATCCATCCATCAAATCCATGTCTCTCCAACTATGAGACAAAGATATCATGGAGGACTGTGTCAAATGCTTTGCACAGGTCCAGGTAGGTCCATTTCTCTTACTTCCCAGAAGTTGCTATGAATGCAGACACCAAAATCTTTTCCATGCCTATGGTCTCTCAAGGAAGGATATGATTAAACTATCAAATTGATGTTAAAAGTTGTTCCTTGGCAGGCAGATTCACATTCTGTGCAGGGAAGTAATGGAATAGGCCAAACACTGCAAGCTCATAAACTTTCCTTAATGAGGAAATCAGTTGAAGCCCTGTAGCCCCAGGCACATTGTTAGCGATTATGATAATTTCAAATGCCGTCTTTGGAATCAAGATTTTATGTCTCTAGTAAATAACAAACAATTAAAATGTCAAATGTCAAAAATGGTTTATTAGTAGGAAGGGATTTTTTTTTTTTCTCTTCTGCAGTGTTACCAGTTTGTGAGAATCAACGTGAGAATTTGGAGTTAACATTAGTTCCAAAGAGACGAAGATCTGTGTGTCCCTTGGCCTCCTTTATTGCTTAAAAAGGGTGGGGGAAGGAAAAAAAAACATGTAGTTTAATAGGAAATCAAAACTGGTTTGTGAATGTGTGTGTCTGGTTTGGCTTATTCACGACTGTGATACACATGTAAAATATGCTGGTGGTGCTGCATAGTCAAAAAAGCAGCTTGCCAATGCTGTTAAATTACTATTTATTTCCTTTTAATTCCACTGGGTGTGACATTTATGTCCAAATACATCTATCATTTTGTTGGACTTTTCTTTAGGCGTACTACAGCCCTGAAAGGTTATTTAAGTTTTTACATGGGGGAATGACCAGCTGTGAAGACTTTAGAATAGAAAGGGGTACTTTTATATTTTGACCTGACTTGACATTGCTTTAAAACAACAATTCTTTTGTGTTTAAAAATAAGTCTTTTTTACTGAATAAATGAAATCATATATAATTTACCCTTTTCAAATCCCATTGTCTTTATTTAGGGGAAAATGCTGTATATTTTAATCACAGAATTTGTGAAAAGTAAATGCTCTCATATGGTATGATGGTATCATCTGGTACGTGATCGGCTCCCCTGATTAGTTTATGTATGATGTAAATAGATGATGTAGAGGATGCAGAAGATGTCAAGGAGTCTGGTGCAGCATGTTTGGATTATATGCATTTACGTTGTGTTGAAAAAGAGATCAGTGTCATGCCGTGGAGTTTGAATTAGGCCAACGTAAATTTGTGAATTAGTCTACAAGTGAACTGGTCTACACAAATATATCAATTTGCTGAAATGACTGTGTCACTGGTTATGCCTACAGCTGTGCTGGAGACACATGCTGACCGCTTCCCACTCAGCTGAGTTGGAGAGAAAAACCTCTTCCAAGTGGCCCTTTCAAGTAACGGATATGATGTGATATGATGAGGCTCTCATAGAAAGTTTTGCATTTGACAGAGCAGGCCATTAATTAATTTTATCTTTTGTATTGACGTACCAGGAGATAGAAATAGCTGTGTCACTGGAAATGTTTACATCCCTATCCTTGAGAACATGTTGGTGTTTCCCTCCAGTGTCGATGAGAATTATGAGTTAATAACCTTTTGGAAGGTTTCTCTGACTATGGTTAATGAAGCACTTGATAATCTTCCTGAAGTCAGTGGTTCCTGTGAAGTAGGAAGCAATGGGTGCACTGTACTGTCAATGTTGTTTTATTTCTGAACTCCCGTGAGTGAAAACTTAGTGTGACTTATGTTTCATAAGAGGAGCTTAGGCTCTGTTTGTGCAACAGCCAAACAGAATGGTGCACCACAAAGTGAGGGGTTACTTGCTAAGGATTATCTGTGATCAACACACCAAAGAACAGGTTTTAAAATTTGGGAAAAAAAAAAAAAAAAAAAAAAAAGTTTTCTGGAGAGACGTTATGTCTTGTCAGGTATTGAGTAACTGAAACTGAAAACAAACAAATAAACAACAACAACAAAAAAAACAGGTATGCCTGTGGGCACAGAAGCCCTTTGGGTTTGAAACAGTTAAGGTGACTGAAAGCATAGTATGGATTATTTCTTTGTGTGAAGTTTCTCGTTTCAGACCTGAAAAAGATTCTCCCTTCACAAGTGTTTTTCTTTTTCTAGCTGCCAGCTGGTCTTGCAGAATTACTATATTTCTCCACATATTTTGCCTTCCTTATAACCTTGGGATATCATGAAAAAGTATTATAAAATATATAAAATATAAGAACTGTAGTCAAGCAACCAACTATTTAAGCTATATTTTCAAACCTTTTTACAATACCTAGGTGTATCTTCAGTGTCCATCATGCTGATTATATTACATTACAGAAGCTGAAGGAAAACTACTTTTCAGCTAGTAAAGTGTCATCAAATACATGTGGAACATAAATGGACCTTATAATGTATGTGGAAAACACTGATCAACTGTGATCAACCAGAATGAACAATGACATTGATGTAAACAAGAGAAAATGCAGGAAAAAAAAAAAAAAAAAAAAAAAAAAAAAAAAAGGCTGAAAAACCTTTAACTAGGAACGTTTTGACTACATAATCTAAAGTTGCTGCATGAGTGCAAGAAGCAGGTTTCCTTTTTTTTTTTTTTTTTTCGTTTTTTTTTTTTTCTTTTTCCCCAAGATTAGTGTTTTAAACTATCAGGAAGTGTTAGCTTTCTTTTCCAATGGAGTAGTTAATGTGTGAAAGGGAGAAAGGGGGAAGGAATGACAAGATCATAGGGAACTGTTCTAAGCATTAGCTGCTGGGCTAATTAGCTGCTGCTGTTAGTGTCAGTGGGACAGAAAAGGAGGTTAGGCGTCTGTGCTGTTGTTCTTGACCTCCTGGTGAGACACTGGGAAGAACTGCAAGGGGTGACTTTAATTCCAAGCAGTAATCAGAGAACCAGGCATGTTTTGGGGGATTCAGCAGAGGGGAAACACCAGTCAGACTACTGAAAGGGACAGTAATCCTTCACTGTCCACTGCAAAATGGTGTTTCATGCTTTGCTTTGCTTCGCTTTGCTTCTGGTGGCTGTAGAGAATGATTGCAGGTTGTTTCATTTGTGAATGGTACATTGTCTACACAGGCAACACAAATTGTTTCAGCTGGTGAATGAACTGAAAGAACAAAAGCCTCAATGCACTAAAAGAATAATCGTTTCCTCTACTGCACTGCAACTTCACCTCTTGGCGACAGCGTGTTTCCATTGCTCACTGCCTGCGGTTAGCGAGGTAGAAAGGGCACTGCAGAACAATAACTTTGTTCCGAGCACATGAAATCTTCGAGACATCCCTTGGATTCTACTTTTCGTTTCCTCCTTCAGTACCTATGCCTGCCCATTTGCTTATCAGTCTCTCCAGAACATCAGAGCCTTACGGTGATCCCATTTCTTACTCATGCTTTACTCATTTCCCAACATGGCTATTGCTGCTATTCAAGTTAGTCTTCCTAAATCCCTGCTTTGAATTTGAGGTCATTTAGAGTGTAGTCATGGATGGAAGTTAGTATACCATTAATGCATAGTGAGTACATGCAAGGACATAAAATGTTTTGGCTGTTCAAAAAACAACATACCATGTTTCAGGTTTTACCACATGAATTCCTTATCACTCACATCGTTAAGCAGTAAATTTGGATGTGCACAGATTGCCACATTCTGTTCAAAGTTGCAAATGTATGCCTTTTTAGTGAATTCTAGCTTTCTACACCTTAAGTGAAGCAATGGCAATACAGCCATGGCAGCACACAGCCCAGTTCAGAGCTGGTGCCTGAGAAAGGAATGGTTTGCAGACGGACTCCCACTCTTGCCTGTAATTATGTGAAAACACAAGATGGCTCAAGTATGCCTGTGTGTTTCGATCACAAATGCAAAATACTGCATAGCAAAAGCCCCCATCATGTGGCAAACACAGGATGTAGGGTCCATGCCTATTCCTTCTGCTGGCTTAATTCTTATAACAAACAATTTGTGTTTTTCAAGTTGTATAATGATCCAGTGGTTGCTGTCTTAATGGAAAGTGCCTTTTATGTTCCTGTATACTACTTGTTAGCATTACATGCAGGGGTAGAAAATGTTAAGTTGCCAGCAAAATGCTGTCCTTAGCTTCCTAATTTCAGCCACTCACAGAAGGAAAAAACATAGTTTTACTGTAGCACCTTACCCTTTTTATCCAACTGAATGCACAATTTAGTAGTTTCTGAAAGTGCTCTGCATGTGGCAAAATTACTTTTTTGGGATCTACCTGTTTTTCAGGAGTGTGCAGGTATCTTCTGCTGCAGCCATCTTCCCTGCCATCTCTTGCCTGCACCTTCCTCATTACACGTCTTTGTTACCCATCTGGTACAAGCAGGGTGCTCCAGCCTACCTATCTAGTCTCTTTGCTCATTCCTAGAGAAAAAAAAAAAAAAATTGGACTCCTCTCCTGAGCTGCACTTAAAACCACAGACTAAACCACCCTCACCTTTCAGTGAGCGTGTGCAACAAGTAGAGATGGGGAACCTTGCTGACAGAACCACTGTCTGTGATTTTTAGAGATAATGATGAGGTCCCAATGTGGAAGTACTTTCCTAGACTAGTAGGCACAACTATAGCTTAAATCATATTTAATCACTATTCCACATGATCCCTTGTCCACCTTCCAGCACCTCTAAATAGGGTAAGGTCCCCACAGACCCGCTGGGGTTCTAAACTCCTGTATATCATCCAGGAGTTCCTGTTACTGTCTTCTCAGCTACCTTTGCTAGCCATTACCTGCTGTTTCAAGATAATGTAAAATGCTACAGTGTGTGTTAATCTGCTATTCTAGTCTACATTAGCACCTACAGCACTTGGTCTAGGAATCAGAGCAAAGACTGAGTTCAGGAAAACACTATTTTCAATGACAGCTCTTCTGATAGAGCTCCACTGAACCCCATTTACAGCGCTTCGAAAATGACACATTTCAGGATCAAAGTTAAAGGATCACTTATAAAGCTTTATTGAGTGTGTGTGCAATGTTATGCTCTCCTCTTCTTTCTCACAAGAGTTACACAGAATCACAGTGGTGAGGTGGAAGGGATCTCCAGAGGCCATCTGGGGTAACACCCTGCCCAGCAGGGTCATCTGAACCACATTGCCCAGGATTGGATCCAGATAGGTTTTGAGTATCTCCAGGGAAGAAGACTCCACAGCCTCTCTAGGCAGCCTGTTCTAGCCTTCTGTCACCCTTACAGTAAAGAAGTGCCCCCTCATACTGAGCCAGAACCTCCTGTGCTTCAGTTTGTGCCCATTGCCTCTCATCCTGTCACTGGGCACTGAGTCTGGCCCCATCCTCTTGACACCTTCCCTTCAGATATTTATACACATTGATGAGATCCCCTCTCAGCCTCCTATTCTCCAAGTAAGTAGGTACAGTTCTCTCAGCCTGTCCCTGTACAACAAGTGCTTCAGCGCCCTCATCATCTTAGTAGCCCTCTGCTGGGCTTGCTCCAGAAGCTACACACACTTCTTGTACTGAGGAGCTCTGTATCTTCATCAAATGTCAGTATTTTGCATGAGAAAAAGAGCTGAGAAACCAAACCAGCTTTAATATTCTACGATGGGAAAACATTATTTTCTTTGTATCTTAGACAGTAAGAGAGATGAGGTATCAACCTCTCCAAAGTCAAAACTTTGAAATACAAAGAACTTACCCTGAGGCGAACACCTGCCTAAAGCAGTCATTTCAGAACAACTGACATTTGTCAGAGCTTAAAGATTCTGGTTTTGCTTGCTTTTACTAGTGGCAAGTGTTGGGCGGCCCCATCATAGACAACGCTTATCTCTGACTACAATCAACGAGAAGTCCGAGAGCGATCAAAAGGGACCTTAGGGCTTTGGGGCGACTACTTAAAGGATCCGGGGCACAGGCTGTGTTTGCCTCTGTCCTTCCGACAGGGGGGCTTGATGCTGACAAGAGGGCTCATCACATTAATACATGGCTTCAGGACTGGTGTAACCGGCAGAACTTTGGGTTCTTTGATCATGGGAAGGTCTACGTGACACCAGGCCTGCTGGCACCAGATGCCTCTCTCAGAGAGGGGTGAGGATTTTTGGTCAGGAGATGGCAGGGCTCATAGACAGGGCTTTAAACTAGAGTTGACGGGGGAAGGGGATAATACCAGGCATGCTGATGACGAGCTAAGGGATGGTACACTAGAATCAGAGGGACTGTGTGCCAGTGAGGACCTTCGGTCAGCTCCACAAGATGCTGCGTGTAGGGAGGCTCAACTAAAGTGCTTCTACACAAACACACACAGTATGAGGAATAAAATGGATGAGCTAGAAGTCTTGGCCCAGTCCCACAGCTACGACATCATCAGCATAACTGAAACCTGGTGGGATGGGTCCTGTGGATGGTGTGCAGAAATAGATGGTTACAGGCTCTTCAGGAGGGACAGGCAGGGTAGGCGAGGTGGTGGGATGGCGATGGATGTGAAGCATGGGCTGGACTGTGTGGAACTTCAAGTTGGCGATGGCAAAGTTGAGAGCCTCTGGGTAAGGATTAAGGGACGAACAAATAAAGGGGATGTCATTGTGGGAGTCTATTACAGACCACCTGGCCAGGACGACAACACCAATGAATTATTCTTTGCAGAACTGAGAGACGCCTTGAGATCAACTCCCCTTGTCCTTATGGGGGACTTCAACCTGCCAGATGTCCATTGGGATCACCACACAGCTGACATGAGGAAGTCCAGGAGGTTTATAAAGCACCTCGATGATAACTTCCTGGTGCAGGTGCTAAGGGAGCCAACTAGGAACGGTGTCCTCCTTGATCTGTTGCTGGAGAAGAGAGGGCCTTGTGGGAGACGTGGCAATTGGCGGCTGTCTCAGTCATAGTGACCATGAAGTGGTTGAGTTTAAAATTTATAGCGACAAAAGTGCTATAACAAAAACTGCCACCAAAACTGCCAGCAAAACTTCAGCCCTGGATATGGGGAAAGTGGACTTCAGGCTGCTCAGGGAACTAGTCGGCAAGGTCCCCTGGGAAACTGCTTTTGAAGGCATTGGCATCCATCAGTGCTGGTCAGTCTTTAAGCACTGCCTCCTAAAATCACAAGATTGGGCAATTCCAAAATATCGGAAGTCAGGCAGGTGGGGCAGGAGGCCGGCCTGGCTGACCAGAGATCTTCTACTGGAGCTTAGGCAAAAAAAGAAAGTGTATGGCTGCTGGAAGGAAGGTCAGGCGATGAGGAAGGAATACAGGGATGCTGTTCGTGTTTGTAGGGAGAAAATTCATGTGGCCAAAACCCAACTAGAGTTGAAGCTGGACATGTCTGTGGGAGACAATAAAAAAGGTTTTTTCAGATATGTGAACAGAAAAAGGAGAACCAAAGAAAACATAGGTCTGCTGCTTGACGGGGAAGGTCACCTCACAGACAATGACGTAGACAAAGCAGAGACATTTAATGCCTTCTTTGCCTCTGTCTTCAACACTGATGATGGGCTTTGGGACCCTGGGTGCCCTGTGCTGGAAGACCTTGACAGTGGGAATAAAAAACTCCCAACCGACCCTGAACGTGTGCGGGATTTGCTGCTCAACCTGGATCCATACAAGTCCATGGGTCCAGATGGGATTCATCCCAGGGTGCTTAGAGAGCTGGCTGATGTCATCGCGGGACCTCTCTCAATTATTTTTCAATGATCTTGGGAATCTGGAGAGGTCCTGGTAGACTGGAAGCTGGCAAATGTTGTGCCAGTTTTCAAGACAGGTAAGAAAGAAGACCCTGGCAACTACAGGCCTGTCAGTCTCATGTCAGTGCTTGGTAAAATTATGGAGAAGATGATTCTTGAGGCTATTGAAGCGCATCTGGGGGACAACATGGGTTCATGAGGGGTAGGTCCTGCCTAACAAATTGATCTCCTTTTACAATAAGATCACCTGTCTAGTCGACCAAGGGAAACCAGCTGATGTCATCTTTTTGGACTTCAGCAAAGCTTTCGACACGGTTTCCCGTAGGATCCTACTGGACAAAATGTCCAGCATACAGCTTAACAACAACATCATAGGATGGGTGAGCAATTGGCTGATGAGCAGGGCTCAAAGGGTTGTGGTAAATGGGGCCACATCAGGCTGGTGGAAGGTCTTTAGTGGGGTCCCTCAAGGCTCTATCTTAGAGCCAGTCCTCTTCAATGTCTTTATTAACAATTTGGATGTAGGACTAGAAGGTGTTTTGAGCAAATTTGCTGACGACACCAAACTTGGAGGAGTTGCAGACTCGGACAAGGGTGGAAAGGCCTTGCAGAGAGATCTGGACAGGTTGGAGAGGTGGGCGATCACCAGCCGCATGAAGTTTAACAAGAGCAAGAGCCGGGACCTGCACCTGGGATGAGGCAACCCTGGCCGTACATACAGACTGGGCAACAAGACGCTGGAGTGCAGCCGTGCAGAGAGGAATCTGGGGGTCGTGGTTGACAGCAAGTTGAGTATGAGCCAGCAGTGTGCCCCGGCAGCAAGGATGGCCAACTGTATCCTGGGGTGCATCAAGCACGGCATCACTAGTCAGGTGAGGGAAGTGATCATCCCGCTCTACTCTGTGCTGGTGCGGCCTCACCTCGAGTACTGTGTGCAGTTCTGGGCACCACAGTACAAAAAGGACATTCAACTGTTGGAGAGTGTCCAGAGGAGGGCGACAAAGATGGTGAAGGGCCTGGAGGAGATGATGTATGAGGAGAGGTCTGGAGAGGTCACTGGGCCTGTTCAGCCTGGAGAAGAGAAGGCTGAGGGGGGACCTCATGGCAGTCTACAACTTCCTCACGAGGGGGAGTGGAGAGGCGGGTGACCTATTCTCCATAAACACCAGTGATAGGACCCACGGAAATGGGGCGAAGCTGAGGCAGGGGAATTTTAGACTAGACATCAGGAGGAGATTTTTCACTGAGAGGGTGGTTACGCACTGAAACAGGCTCCCCAGTGAAGTAGTCACTGCACCAAGCCTGTATGAAATTAAGAAACGTTTGGACTCTGCACTTAGTGACATGGTCTAAACTTCTGGGTAGACCTGTGCGGTGCGAGGAGTTGGACTTGATGATCCTTATGGGTCCCTTCCAACTCGGGATATTCTATGATTCTATGATTTCTAAAGCTTGCACACAACTTGCTTCTGAACTTGTGTATTGCCAGCAGCTCCTAACAAAAGTGTTCTTTACTTAGCTGCTAAAGTAGCAGTGTAGAGCAACTCTGCAGCTAGTAAACCACGAATATCCCATAAAAGTCACCAAAGGGTAAGTGGAAAAACAAATCAAAGATGCATCCATTAAATATCTGTGTTTAGAAAAAAATGAAAAGCTGTTGTAAAGAAGTAATTTTAAGGATTGAATTACACATGATAAGTAGGAAGAGGCCTGTTTGCTTGAACTTCTTCAACCATGAAATGCTGTGAACAGGAAAGGCCTTTGTAATACACTGCCTTCTTGTCAATGGTTTTTGGATTCTCAAGGCTTAAAAAAATTTCTTGGGTCATTTCACTGGTATTTCTAGTCAGAGATAAACACAGAGATTACTAAGAATTAATCTGACAACTAGGACAGCTTTAGATGCATTGGAGATGTGTGAGTATCTACAAACACCATTAGTTATGATAAAGTCCAATAAATGTTAAAAACTAGAATATAATTGATTAATATAAAAAGTTATCAGGTGATTTTTTGTATATTTTGAACATGCACATACCTGACACTCAAAATCCAAGTCTCCTTAGCAATTTCCCTTCCCCCCAGCCATAGGAATGACACCCTTGAAACCCAGAACTCATGTGTTTTAATGCTACATTTTGAAAAGTATCCACATTTAAAGGTACAGGACCAGACTTGGGCTCTCTCCCAGATCTCCTGCTTAGCTTAAAGCTTGCATCTGAGCACACTGTGGTCATCATCACCATACAGCTCCGTACTCTTCTGAACCTGCATGGTTTACAGTGTTACTTATTTGGTGCAAAACGCAGAAAACTATTTTCCCTGTCTGCAGATTAGAAATCAGTTTTGTACAACCTATTATTTGTGATGGTGATTTAGATTATGCAAGTATACATGGGATAATTACAAAGGTAACTAACAATCTTTTCTAAGTGCAGGGTGATTTAGATCTACGAAACAAGTTTTTCAAGCAAAAATGAGAACAAGTACATACCTTTCAGTGTGTTTTATTGCCAGCTAAGCTCATTCTGAACATGCACATTTTTAGAACAACAAAAAGTACTGCTGACAGACAACTCTCTCAAATGCAGTCAATATGAAGTCATGTAGTTGTCTGGTATAAACACACCTGTCAGGCACTATTAAAATAAGTTACTAAATCAGTAAAAGTTTGAAAAATTATAGAACAAACACTAATGGCAGGTATTTATAAAGATAACCTAGTTTTTTATAAAGATAACCTAATAGTAAGTGTAATCTAATTTAGTTTTCTTTAACCTTTAGAATATCTGGACATGCAACTTCTGTACCTGCAGACTTCTGGGAAGCTGACCATTCAACCAGCTGATTTAACAACCTTGTATTAAATGCATCAACAACAGCACATGAGCCACTAGAATCTTTTTGACACAATTTTGAAAAAATGGAGAATGATTTATCAGAGAGCTAGATTCCTAAATACGAATACATATACTTCACAGAGTAGTCAAGGTTCTCAAATCCCTCATATGTGTATCCTCAACAGATAGTCTGGCATCACTACAATAATGATCCCAATCCCTGCCTTTATCTATATTCCATCTTGACAATAAAAATATTGATAGATAATTTGAGAAATTTCAAGTTTAGAAAATAAAAGTTGAATGTAACTTAAACAAGAGGTCATGCTTTAAGCTTGTGAATATACCTATCACAACATCATAGGATTTGTTCAGACAGTAAGAACCGAAAATACCTCTGTAAACATATCCTATAATGTTCTTCATTCTTGTAAGAGTGGTCCTATTGCTAGATATGTAATTTTTTTAATTTCTTTAAATAGGTCTATCAAACATGAACATTAAAAGCCTATTCAACTTCATGGTGTAAAATATACTCCTGTGGAACTCAGATATACAACAGACACCTTTTTAACAGTTACATCAGCAATGTCAGTACTGATGTGACATTAGAATATACTTATCATACTGGAGTTAGTTACATTATGATCACTAATACTGTACATGATGGTCCATTTGGAGGAAGAGGGTCGTCCACAAAGAGATGGGCTATCCAATGTAGAAGAGGAGAGTAGATGACACTTCCCAAAGTCTTCTTCCATGCTTTGCTGTTTGGTAGTAGGGCAGAGGGGACACTCTCTGGTTGCTACTGTACAAAGAGGATGCTGAAGGCCATCACCACACAGCACACAGCTACATACGGGCTCTTCCGTTCACCTTTGGGTGGGGAGAACAAAACAATCCAGGCATAACTAAATAGATCTAGGTGGCTGCTAGTCTAACATGGCAATTATCACACTGCATGTGCAAAGTAACATTGAACACCTAGCTGGAGAAACGCTGTTACCACTACAGTTGTGTACTGGGGAACAAAATGCATGGGAGTGGGAAAAGTAAGTTGTACAACAGGATATATTGCCCCATATAAGGGCAGAATTGGCAAGGACTTCTGTCTTACTAGTAACCATCTTTTCTGAGATGCCATTTCTGGGAAAACATTGAAGAAAAAATACAGTATGTCGTTGCTATCCCTTAGTACCAGAGAGTCAAGAGGCAGGCACCAGAAAGCTAACCAAGACAACAGATCTTTTCCTGGCTTTGTTCTCAGTTCTGTCTGAGAGCTAACACTGCTCAAAGGCTACTCCACGTCACCTGAGAAGAGGTGTAACTAGATGCTGTCTGGCCATTACGGCTGTATACGCAGCATGCATCTTCTACATGTAGTATTGTGTAGGAGCCAGCGAACTGGCTGGGGATCTCACAGCAGCAGATGTGGCCAGAGGCTTTTTTTTTTTTTTTTCTTTCCTAGAGAGACATAACATTGCTAGCATGTGGAGAGGATCTGGTCCACAGATTTTCAAGTTAGTAATAGAAACAGTCAACAGACTGCACAAGGTGTACAAAGACCTCTATTTTTGATACTTTCAAATTAGTGTTATAGCTTTGCATGGCAGACCATCTATAAAAGTTAAGTTTGTCCCATTAATAGACTTATGTTTGGTGGCAAGTGCAACCAAAAGAGATCTGTTTTCACATATTTTCATCCAGAACAAAAATATTATGAATGTCTTGCTCACCAAATATGGTAAGGAAAAACAAACAAACAAAATCTTAGGTAGGGAACTGTAACATTGTCATGGGAACATCAGTAATACTGGACTGCTGATGATTTACAGGGACACTTCCTCCATTCAAACAGCCTGTTGTTTTTGCCCTTCTGCTTAGGCATCCCTCTTTATGAATCCACTGACTTTCCTCTGGAAAGCAAAGAGCCTCCTACACTTGAAGGTACTTCCAGCCTAAGAAACTGTCAGAAGTGTTAACACTAGTGTAGAGACAGAGTTGGAGCTGTTTGCTTTAAACAAAGCTGTATTTCCTCTTGCTGTGTAAGGTCTTTTATCTTGCTACAAACTTTTATGAGATGCAATTTTCAGTGAATTGATAAAGAAAAAAAAAGAAAAAACATTCCAAGGCTCCCAAGTCCAGCATTAAGGTATAACTCTCAGGAAAAGAGGCTCTTTCACTAGCAGGACCTTCAAATACAGCAGTGATAAACTTTCCATAGGACAAGAAAAATAAAATACTTCTAGCGACACCTCCCATAAGCAGGGGTGACTGCCACAGTGACATTACAAGATGTTGTCATGATCTGGCTTATATTTAATTAAACTTCAAATAACTGAATGAATTAATGTCTGCAGTTTCACATCTGTTTGAAATAAATTTCTGAGGAAGTCCAACTCCTACAGTTTAGAGTATTACAATTTTTATACGGGTTATACTTTCCTGCTCTTAATTTTCTTGAAGGAGAAATCACCATGTGGCAGGATTAAACATCATTTTGCACAACTCTGTAAATATGTAACCACTTGCTGATTAATAAAATCTTATGCACATGTGAAAAGGTTGTTTAAACACTCTGGGCAAGTTATACATGAAGTAAGCCAGTGGGCATTTTCATTTTTAAAAGCCTACACTTTCCTCTATGTCTTTTGTGACTAACTCAAATAAAATGGTGGCAATCACCTTCAAAACACATTTCCCATACTGAATGCACTGTAGTGTTACATAAGGAAATATATAGGAGGAGTGTTAAATGCTGCCTCATTTCTCAGCCTGGGAGAAAGTAAAATTAGATCATTCCAAATGTAAACTGAAAAGAAAATAGTTTTTTACATGAATAAGAGAAAAGAAAGCAGCTCGGTGTGGGGCACAGAGTGCATATATTACCTTGGATGCAGCAAATGTACTTTATTAAAGTTACTACATTATGAGAGAGGAAGATTAACTGCAGTTCTTAACTTTATCAAGTTGACAGAGACCTCGTAAAACCTCTTGTGTACTCTTTTAAATGCCTGTTAAAATTATTTGCTGTGCATGGCTAATAGAAAAAAATATGCTTGCACTGAACTAAGTAAAAAAGAAGATGGTAAAGTAAGGTAAGGTGTACTCTTCAACCTTGAACAAACACTAATGCAGCTGAAATTTAGATTTATTTTTGCTAGTATAGCTCAGAATTCATTTCTAACAGCTGCCAAATTACTGGTATCTTTCAATTACAACATTAAAATTGGTTCTGCTATGTCCATTATCTAAATAGGACAATACCTGCAATCATTTTAACAGCAGGTCTTCACAAAAGAATGCTTTCTGCATCAGTGCATTTTGACATGATGAAGAATGCATGTCACGTTCCATTCAAAGCCTGAGAATGAAGAAAGGGGAACCATACATTTTCCTCTAGGTTCAATGACAAGTAGCAGAATCTAGATTTACAAGTCCAATGTTTCTGCTCTGTATTAATAATGCCATTTGTAAAAGTGTTTTAATTTTATATTTTTATTTTAATGTTTTAAATCTTGTATATACCTCAATGCTAAGACTGAATTTGTGTTGCGTATTCCCATTTCCATTTCAAAATAAATTCAGAATAATGATGAAAATACATACTAATATCAGTGCTATGGGAAAAATGCCTAAAATCTGATATAGCTGATCATCCTCCACATAGATTCCACTTGAAACCAACAGCTTTGAGTAATTCAGAAGTACACAGAAACTTACGAAAAGAGAGGAAAAGTCATAGCTCACCTCCCCTATCTTCGCTATATTTTATGGAGATAAAAAGTACATTTTTAAAGATGATTTGAATGTGGTTTTCACTATCACATTGAAACTTTATTCTAATAAATAAGGCACACTATAGAAAAAGCATTGGTTTTAAAAATTTCAAAGAAAAAAAAATTACCAATCCTGGCGCATTTCCAGAATATTCCCAACAGTCTGCAAAGATAAAGAAATTGATTAGGCTCTTGATTTAACAAAATCATTTAACAAATAAACTCAGTCTATTGATTAATTTTCTTCCTTCCATGCTAAACCAATCCACATAAACAGTTTTTCAAGCTGATGCTATTCTTGACATCAGAAAACACCAGACACAGGTGTGGGGTACAAGCTAAGACCCACAAGCCGTGAAGTTCTTTCCAAGTCCAGCAAGGCTTTGGCATGCAAGAAAAACAAAGGTCCATTTACTCAGTCTGGGTTCCATCAGAACACCACATTCTACACTGAAGTAGCTCAGAAATAAAATCATGAAAAAGATTAAAAAAAAAAAAAAAAACTAAAAAAAAAAAAACAACAACAAAAAAAACAGAATACAAGTGCCAACAACCCTCCATATTTCTTTATATGGATTTTTTTATGCTAGGTTTTTTTCAATCAAATTTTCCTGCAGGTATAAGAGATGAGAAAACTGTATCTTTAAACGTAACGCTGTGTAGTATCTTTTATATTTCTCTTCGGAATACCAGACAAAAATGCACTTTTCAGTAGAGCATCCTTGTACTTATAGTCTGGTATTACAAAATGCTTGCATTGAAATAAGTAACAAAACAATTCTTTAGGTTCGTTTTTATTTTTACCATGGTTGACCCAGGTAAAGTCTCTCTAATCCTGCCCACCCCGGATATTAATGCTCACAACTGGAACTAAAAAAGGCCTAAACCAGAATTCAACTACTCAGAGTACATCCAAAACAAAGTACAAGCAAGTAGGCCACATATTTATAATTTCTTTGTGTAATGAGAATAATCTCATACTGACTGCTCAAGAGGAACAAGAGAAATGGAATGGAATACTTAAGAATTCTGGGAGAAAGTGGGAAAGAAATACTGAAGTGTCCTGAATCAGACGGCAGTTTTCAGTCTTTTAAATATTGGTCAAAACTGTGTTGAAATCGTGTCTACAGGAAGGTTTGCTTTGTAGC
Source organism: Nettapus auritus (assembly GCA_011076525.1). NCBI lineage: Eukaryota > Metazoa > Chordata > Aves > Anseriformes > Anatidae > Nettapus > Nettapus auritus. The sequence goes on from CM021797.1 coordinate 75,608,264, forward strand.
ATGACTGGTTGCAGTGCAGTGAAAACATCTGGATTTGACTATATCGACTACACAGATCTACGAACTAAAAAAAAATCCCTAAGTGTTTCTTTTTTTCCCCTTCTCATGTTATGTTTATTAGCAGTAACCTCAGTCCACATTATTTGTGGAACTTCATCTACTATCTGCTGTGATAGCAGATCTCCAGGTGCTTTCCCACAATACTCTGAACCCATCTCCACACTGGTCTGATTACCTGCCTTCCCTCTTCTGTTCCTGGGCTTTGGCAATTACATACTTTTTTACTATTTAAATGCACACAGGTAGGCTTGGGCCACTTGCTTATGCCTACTGTCGAAGTCATCATATCCTACTTTTTTTTGTAAAGAATTTGTGTTACTTCATATTTCTACCTGGAGCCCTTTTATCATCTTTATTTCAACATCTCTCTTTCTTTCCGTTTAGCAGCTTCCTGCTTATTTCTGAAATAAAGGTATGGTGTTGAGCAGGTCAGAATCACGAGTTCCAAGAGGCAGCAAGTGACTGTAGCTCTCAAAGTGAAATGCTTTATGACCACTGTTTCTCTTCTTGACCAATTTCTTGCTAACAGCACTCCAGGCATTTGCATTTAAGAAAAAAACAACACATTTTTTCATTTTAGACCTTTTTACCTCAAGCCAAAAGTACTTCTATACAGTGAAAGCTCATTCTTCTGCTTTTATATAATTCCACAAGCAGAAGTAATAATTCCTGCATGTAGATCATCGCACGCTTTTTCAGGTTAAGAGGTCATACAGTAACATAACCCAAAGACATCTATGCTGTTTTAGAAGAGACATGCAGGAAATGGCACCTGTGTAAATCTTTCAGAGCAAAAAATACAGCCCCAGAGTCCTGTGTGTATGGCACTCAAGAGTATTGAAACTGTTGTTATTCTCTGTAAAATGAAGATTTACAGATTGCATGCAGCAAAACCATTGCAAAAACTTCCACAGCCTGGCACCGCATGTTCGCATGTCTCATGAGTATGCCTGAGAACTCAAAGAAACAAAACATTATTGTCCTTTTCTTATGCATACTTGAAGGATTTTACCTGGGAAGAAGAATATTATCTTTTTCAGGCAGTCTACAAATCCCTAGTTTGTGTCACAGTCTCAGCAAGGGTTTTTCTTTGCCTTCTCAGGGTTTTTTGACGATATATAACATAAATTTATAATTGACTTCAGTTATAGTATTGTACATTGTTCCTAGCCTTACAAAACTTCCTTGCTGATGGACGTAAGAATTTTGCTTTCTAATACTGGAGGTACAAAATGGAACGTGGATTTCATCAGCTGCCAATCATCAGTTAACAATTTTTTAATTTAAATTCACCACTAACATGAGATCTAACAAGCCTGCCAACAGAAAACACAAGCACATTTTTGAGACACCTGTGCTCCTATTGGAACAGCCCAGTAGATCTGTTTGTCCACGTGGTTTGAGGCTGAGCCATAGCAAATTGAGATATGGAGCTTCCACAGATGTAAACACAACCTCTGGATACACTGAGGAGCTCACGTTAGTAGAAAGGTTTCTTCAGGCCTTCTGCCCTTCTGTATTTATATATTACTGTTCATCTCAGGTCCTCAACATGTACCTCTTCAAGTCAAAACCTGTTTGATTGTTACAGAAATGATGCTTCTTTGAATGAATCTGTTCCAAAATAATTATTCCCTAAGTAAATATTCAAAGCAATTGCATTGGTCCTTATTCTCCCCTTCATGTTCATACTCAGTCTCATTTTGATGCATGTGAAACATGTCAGTCTGGCTTGCAAAACGTGCAATTTTCCAGCAGCCACACGTCAAATATATGCACAAGCTGCTGCACATTCCTCACTGCCAGTGTTAATCTTAAAAGCAACAATCACAAAGGAGGTGTTGGCTATCTGGAAAAAAAATAATAATAATAATAATAGTAATAATAATAAAAAAATCAAAGAAATTGAACCAGAAAGACAAAAAAGGGTTAGCCATGCCTCACTTTTCAGCTGCTAGACTGAGAATGCTGCAAAATGTCGCAGCCCTGTGTCTACTAGGACAATCCTACTGCAGTTGCAGTATGGAATGTGAGATATACTCCACTGCAATGCTTATGGCAAGTCAATCTCCACTATATAAGTTAACACATCTTCCTGGTTAGCCAGGAGAACCGAACTATGTTGAGGTGCGTGTTCTCCCTTAGGTTAGTATGAAACAGTAAATCTCCACCTACTTTCCCAACCTTACAAGCTACTGCTGTGGACAAAGCACATGGAAACACTCATGATACTTCAGGGAAAATGAAGGTTTAAAATCCTGTTTGGCTTGGTAGAAAAACACACATTTTGGCAGAAGTCATTGGAATGAAATACAATGTTATGAGGACGGGTGACATCACTTTGCAGTGCAGTCTCTCAACCAGCAGAAACATGTTTCTTTACTTACTATCAACAGACCTAAATCTTCAACAAATTTACCAGTCAGAAATACAGCTAGTAACTACTAACATTTCTACTCTGTGTTGTTTTAGTATTTTATTGCTGCTTTTTTATGCTATTAATTTGAAGCAGGAATAATGAGGTAAGATCATCTCTGTGGTAAAATGAAGTATCATCACTAAGAATTTTATCCAGCGTGTCTAGACGTTTCCATTTGAGCATGGAACATGTCACTGCAGAGGGAGAGGGGTTTAACAGTATATGATCTCCATGTAAATATCTACTATTCAAGAAACAAATTTCATTGCTTCCAGGCCAACGTTTCATTCTCCGGTACAAAGTAGTCTACATACGTATATATGAAACAAAAATAAAATAGTATGTCCAACATTTATATAAATACAAACCTACGGATCAAACGCTCAACTCCTCCACTGTGTCAGCACCCTTTGAAAACATTTTATGAAGAGACTTCTATTGTGCTCAAGACAGATTTGCCTCAAGAATAAACAGAGTAGCTCCAGATTAAAGGATATATTACTTGCCAAGAACAGCACTAAAATTTTAATCAGTAAAATAAATATTCTTACTACGTATACCTCATTGACTATTGTGTTATCTTCCATTAGCAGACACTCTAAAAACCTCACCACCAAAAAAAAGTCCTTCATGAGGTCATCCCTTCTCTCCATCTCTACTAGTATCAAAAGAAATCTCTCATGTCAGTGGTAACCTCATGGTCTCCTGTGAAAGGAGACAAACATTTTCATGTTACAACTACCAACCAAAAAAAGCTATTGTACTCTGGGTAGCTTACATCATTAAAAGAAATCTTGTTTGATAAAATGGAAATTCCAGAAGCTAATTACAATGAGGGTTTTCAGAAGACAAACCCTCTGAGATTCTTGGTAGGAAGGGTCTACTCAAAACTTGGCACTTTTTCAGAAAATTAAATCCCAAAGTGATAGAAGATAATTAGGCAAAAAGCATTTTCTTTAACAGAAAATGATCTAATGGAAAAAGTGGACAAGTTGAACACACAGAGACCAAAATTTTGTCAGTTCTTTCCAGCTATAACATTGCCAGCTAGAATTACTTACCATTTTAATAAATACTAACTCCTTTGTAATAACCTTAGGCAATGGTATTTCTGAAGTAGTAAAGGTGGCCTCAGTGGTTTCTAGGACAAAATTGCCCAATCATTACTTCAAAAACATAGTTTTTAAATGACAGTTCTGCACACTGCTCTTTGCATCCAACACCCCATCATATTCTTTGTAGTACAAAGGAAATTGGTAAGCCAAAAGGTGAATACGTTTTAAAAGCAAGGCACAGACTTGGCTATCCCCATTTCCCACCACACCCCGAAATCAGTCTGAGCAAAGTAGAGAACTGTTTTATAACAGTAACATCAAGTACATTCCAAGAGAACTGGGAAGACAAGATAGAAAAAGGTTGGTCACCCAGGAAAATGTGCTTCAAGAATAAAAGTGAGATGCAATTACAGCAACCAAAGAACACACAGGAGAAAAAAAATAAGCAAGGCAGCTTCTGCTCTTAATGCTTTATTTCACAGCTTTAAGAATCAAAAATAAATACTTCCTTACAGCAACAGCTAGATGTAGGAAAATGCTTCCTGGCTCTCATTTCTGTACCATTAACAAGCATGTAAAGAGAAAGCTGTAAGCCCAAAAGATAACTAAAAAAGCAACACTAGCTGGCTCTGTAAGTTAATAAATTCTTACTATAAAATTTGAACATTCTATTGTAGGAAAGTAGAAAAATGAAGATCTTTGTTCTTATCTTTATTAAAGACAATCTAAAGCTTTTTTATCTTTAAAGATGAGAAGAAAGTCAAAATAGTATTTATATTATCACACACCATTAGAAGATACTAAGAATAAAACAAAAAAAAACCAACAAACTGTGAATTTTTAAAATGATCAGACTACATACCCAGTTTTATTTTTGTCCAGTAAGCTGGGAGCCAAGGATCTGATATAGGCACACGTACATATGAGCAGCAAGATTACAGTCAGCAGACTCTGAAAGTTGAAGATGGCAGACTACGGAAGAAAATGAGAAAAGAAAGATTACAACTTCACAGTACAAACTTCCCTCACTGTGTAAGCTGGAGAAAGTAAGTGATCCCCCATAGGATGCTCAACAAGAAATATATAATCTACGTTGCCAGTGAGCTAAAATCACTGTTAACAGCCATTGTTCTGCATGCAATGGTGAAAGAACGGAATTTTCCCTTCCCAATTCATCCCAGAAAGGGTAAAGAAATAGTAGGCAAAATGGTAACCTTACAGCTTTGCTCTCAGGCAGCTGTTCCAAAGCCAGTTTCTGGAAACCCATTAGCAGCAGTCTAAGAGTTACAGAAAACAGACGTTCCCTCTCAGCCAAGAATAAGTGTAAATGCAGTTTACATCAATAGAGTATCGTGGTGGTGGTGAAGGTGGAGGTAAAGAGTATCTGACAACTAAACCAGTAGCAGCCAAAACACAGTAAAACAAGAAATATGAAGGGAAATTGTTAATGTACTACTTTATGAAGATTACCATAAAAACTCAACATTTATAGAAATATATAACTAGGTCCTCCTGAACTACAAAAACACAACAGATTAATTTCACTTTCAAATCAATTTTTGATTTTAAATTTAAAAATATCTTTTCTATAAATATATTTTTAGAAGTGCTAATTGTATGGAAAATGCTAGGCAAATGGAGAAAATAGTTTAGAACTAAAGATTGATTGCTTACTAGTGAAACTAAACTGCTCACTGGCAATAAGAAGCAGTTATTGAGAAACTACTAAAATATTTGGTTATTTGCTAAAGTTTAAAATACCAGGAAATTCTTACCAGCATCTTTTTAAAACTGAAGTCTGAACCTTATGAGGCCAATTTTTTTTTAGTCATCAGATTACAAGCAACTATCATTGTTTAAGTGACACATATAGGGGAAGAGTAGGTGCTCATGTAAGGACTACTGCTTCTCCTAAACAGTGCAACCATTCCAATCAATAATACACTAGCAACCTTATTATTATTATTATTATTGTTTGTTTGCAATAGGTTCCCTGGAATTTTTGGAAAAAATATTTGGCAACTAGTCCTTGTGATTTATATTTTCTAATAACTAGCTCCAAATCTGAGACTTAGATTTCTGTTACTATGTTAAAATAATGCAGCTGCATGAATCTAAGGCTTTTTTATTTTTTTTTATTTTAAAGCTAGCATGTCTCAGCTGACATTTTGGTCAACTTAACAGCAGCACCAGGTAGTATAACAGACAATTGCTTACTGAAGACAGACATGCTTTTGCTTTGTTCCACTACCCTCATTTCCAGATCCTATTTATTTTGAACTCCAAAAAATAGAAAAAACAATAGAATGATTTCACTCTTCATCCTAGATTTTTGTGTTATGGACAAATTCATGTCTAAATATGTCATATTTTTTCCTACTGCTTAATGCAGAAGGCCGAGTAGTAGTATTTAATTAAGTGTAAATACTTTGCACTTATGAAGGGATATTACATTGCCGTTTCCTTCTTCAGGCAGAGAACTGGGTGGGATTTGTTATGAGCACATGAGAACTCCCATTTTCCTATCGTGAGGAACAGCTCTGTTGATCTGGGTGTACCTTCCTCCTATGTCACAATATTCTGATGTTCTGAGGCTCCAAGAATCAAATTTCACTTTATCAATAAGCAAAAAAAAAAAATTAAAAATTAAAAAATCACAATATTCCAGTTCACAATTGCACTTTGATACTAAGTTAGAGAGGACACCTACTACCCTTTTGGTATGGAGATCTAGAGCCTTGTTAATTAAAAAAAAAAAATCCTTAGCTTATGTAAGAAGACTGTGTGAATCACATGAAGCAGTACCGGAACATGCATCATGCTGCCAGCATAAATAAATGCACTAAAAAGGGGCAGATAAATAAATTAGTATAGATGTCCCAGCTAACAGGCTAACAAATGTCCCAGCAGGCCACTCTTGGTTGGAGAATTATACATTAAGGAGAAACAAAAAAGGGAGGCTCAAGGAGAGACTGAACAGCTCTGCTGCACCAGCAGCCTAAACAAGAAGCTCAGCATCCCAATGTGGCATGCCCTCGAGGCAGGGTTGGCTGGCTTGTACTGGGTGCGCTATTCTCACTCTCATCTTTGCTCTGTCTGAAGCAGGAGCCACCTTGCAGCAGCTACCTTTGCAAAGGAGCAAAACTCTCAAGCCAGCACCCACAGTCCTCGTGCCCCTACTACAACAGATTGGGAAATTAAAAGGAAAAAAAAGAGGCACAGGTTGAAAAGGTGATTATGAGGATGTGCAGAGATACGGTGGGTGGTGGAGAAAGGTAAAGGATAAGTGGCACTCCATACAGGAAGGAGGAGGTCATGCAGAGAGATCTGGACAGACTGGAGAACTGGGCGATCACCAACCACATGAAGTTTAACAAAAGCAAGTGCTGGGTCCTGTACCTGGGATGAGGCAACCCTGGCCGTACATACAGACTGGGCAACAAGACGCTGGAGTGCAGCACCGCAGAGAGGGATCTGGGGGTTGTGGTTGACAGCAAGTTGAGTATGAGCCAGCAGTGTGCCCCGGCAGCCAGGAGGGCCAACCATATCCTGGGGTGCATCAAGCACATCATCGCTAGTCAGGTGAGGGAAGTGATCGTCCCTCTCTACTCTGCACTGATGCAGCCTCACCTTGAGTATTGTGTGCAGTTCTGGGCACCACAGTACAAAACGGACATTCAGCTGTTGGAGAGTGTCCAGAGGAGGGCGACAAAGGTGGTGAAGGGCTTGGAGGAGATTATGAATGAGGAGAGGTCTGGAGAGGTCACTGGGCCTGTTCAGCCTGGAGAAGAGAAGGCTGAGGGGGGAACCTCATGGCAGTCTACAACTTCCTCACGAGGGGGAGTGGAGAGGCGGGTGACCTATTCTCCATAAACACCAGTGATAAGACCCGCGGAAATGGGGCGAAGCTGAGGCAGGGGAATTTTAGACTAGACATCAGGAGGAGATTTTTCACTGAGAGGGTGGTTACGCACTGAAACAGGCTCCCCAGTGAAGTAGTCACTGCACCAAGCCTGTATGAAATTAAGAAACGTTTGGACTCTGCACTTAGTGACATGGTCTAAACTTCTGGGTAGACCTGTGCGGTGCGAGGAGTTGGACTTGATGATCCTTATGGGTCCCTTCCAACTCGGGATATTCTATGAAGGTTTCTGCAATGAGGGAGAAGACTGAGAGGGGACATGGCTCAAGCCGAGCAGTGATCCCGTACCCAAGGCCAGCCCTCTGGTCCCCAAGCTGAAGCCACCTGCTCTTCTCCCTAGCAAAAGCATTAGATAAATTGGGTTCAGTTTAGTATTTTCGCTGGGCTAGCTGAGCCATCTTTTAACCTACAGTGCTCTAAGTAAAGGACATGTTATGTCCTTTCAATGGGCAAAAGAGTGCTCACCACCACCATCACATCTTGCCCTGGTACTGTCCATCAGCTTTTCCAGCTTCAGGCAGCGGGAAACTCTCCATCCCTGAGCAGAGATGACTCAAAGCCTACACGAGGCAGTGTCCCCTGGCTCCTGCAGATGTAGGAACACATCGGGGCTGGATCCAAGAGTGGCTGCCTCAGCAATGCACTATATACCCCTATCAACAGAGTAATTCCACCAGTCCTCTGGGACAGACAGCTGCTCCCAACATCACAGGGCACAGCGCCTGCCAGCACCCCGTTCCCATGAATTCCTGCAGGATTCCCGCTACAGCTGCTTCCCCAACAGCCTGGTGCACTGGGCATGCAGACGTACAGAAAGTGCAGGAGGCAACACGGCCCCATTTGTTGTGCACCAAGCAGGGAATGTAAATGTATACTCATGAAATGTGTGATTAGTCAATCAATAGGGACAGTATATAATTGTTCTTTGTTGGACTTCTCAAGCGTTTCCCCAGATATGCAGCATAGGGCATCACTATAATTATATATGCCATTCCATTGAAATATGCTCTGAATTACATGTATTTATGGGTCACTTCAACAGGACAGAGGCATATTTTTAAATTGGTCTGCATTTTTAAACTGGAAATGAAAATTTATTTCTGAAGCAGATGGCTACACATTTCATATCTGAAATAATTCTTACAGCCCAACTGAATTTACAGAAAAGGGCAACTTGCATCCTACTGCTCAAACTGATGCAATTAAAACCTGCTGTAAGACATACATTACTAGGGGCGCATTTCAGAAAACTTGGCATTAAGGTATCAAGCTATTTGCAAAACACTGTAATACAGGTAAGTTTAAATTCACTTGGATTCCTGTGGTCGAGATGTAATGAATTAGCATTTTCAAAACAGTGCTGACTGGCTAAATGTAGATCCTAATTCCTATTAGAAGTACATTTCATAACATGGAGAAGTTGATGCTGTCTTTTAGACTGTATCCATACGCTGGTGAAAAGATAGCTTCTCAAGACTTAGACTGCAAATGCAGAAGAGAATCAGCACTGGTATTTTATTCTGATTCTGGCCAGTCTCAGCCATGGCTTTAATTATACACCCTTGTATTTTCTTTTTGGTGCATTTATGACACTGTGGAAACATGTTAGTAGCTACATTCTGTGCTACTTGAGTACTTTTATTTTTTTTTTTTTAATTTCCCTCTCCTGTGTGTTGTCTCCAAGTAGTTGTGGAGCACTACTGTATCACCTGAAGCACTAAGGAGGTATTGTATTTAGCAGGACTTGCAAGAGCAAGTTGCTTCACAGAGCTTCAGAAATTTAAGACCATGGATTTTAACATTAAGAGCTACATGCCTGAAGGCTCTTTTAAATCTTCTAAAAATCAGACCTGAAAAGTTACCTCAACATTATTTCCTCAATCACATCATATCTTAGTAAAAATAATTCCATGTAAATAATTCCCTGTAATACAGAGAAATAAAGCACGAATACTCCCGAAAGTTCCTGCAAACATACGGTAGCTGGAAGCCATGTTATAGCTAGAAAAATTTGAATGTATTCCTATCTGAGACCTCACCTAACCAGCATGGATGTCAGCGCAGGGAATGGATGCTGCAAGGAAAGGAACGTCTCCAGTTCCTTCTTGGTGAGTTTGCTACAACAGAGGAGCAAGAATTGGTGCGAGATGCTTTTAGGAGGACAAGTAGCAAGGGAAGAAAGAAGTCCATTAGATAATAAGTGGTTTAATATGCTTTAGTCAGTGTTGATTTAAAGTGGAAAATTTCCTGTGCGGCTGAGCAACGGAACCCTGATGGGCCATAACATTTGCACAGCCCATGTCAACCTGATTACAGACAGCATCATGAGTCCTCCAATTCAGACAGCATCAAATTTGCTACAGCTGGGGAGAAAAAGAGGCAGTTCATAGTTCTACTTATCAACTACTTTGGCACTTTATAAGAGTATTTAATTCAATGTGCTGAAAGGAAGGGCACTCTCAGACAATTGCCTAAGTTCTTCGTGATCACTGGGAAATTGGTGTTCAGCCTCAGCAGACATCGTAGTCATAGACATGAAACTTTGTTCTACAACAAAAAATCCACAGCCGAGACTTTGTACTGTATCCATCCCTGTACTTGTTATTTGCTCATCTTCTCTGACATTCTCTGATCAATGTATGCTTTTTTTCCATGCGTTACAGAGAGCACAACAGAACTGTGATCCAACTAACGATGCAAACCTTGGGCAGCACTGTAACTTATGTTGTCAGTTTTCATGCTACTCTGCATGTCGTGGAAAGACCTGCTGATTTTCCCCTTAACTCATAAACTTCCATTTAAAATAAACCGCTTGACAGGAGGGTTCTTGGGAAGAAAAAAACATACAGGAGGAGATTGTAAATCCCATACTGCTGCCCTCCTGAGTTGGTAGAAAGCTTAAAACACAACCTCTGGCAGTTTATCTCAAGACTGAGAGCTGAAACCAAAGCTTAATCTGCTCTAGACTTGCAGTATCTACAATATGATTGTTCTATCTCTGATTGCAGTGTGACCATGATTTTTTCTGTGTATGCGAGAAAAAAGAGAGGCCACTGGAGTGCCAGCAAGTTAAACTTCACCCCATGGTTACTGTTATAATCTTTTACTATGCATGCACGTACAGATAAAGTATTGGAATATTCTTAGGAAAGAATAAACAAATTATTATATGCTGCAAAATACAGACACCTTCTAGAACTGTTTTTTTTTTTTTTTTCTCTACAATATTATTAAAATAGATAGATTATGTTCTCTGCAAATAAAGAAACAAATGCTAATGGCTGACTGTGTAGCTGTCCTCGTATTAAAACATGAGCACGAGTTCACATTGTGGTTAAACTGTGGTTAAGCAAGACCTTATAAAAATGAAAAAGCCTATATTAAAATATTAACTCAGAGGTACCATTCAATCACCATCAGAGAAAGCTGAAATCAATCTACATGAAATTTTAATGAAGAGGCCCTTGAAAATCTGAAGGAGAAAATGATTATTATCTAAGGTTTCCGTTAAGTACTGCCATTCTTATTTTCCCAGCCTAGGTCCAATTTTTAGGAGTATAAAATTGTTAAAAGTAATAGGAAATAAAGCATGTAGCACTACTCCAAGCTGAAGGCCAAGGCAATTGCTAAAAATTAAAACATGCATGTAATTATTTTACAACCTATTCTGAAATATTTTTTCTGCTCCTGCCAAACACAATCTCAAAAAATGAATAGAAAATAAACATTTGTAAAAGAAGCATGCTAATTAGAATTATAAGAAAAATAAAAAAGTTGCAAATCAGTTAAATTTGATGTTATGATTGGCAAAACTACATTTGACAGCTAAGCATAAGGTGTTCAAACAAAACTGGTTTATACTTAAAAATCCAGACTGTTTTGTTAGCAGTTGTTGGTTGCTCCAACACGAATAAGGGTATTTAAGTTTACTTCATATTCATCCCAGCATGTAGTTTCCAAGAAATTTAAGTACGGTATTTATAGTAATTTGCATTTCTGCCTGCAATACTTGCAGTTCCACCTAAAATATTTACAATCATACAAAGTTTGGGTAAGACTCAATTAGAATAAGAAGGAATCTTTTCCTTACACATCTACTGAAGAAATACGTTTTTAATTGAAATGGCAAGTGCAACACATAGGTGGTAACAGGTATGCTTTTCAGTCAAACTGAAAACTAATACACCTGTTTTAACATATAACCAATATTTTAAACAATTAACAGAAAGAAACAGGTGCAGGTGTCCTCTCCCACAAAACCGCTCAACATTAACTTGATTTGTTAGTGCAATTCAAATCCACAGCACAACGTTCAAACAACACCTTGAGATGACAACGTTGAAATTCTACGCCCACTTGAATTCTTTCTTCTTTACCCCAAAACCTAAACAGTAGTTCCAAACTGGAATTTGTGGTATGAAACAGCTAGCAGAGGCACCATTTCCCCAAATATCTTAAAACAAAAAGGCAAACTGAAGTTACAACGTTAAACTTCTCATATTGGTGTTGTAACACATGGTTATTGTCTATACATTTATTCACAAAACATATTTTATGTTTGATGTGGCAGCAAAAGCTCATGATGTCTTTTCCTCCAAATCTTTTTTTCAGATTACAGTTCACAATTTACCGGATTTTTTTTCCACATTTTTCCACCATTTGGAATAGGAATAATTTCTATAAAGCAATTTCAAGGAGCTGAAATTAAGCATGTTCTCCAGAGTAGCAGGGAACTAATGGTACTTTCTGGAACTGTAAGTAGAATAGGTACTAATTAGCTGTTTCCACAGAGCTCTCAAAGTGAACATAAATCTTGACTTGTAGCTCTTTTGCCGCTTCTGCTCTAAAAATCTGTCCATTAGAGATTTCTAGAGCGTACTTGAACAGAAGGAGAAAAATTATCCACATAAAAGACATCTTCTCTCATAATCAGTTCTGGCTTCTCTTGCTGTTCAGTGAAGTATGGCTAACTATACCTGTACTGCCTTTGTCCTTTTTATAACTGAGCTGCATAGTTTCTGTCAAATTAGATAACTCTCCTTTCTGAAGTTGTACAACAAATCGCTTTGTTTGCCACAAATTTACAAGAATCTTAACAGTAGAAACAGAAGAAACAGTAATAAGTGTGTGAGTGGAAGCTCCAAGAGTAGTTCTAACATGCCAGCATATTTTGAGTTGGATGAAAAATCATGTGCACAGAAAGCCTGTGCAGTTCCATGCTGAATTTGCCTGCTGAGCATCCTTACAAAAGGTCAAGACACTGCATGCAAAAATGGGATAGTATCTACTTTCTGTTCCTAAGGCTGAATAAAATGCATATCCTGTAACTTACACGAGAGGTAAAAGTAACAAAAGAGGTAAAAGTAAGTAAAAATTACTCAAGGAACACGGAAAAGCTCTGCCAAGTCTCTGATGCCCATTGGTGATGGGCAGGCCTCCCACACCTCCCATGTCCATTGGCTGGCACAGTTCAGATGCATGGATTAAATTTTCAGCATCTGTAAGACAAGTGCCAGCTGGCTCCACTTTGATTCCTGAGTTACAAAGCCAAAACTGAAAATTTCTGGTGGGTTTGAACACCAAGCATTGTGCATCAGCACTACAGTTACTGCAGTGGATGTGCATGGTGCCTAAGGCTGAAGCCAATCAAAAAATTACATTGGCACACAGATTCTTTCATGACTTTTTTTTTTTTTTTTAAGCAAAACCTCACGGTTTGGATCGTGAGTTGGAAATACAGAGCACATAAGCAGTTCATTACTAATTTGAAAGAGCCTACAGAACAAAGGTGACCTCCTCCACCCTTTTCATGTTATTAATGAATAAACATGTTTAATAGTAGATTGATTGCCAGAAAGGTTTAGTAAGAACTGTTTGGCACTCAGGAAGGAAATTGTTTCTCTCAACTTGTGTCACTCCTTCACTGTTGAGGTCTGTGGTAAAATTTGTACAAGTAGCTTCCCTATATCCTACTCCTCCCAAGGCAAATTAAGAGATGCATTAAATAGAGGTATCTTACAATGGCAGAATAAATTGTTTGTTCCATAATTAGAGAAGAAAAATATTAATGACATATTTTCACATCTTATATACTGACACAGAAATATCTACACCAACCATTTCAAGCAATAATTCACTACAGATTTCCTACTCCACAGTAGCATTAAAATTTACATGTGCCATTACAGAAGGCATTAGGTTTACTAAACACCAATACCAGTGCAATAAAGACCTCACTTCTCTGCCCCTATCCAACCACACTATTTCTCCTTTCCCCTCTCCATTTCAATTCTCTGACAACCTTGCTATTCTGACAGGAGGCGAGGTGCATGGAGAGCAGATTCTTCTTCTTCTTTTGTCCTCAGTTAGTAGGATTTGCTTCCTCTCCTAGGGGCTGGCACAGGGTCGACACATACTGAGTGCAGGGACGTGAGTCAGTTGTTACACGACTGGCAGCAAAGGAGGTCTCTGCATCTTTCTGCAGTACTGCTTCTGCCTGAGGAAAATGCTCAGACTCCTTGCAAAAGCATGTTAGCTAGGCAGCAAAGACTTTGTCTGATGAAAGTTTTTTTTTACTGCAGCTGAAACTCCCTGAAATTCTGATCACTTTTATTCAAAACATTTCATGCCTGACGAAATATAAAACTGACATGCAAGAAGTTGTCTGTCATTGCTCCAAAATATACTGCAAAGACATGTATATGTCCACACATAAGGTGAACTGGGACATCTTTTCTGGTCCTATCTCTCTTTAGCTCATTATAAAATCAAAGCTATTAGAAAATTTCAATCAGGACGATTCCTTGTAGCTTCCAATAAGCCAGACAGAAAACTCTGAAGACACCTGAAAGCTCTTTCACAAAATACTGCCTCAGATTTGGTGTGTTCATATCCAAGATACTGGCTTGGATCAATATTTACTAAGGAATTGCTTATATGAGCAATTCTCCTTTCTTCTGTAAACACCACCCTTAGATAGTAACAAAGGTTGTGATAAAAAGGTTTGTCCCCATGGAAAATTCCCAAATCAATTTTTCTGCAACAGGATGGGGCTTGAGGTCCCATACTTGTCCTCACCAGAGGATGATGGGGAAGAAACCATCTTTGTAAAGTCTTCTGCAATTCATTATTTTCTTCATCACCTAATCACAATTACAGACACAAAACATACCTACTCTGAAGTTTCTGTATATTTATTCATGCTGCTTGGATGCAGTTGCACATTTTTACTACAAAAAAAGTTGAAGACTTCCATTCAACAAGTGAAAGCTCATCTTTAAAACAGTTACTTCAGGCTTTTTGGTAGTTCCCGCCACCCAAACCTGATGTGTATAGGTTATTTTTTAATCCGAACAAAGTTCTGTTGAGTTTTCAAATATAAAATTTCAAAAGTTGACAGGGTAAAATGACTCACTGATTAGTGAAAGTCGGTGCTATTGTTTTAAGCAATACATATTCTGCTTTTAAATAAACTGTACAGCTGTAATTGCACTGCATCCCTTCCAATTCCATTACTTTTGTTTAATCCATTGAGCACCTTCAACCACCTTTCAGTGTTGGTTTAAGCTAAAACAGTAGATTTTTTCTACACACTGGCAGTAAACAGAAATAAACACACAAAGTTGTGCTTGTAGATAAAGACTAAAGGGTAAGATGGACAGAAGTCAGCTTCTATGTATTTTGTGGTCAGCAGGTGGCCACTCACCCAGAATAAGTTTGGACTTGTGCAGTAACGATGTGAAAAGAAACCCTGAGAGAAAATGGGATGGAAAGTTCCAGGGATGAAGTCCTTTGGAAATCATGCTACTCATTGAGCTAGTTTGTCACAGTTGCAGCTCATTTACTTTGGAGAAAGAGAACAAATTGGAGGTACAACTCTGCTTTCTTCCAGTTGTTTCTTATCTCATAGTCAACTGTGCATGCAAAAGAAAACATAATTAACTACAGCTCAGGATTGTTAATCCCAGGAGGTAAGATTTTTCTGCAGAGCCATGACACCACAAGTAACCCAAAATCCAGGCCGCAAGGGTTATTGTTTCCCTGAGGAAATTCAGACTCTACTAGATTGAGGATTCTTACTTTCACCTCTATGAGAAAAATCTAATTGAGAAATTCTAGCATGCTTTAGGTTCCTTGAACCTGCCTGATAAAATACAGCCTAATCTCCTGAAATCAATATGGACCAATGACAAAAAAAAAAGAAAAAAAAAAAAAGATAAAAACACTCACAAGAATCATGCATGCCATAACCTTTCTGCTAACTATAAGCACTAGTGTTATATTTAAGTGCTAAAAATGCAAGGTGTCTTACTGATCATGTAGCTTCTCTTGCTTTTGTTCTACACCCTCAAGTCCTCTGAAGTGCTATGAAACATAGCAAGGTAATGGCGATGTACTTCCATAGTATCTACTTTTTCAAGGCACAAATTGGAGGTGATGACTTCACTTTCTTCCCATCTGGCGCACGTTTTATGTATGCATGTTTTAGGTATTCTAAGACAATTTATGCCTCTTATCAGGAAAACCCTTTGTTCTCTGCTTGAAGCCACAGCTTAGAACAGGTTCATCTAAAAGATCTGCCAAGAACCCTTGGGCTAGCAACTTCCTGCAATTTCCTCTCAGTGACAAGATCTGAGGCCTAAGGAACATTCCTTGAACCAAACCTTAAGAAAGCTCCAGAGATATCACTCGTTCAATAAACCTGGGAATTACAAAAAAAGATTCAGGAGGCAGTCGCACAGTATACATCACTACTGATGAACAACGACCTGCCAAACAGTCTGAAAATGGCAACCTTAAAATGAACTGAGTTGAGGTTAACGCTATATACGTTACAAATATTTCAAACACTGCATTTCTACAGATACTTAACATACTTATTTCACTTGTACTAGGTCAGGTTTGAATCTCTTACTCCTTTCTTTTTGCTTTTAATCTCACAAGCATATACCCGCAGTACTTCATCTTAGTTATTAAAGGTTAATTCACAATAGATTTTAACTCTAATCCAAACACAAATTTGTAAATTATATTATCAGCGAGTATTGGGGGGGGGAGGAGGAAGAGAGAGGCCCCCCACCCGCCCGCCGCCCCACGCTTACCATGGCGACCCGCTCGCGGCCACATCACACTTCCGGCAGCGGCCGGGCGGAAGTCGCGGCGCTCCTCCGAGCGACGCCGCGCAGTGCGAAGAACGGGCGCCGATTGGCGGAGGGGGCAGAGGGAGGTGGGGTGGAGTGGAAGGAAGCGCTTCTCATTGGCGGGAGCTGCGCGTCCATTTCGGGAGGGCGGAAGCGGCGTGCAGCGGCGGAGGTAGGTGTGGGTGCCCCGCCCCCCAAGGCGTCGGTGGCCGTTTGGCGACCGTTGGCCAGGCAGAGGGTCCTGGGTCGTTGCCCTGAGGGCTGCGGCGAGGAGGAGCGGCCCCGGGGCAGTTTGGTGCCCGCGCTACGGCCCCGGGGCAGTTT
>CM021797.1:75625731-75646201 GCA_011076525.1 Nettapus auritus
TTTTTTTTTTTTTTTTTTTTTTTTTTTTTTTTTTTTTTTTTTTTTGATCCTCTTAGTGATTTTAGCAAAGCCAAGACTATTACCCTGATGAATGCTCTGGAAGAACTTGGCCATGGCTATTTTGCACTTGCAGCACGGTGCCTAAACACTCATGACAGACTTCTGAACTTTTATGAACAATCTGCAACTCCTTCTTTCAATTCACTTTATCTTACAGAACTTGACAAGCATTAACACTTTAAAAGTTGATAGCTTTGCTTTGAGGTCTCGGTGATTCAGTATCTTTAGTTCCCAGGCCAAATAGGTTCTGTCTGTTAAGCGTGGGATGGGTTTTTGCTTTTTGCCTTGATAAGTGTAAGCAGATTTCTTCATCCTACCAGAAGTGGGCATAACCTTTGACATGCTTCCAAAAGTTGCTGTAGGAGGCTGCATGGTAATGAGAGTATCTATATGAAACATGTTTGTATAGTGGAATCAAGGCCATGTTCAATTAAAACGCTTCAAGGCAACTGAAAGAAACATACACAATGAACATGTAATGATGTTCTTACTTTTTTTTGGAGCACCTTGATTTGCAGAAGCAGCCTGGTTAACTCCCACTTTGAGTAAAATTGTGGTTTCATAACCACAAAAATAACTTTGTTTTCAACATATGGAGATGTAGGATGTAAGATGGGTTGTCTCGTATAGCTGCAGGTTTCAGGCATTTTGAAAGTTGATTTTGGTTTTGTGCTTTGTTTTCTTGAGAGACTGTCAAAGTCTAATAATTCTGCCTTTTTTTTTTTTTTTCTTTTTGCCACTAATTTGCTATGTGATCAGCAAGATGCCTGGTTATTTTGTTGTATCACGTTTAGACTTCTTAATCCTGTTTTGTTAGGGAATTAGATTCAACAAATCAGTTTCTTTTATTTATTAGTCATGGTTTTGGATCAAAAGTGGAGTTAAATTAAAATGCAGTTCTAAAAGCAGCTTTTCTATTTAGTATAGCCTAATATTAATATGTTTGATTTATTTCACATTAAGATGAATTCTAAAGTGGAAGAGGTAACTGTAACCAAAGAACAGTTAAACCTCCAATGGTTACCAGGACCCTGAATTTTAGAAACAATAATACTTTTGAGCTTATGTGTTTCTGGTTTGGCAAAAAAAAACAAGTCTGGTTTTCCAAAACAGTTTTCTTTGTTTGCTTGTTTGTTTCACCTTTGATTCTCCTGTGTGAATGGAAAAGTTATTTCTGCATTTATAGAAGTGACTGCAAAGGTCAGATGTTGATTATGGTGTAGTCAGGCGTACTTCTAGGTGGCCAGCTAGCTTTGCGGTGCTCAGTAGTTCTCTTTGCAAACGTGTTCCTTATGATAATTTTTATGTAACGTTATCTACTTGGACAGCTTACTACAAACTCACATATGAACTTCGTTACAGATTTTTGTAAAAATGCTTTTTATTTACCCTAACAATTTAATTTTCAAATGAAGATTCCAACAGTCTGAGTTATTTGAAGAAGATTTTTCATTGATTGCATGCTTTCAGGTGCATATTTTGCTCTTGTGGGAAAAATAACATTTGATCATTAGTGATCTTGTGGGAGCCTTGCTTTATCATTTGAAGGATAGTGTATCAAGCATGGCAGTGTCTTTTGGGGTGCACCTATAGCATATATAGGGTATTGGCTGAAATACAGGATACAATTTCTAATGTCTGTTCTCCATTTTTCCTTGTATTTTTTTTTCTCCTAATCAATATATTTTCATGGTAAATCAATTACAAGTGGCTGAGATGGCAGGGTTGATGCCATGTACAGGAACTGACTGGATACATGTTCTTGTCTGCTGAAACCTCAAAATGAATTGGAAGTTTAACCAATTATATTGATCTAACAGTACCCAAATAAAGCCATGCAAAGAATACTTTTATATATGTAAAAGGAGGTTTAAAGGTGTTGGCCATGCCTCTTAAGAAATATTTTAGTAGTGTGATTTGTCAGTGAAGAGATTGCCTACTGTTCAGTTGAGTGTTTAATCAACTGGACATACCAAGGAATTAGTGTGTATTTTGTAACATAGAAAAGATGGCTTCAGAAATTAGGCTTGTGGGTTGTCTTCAGATGCAGGCTTAGTTCTAACTAAACAAGGTCAACATGCACGTGGGAGGCTGGGTTTTTAGCTTCTCTTGTTTTAGTTTTCATAAGAAGTAGGAGGATGGAAGGTAGTTTAAAAAATATCACAGGCAGCTGACTGGCATGATAGGTACATCTGTGTATACAAGCAAGTTTATGTACATAACAAATGTGTACGTGTATATAAAAAAAGCCATTTGCAAATAAGATAGATGTGCTATTTTCTTTTTTTTTTCCTTTCTTTTTTTTTTTTTTCCTTTTTTTCCCCCTCTGGGATGTGCTAGTTTGAATGTATTGATAAAAGTTGGTAATGCTCTTTTTTACATTTTACATGATGTCTGTTGTTCCTGGTGTCTCCAAATACAAGTATGAATGCATAAAACCTTATTTGCCTAGTCACAACAGCTATGAATTTGTTTAGTTTTCACACCAAAATAAGGAGGCAGAGAAACACAAGGGATGTGCATTATTCAGGCAAATGTAGTGAAAACACTCTGCACACTGGCAAGGGCACTGGAATGTGGTATTTTGTCCACTATTACCATTTAGGGAAGAAAAACAAAAACAAAAAAACAAACAAACAAAAAAACTAAATGTACAGCTCTTATTTCTCTACTTTTCCTGCATTCCATGTTTGGAGCTTCCATGTTCTCTGAGGAAGAAGAAGTGCCCAGACTTTGCAGCAGGGATGCTTGGGAAGAGTGCTTGAACCTAGTATTGTAACCACGTATGTTATAAGGAATGTTCATATAACAATGTGAATTCTTACACCTTAAAATTTCTGCTTTTGTGACAGATTTCACATGAATTGCCATCTTCCATCAGTATGATCGAATTCTCTGACTTGCATAGGCTGTTGTTTCACAGGAGCTGACCAGAGCCTCAAACAATTGTGAGGAAAGACTATGCCAGTGGTTATGCTGTACTTCACATGGGTTAAATGGGTGCTGCATTTATACTCTGGGATGCGTTCAGTTGGATGGAAAGGTAGTACCTATCTTAGCCCCGTTGAAGAGGGAAAGCATTTGCCTTTTAATTTCTATACACAACATTTCTATCTGCTGTCACACAGTTTTAGAATGACTGGTTACATGAGGCAGTGGCATTAGAGGTACTTAGGGACACTGAGAGTGAAGTGTCCAGAACAATTGGGTCTTGGACCAATAATATGATTCTAATGTATCTATTACTGTAGTTTTTAAGAACTAAACCTAAGGAGTCAGATTGTAAACACTTGTCTTAGACAAAGCCACAGGAAGGGTTTTCAAAAATACATTATAATTTGAATTCTGTTGATTTCAAACACTTACCTGGACTAAAATCAGTATATTTGCTTTGTTGTATATATCCTATTAAACAAAGCTTTTGCATTATGTATTATTTACAAAGAAGAAAAAAAAAGAAAATGTAGTTGCATATAACTGATGGACTAGTGTTAGGGTTACTGTGCAACTTAGCAAGGCACTGCAGCTTGTTTAACAAACGTGTCATGGCATTGCACAGTTATACTGTGCCTCTGGTAGAGGTACCTTATCGCCCCCATCTGATACAGACAATCCTACTGTTACCATTGCTAGTGTTTTGTCTTGCTAGAAAGTTTTCAGGAATGCTAGATGGCTTCTGGTGGTCTGTTTTGACTAATAGACTTCCATTTTAGTGTGGGCAAGATAATTTGAAATGGTGCATGGCTTCCCAGCGTTGTGTGATACATGCTCACCTGTGTGCATTGAACCTCCCAGGTCACTTAGTGTTTGGTCTCAATGACTATTTGTGATGTGCTTTTTATCTTCTGGTGCCTCTTGTGGATGAGAAATTTTAATCCTTATCTCTTGTTGCCTAGGAGGTAAGAGGGAGTGGAGAATGTGGGCATTTATAGCTCAGGAACCCCAAATGAAAAAGTAACACATGCCCTTAAAGAATAGGTGGAGTCACAAGGAGTTTAGGGTGAGATTTGCAAGGTCTCAAACTGAGGTTATTTGTCATTAAGGTTAATAGGATGCAGCTGTGATTTCTTCACTATGTATCTGGCAAAGCAGTTTGTATTCCTTGCTTCTAGTATAGGGAAAATGTAACACAATGTACATTCACATTAAATTATGATCTGGACTAGCATCGCTAAGTGAAAAAGTGAATACAATTTAGAAAGTTACTATAAAATACTACTTCTAAACATTAAATTAAAATTTCTGCAACAGAAATAGGGCTTCTCTTAATATTTTTCTGTGGTCCATCCTCTGACTTGAGCTGCATCCCATTTCGTAGGTTTGGAAATGGCATCCTTCACCTCCTATAGGTTGTCATCAGGGTATCTTTGTGGGCATTAGTCTTAGGGTGTTAGTCCTACTTCCTGTTAGTGAGATGGAAAGAGGAGAGGTGGTGGAAGGCCCCTGTGAATGTGAAGGTTATTAGTATGGAAATCTGCTATCAATGTAGTAATGAAGGACTGGTGTCCTATGAAGTCAAGGTAAAATTTAGAAGAGAATTACTAAACAAATTGCTGTCATTTGCTAATCTAAGTGTCAAATCTGATCAACTTAAGTGGCATATCTTACAGGAAAAGTTCCAAGTTGAAAAAATATTTTCATTATGTGTATGCCTAGCCAAGGGCCTCTGGTGTTTCTCCTGAGGCATACTAGTAATGCCAAAAACGATTATTTGATTGAGTACCACCAAATTTACAGAGTCTGGAAAATTATTGGAATAATAAAAAACATTCTACATCTGCTTTGCAAACTTTTAGGTGGGTATTGAGGCTGGCCTTGGGAAGGGGTGTCCTCCAGCAGAGCAGACAGATAGAACAGAAATTGTGAAATGAGTTTTTTTTTTTTTTTTTTTTTTTAAAGAAAAAGATACTAATCTTATGTGATTTTAAGAATGCAGAGACTGAGAACATTTGTGTCCTTGATCTAGAGATCAGCCAAATTACTTGCTATCTTGGGATGGAAAAATTAATGCCATTAGAGGAAGAGTGAGGCTATATATCCTATCACAGGCTGCCTTTGTTTTTACAGATGAGTCAAATGATTATGAAAGGGATTGTTTGTTTGCAGGTCTACAAAAGGATCTTAGAGGCCACCCTTTTCAGCACAGTAGCTGGACAGGAAAGAAGGACCATGGGGCTTTCCAAATGCAGTCAGCTGTGTCAAGCTTATGGTGGAAACTTCGCAAAAACCTCAGGAGAGATTTTGTTGACTGAGCAAATGAGAGAAGCTTAGATAGTAGTTGGAGACAGCAAACTGTATTGTGTGTGCTTATGTTAAATTTCACCAGCTGTGAAACCTAATGCTATAATTAAATCAGACTACAGCACACAGTGGCCATAGGCATCACAGAGGTTGGACAGAAATGTTAATTTCAGTGAAAGGTAGGCATTAGTATCATAGAGGTTTCTTATTTTTTGAAATAAGAGGGAGGGAACTAGCACTCGTGTGTCATGGCAGTGTGTCATGGCAGTAGGTATTACTTGGCGTACCTTTCATAGCTTCCTGAAGGCACTATCAGAAGTTTTTTTCCTCCCGCCTTAATCAGGGAAGTATATAGCTGAAAATGGTGGTTTGCAATTTACAGTCATTCTTGGATCTTGTCTGTACTAGGAGTTTGTTTTATTAACTTGAATTGTCCTAAAAATAGATGTGTTTTCTCTTCTTGAAGGGATTTTTAAGTATATACACTAAATTCATATTGTTACTAAGTTCATATTGTTACTTTGGTACTTGGAAATGCGAAACAAATAACTCTATGAAAGGGGAGAAAACTCAGTGGGGATACTGTATCTCAAAGTGTACTGAAACAGTCTGTTGCAGTTGTCGGGAACTAACTCTTCTGCGCAAAGGACTGGGTTTTTATATGCTGGTGTAAGGACATGGGGTTAGATTTATTGTATTTGTCCACAGTTTCATTTAGGATACTGCTGTGCCATAGTGGTTCTGTTTACATTTTGCAGTTGGGACGCAGAAAACCCAGCAATGGAAGGTGAAGTATGACTCAACGTGCAGAGAAGCCTAAACTTAACTGAGTCTTAATTTTAAAGTATTTTCTGCTTTAATTTTTATTCCCAATAACTTTTGTCGTCATTCCATAAGAATTCATTTAATTTATATGGGAATGCAGTGATTTACTGTCATACAACAAGAGTTTTGGGTCCTAGACACTGATGTTACACATATTTACTTTGTAATAACTTACACATTAAAACCCCAAAATGTATTTAACTGGTGGAATATCAAAGTGCTTTTATGCTATATTTTCTTAGTAAGTGCCTAGGTGTTTTGTCTGTTCAAGTCCCATTGGCATTTTTCCACTGGTGTGCCCCTGCTGTGTCCTCATATTAGTCTGCAAATTCTTTTTCTCTCCAGTGCAAGCTAGTATTTTGTAGCAGTTGTGAAGGGAAACTAATATTGAAGAACTGTCTTCTTTAAGTAGACCTCCTGCCCAGCATCGAGTGTCTTGGGTTTAATTTTTAGAGATTTTTTTTTTTTCTTGCCTGGCCAATGATAAGAAAAAAACCTCACCATTTGAAAGTGTCAAGAAAACTACCTAGAGAAACAATGAGTAGGTATCTCCTAAAAAGCTTCATATTTTTATTCATAGGACTTTTAGATGACTCTTGTGAAATTCTTTGTTCCTTTCTAAATGCAGTTTGCAGACGTAGTGATGACTGAATATGTGCTAATAGGTTTGAATAGGTTTGAGTGATTTTCTTTTTTAGGTGAGTGTCAATGGCCACTGAATATGCTGTCAAATTAGTGGAGGTGTCTATATTTATTTATTAATTGAAAGGAAACTGCTCATTAGCTTAGACTTCTGAAGTTACAGGACTTCTGTACTGGACACCTTCCTTGCTAAAATACTGGCCTTTCAGTTTTTAGTAGAGATTGGAGTTTCCCTCCTGTTTTGGTTTGTCCAATGTGCATCATCACAAAACCTAAGCTAACCAGGTACTATGCTTTTCACTATGTTTCTTTGCCTCTTTTGAAGGTGCTGTATGGTGGGGGATGGTGTCTGATGCGTTACTGATGTGTTAAATCTTGTGAGTTGTCATTCAAAGCAGATTAAAGAAGCGAAGGTGAACCTATGCCCATCTGTGGAACCAGCTGAAATTAATGTTCCATATGGATTGATGTCTCCTTGCCTCATCTTCAACTCTGGTTGCTTAACCTAATCTGTTACCAAAGGCATTCATTTTCAATGCAAAGGGATTGCTATGGCTGAACGAAGAGATGCAGAATTGAAATTTAAGTGCATTGAAAGTTCACTGAAAATGTCTTGTGAATTATTTTTATGTGGGCGCCACATGAAGAAAAATGAATTATAATGTTTAAATTAATAAACTGAAGTGGTGTGAGCTTTTTGTTTTCAAGATCAGTGTTGCCTATTCCAGCTGATAAATAGAAAATGGAAACAAAAACATAATAAAGCTCTTGTTAAGTGAAGACAGGGTAACGCAGGAATTTTCTTCAAAGAGAATGCCTTAGGAAAGTGTTTAGCAAGATAAAGCAATTTGGAATCTAGGCCTATTTTTTATTACTAATTTGACAGAGACGTGAAATTAAAATAATCCATCTCTTTGGTAAGTATTGGGTATAGAGCTGGGGGGAGAGGATATGTAAGCCTTCATATTTATACCTGAAGTGGCTACATATGGTCAAACTTGTTTTTCTAGGTTCAATTTTTCCAAGCTCTTCAGAAATCTGATTTCTTTGCTTCATTTATCCTTGACTGAGTTTTGTTACTCCTGCCTGTGGAGCAGTTGTGGATTCAACAGCACTGAATTAATTTAACATTATTTCAAATTAAATTTAAAAAAATAATAAAATTGTAAGACCATTTAGTGAAATTGATTCCTGAGTGATACCAAGTCAAAGATTTACAGAAACATAATAGAAGGCTGGGGACTAAAGAATAGAAAACAAAGAAAGTCTGTAGAACAGATTTGTTTGCTGTGTTAAATATCCTGATAAATCTTAATCCAAGAGAAGGCAGTGTTTTGGGAAACAGATGATACCCCAACCAGTCTGCCAGGGTATCCAAACATACATCAAAAAGACACATGTATCCGAGTATTTCTGGATAGGCGAAAGGTGGATAAAACACGCTTGCCTTTTTTTTTTTTTTTTCAGCTTCAGTGTTCTCAAATGGATAATACTAAGTTACTGAAAACTGCAGAGGTGGTTTTGGAAATGTGACTAAGATGCCAGGAATTTCTGGCTCTCTGCTGTTGCTGATCACATACTGTATTACCAGCAGGTTGAAAAGTTGTATGTGGTAAACATGTACAGATTTTTTTCCCTTTTTCTATTTTTATCTTGTAAAAAATGTAAAGTTTTTAATGCTTTCTCTTCATACTATGAGGGAATTGTTACATATACTTAAGATTTTTATTTTTTGAGAAAGCAAATTCTCTTTCTTAAACTGCCATCCCTTGAAAACCACAACCTTAGGCTAAATAGGTATGGCTCCATGCCACCATTGGCTATAGCAGGGCATCAGAGAGCCAGGCTGACCTTCTGCCAAACTAAGGGTCATGAAATATTTTTTGAAGTTGCATTTCCTAGAGGCAAGAGAGGTGGGGAGCCTGGGTCTCTTGGGAATGCCTGTTGACTCTCAATCCCACTTGAATGTAGTCTGGTCTTGTTCTTTGATCCATGCTCAGTTCTGCACATGCTCTTTAGTAACTTAGTACTAAAATTAGCTTTCTCACTGGTA
Organism: Nettapus auritus; assembly: GCA_011076525.1. Lineage (NCBI taxonomy): Eukaryota > Metazoa > Chordata > Aves > Anseriformes > Anatidae > Nettapus > Nettapus auritus. The sequence goes on from CM021797.1 coordinate 75,634,553, forward strand.
AAGTTTTCAATTGTATCATTAAATATATATATATATATATTTTTTTTTTCAATTTATGTGATATCTTGGTAACTTGCAAATAGTATATCCTGATTTATTTAAAGAAATGCTAGGATTTTTCAGATACAAATTTTGGAAAGTAGGAATTTGACGATGTGCATGCCATCAAACCATTCCAAGCACAGGGTTTGGAAGAATTCCTGGAGAAGTGTGAAAATGAAAGGCTTATTCTTTTGGAAATATATCAAGTTACTCCATTATTTGCTAGTATATACTGGTATAGTTTCCCACTTGGGTATTTATTTTAATATATTAAGGCCTTTTTTTTTTTTTTTTTAAAAAAAAAAAAAAATCTTGTAGCTTAAACTGCCTCCTAATACAGATGCTTACAAGTGAGCTTGGCAAGCCTGGAGTTGGTAGTGGGTTAGGCCTGAGACTTCAAGAGGATGAAAGACATCAGGGTGGGCTTTGCCTCCAGGCTACAATTAAGATCAAAGCTTGTTAGTAAGATTCCTACTATAAAGGTTGTTGACTGTCTGCTTCCTTCTGTTTCTCCTCATTTTTCAACTAGTGACTGTAGTAAATAAGTCTGACAAGGGTTGTTCCTTATCGTAGATCCCAGATCTTTTGTGGCAAATATTGCATATCCTAGTAGTTTATGGAGTCTGACAAGCTAAAAAGCTGCCTTTTTTTTGTTTTGTTTTGTTTTGACAGTTGTACAATAAGTGTGTGCATGTTTCCAATACTTTTGTGGCTGCTACGAAACAGTGGGAAACAAGCAGTGCAAATGTTAGCCATGTGAGTTTTGCTTCTGCGTTTGGGTCCTTTGAGGACCAAATATTGATTGCAGGTTTCTTGAAGTCAGTCTCTTGATCAGACGTCATGTAGCACTGCATTTTTAAGATGGGCCATTAACAAGTCTTCCTGAAGTTATTAAGTCATTCAGTTGCTTCTTTATATCCTGTGCCAATTTTTTATTCATTTCTTTTGTCTGCAAGACAAAGATACATTATTGACAAAATTGTGAACCTTGTGTAACAAGGTTAAACAAAGGAACAACTAGAAACAATTTGTTACATGTCATGAGGAAATATGTTAGCCTGCTAAAATTCATTAGAAAAAGAGCTCTTTCAAAAATTTTATCTTCTTTGGTCTACAAAGGTATTGTTAAGTTGCAGCTGAAGATTTATTACTGAACCTTTCTGCAGTGTCAAACGAATATTGTGGCCAGGAGAATGGGAGTCTTATTGTGGAACGTGATAGGAAGCTTGCTGTGTTCTTTTTTTATGCTTCTTGGCCCAGACATGTCCCTCTGAAAAGAAAAATAGGAAGTCCTTATTAGGTGGATAGTAGATCTTAGATTAACTAAGGTTTTTGTCAGATATTTTAATGCTCTTCCTCTTGAAGCGTTCAAGTTAATGGAATTTTAAATTAACATGAGAGAAAATCAACTTGTATGAAATATATCTCTAGAAATATTAATAAATACAGACATTATCTTATTGCCTTCAGCTAGGAAATGTGGTAGTAACTAGGTTTAATCTTTAAAGATAATCTGAGTGGCTTTTTGTTTGTTTGTTTTTTCTTCCCTGACTGCTCTAAATCACAACTAATGCACTTATAAATACAGACAATGTTTCATGAATAGTACCTGTTCTCTGACTAGGTTAACCATGCACTTTCTTCTGATTATTCCTTTCAGATTTGTAGTGTGTGTTGTGGTCAAGCCAATGGAAGAAGGGATCGAATTATAGACTTAACAGCAGTGTGCTGTTTGTGCTGGTCTTGTATTCTGAAGTCAGTGTAGACAGCACCCTATTTTTCTCAACAAGAAAGCACTTAAGTTAATTGCTTCATTAGAAAGATATAGTAGCTCTTTCTGATCTGTAAGTAGCCTTCCATGCATAGCTGCTAAAGTTTGAAACACCTGCAGCCGAAGCAATTTCAAGAAAAGCCATTAGACTGCATGGAGGAAAAATAAAGTGCTGAAGTTCAAAATATTATCAATGATGCTGTGTTGGAGCAGCCTAAAAGATTTGGCTTTTAGTCTATGCCTAGTGCTATCCAAAACAACATATAAAATTCTTTGTAAACCAATTTTAAAAGTGTCTTGTTTATTCAGAAGCAACTGTGTGCTCTGTTTGTTCGGCGAGTAGGCTCCAGTCAATTGCAAACCAGCCAACAGCTGATTTCTCCTTAGAAAGAAACATTGACTAATATAGATCATTGGAAGCCAAAGACCGAAGGGACAAAGTGCTAAAGATAAACAGCTGAATCCTCAACTGTTCAAACGCCTCAATAAAGCCTCTGATTTACTAATTTGGGGTGGGACTCCACTGTTCCCACCTGCAAGCTTGTCTCAGATCCTTGGCTCTGACATGGTGAGGTGCTGATGTATAGTGTGACCTACTGTGCCCGTAAGGAGGAAAATACTGGCTTTCTTATGGCCCTAATCAATCAATTTCTCTGAAGCTTTTATTTATAGTAATCAAGGGAGGAAAGAAGTACTGACTGCTCTCATTTCATTGAGACACTGAATGGGAAAGAGCCTACATAGACAGTATTGCTGAATCTTGAAAGGCACTTCAAGGTACTTTTCTGTTCTAATTGACTCCTAGGTGCTTTTTAGAGCACTATAATGTGCGCCTGAATTCAGTAATTTAAGTTGAGGGATAACTATAAAAGTCTGTTTTTTATTCAGTGGTTTTTGATAAGCTTCAGTAGCGACTGGACTGTTGAACAGTGAGAATGCCAAAATTTAGGTGACTGTTTTAACAGTTCTGAGCATTACTACAATTTGTATCTATGTCCCTACTTTTCCTGGCAAAGATGTGAAAGTGAAACTTTAGAGTTTCAGTTCTCCCACATCCATCTTTTTATCTTGGCTGTCTTTCATACTGAAAAATATCACTTGGTAGAGGTGTTGGTAAAGTCTGAAAAAAGTGGTAGCAGCTTCTGCAAGCTTGGGTGGCCAACTTCTGTGGAAGTTCAGGTCCCAGGTTGGAGCAGATTTTTCAGACTCCTTTGTCAGTACATCCACTGTTACTGTGTCCTGGATGACTGTCTGGCTCAGAGCATCTCATGTTTTGTTGTGTTTATTCTCCTGTTGTATGTATAGTACATTTGAGACAATAGCCACAACAGAGGAATATTTTGGCATTCCTAAAAAAAAAAAAAAATAAGACACAAATATTATTTTTACTGCACTTTCAATATATAAAGGTAAATTCTTAGGTAAGCACATGTCAGACAGTCTCTTTGAATTTTGCATATGTAGTTGTTAGGACAATGAATTATCATATTAAATAATTTTCTTAAAATGTATCTAGATATTAGTTTGAAATTACTTTTAGTTTTTAATTATTTCTACAGTCTACATTTAGGGTTTGGAAGATAATGTCTGCAGTAACAATGGAAGACATCACCTGGTTCAGCCTTTATCCTATAGTAGTCTCCAGTCTGTGTATATACAACATCTTCTCCCATGGAAATGACAAAACAATGCTAGATTTAGTAGGTGTTCTTGAAGGTGTGCTTTGTTTTGTATTCCTTGAGGGTGCTGATTGGCAGCCAAATGTTTACAACTTTTTTTTTTTTTTCCTGAGGATGGGGAGTAGGAGAATCTTCTTCAAGTCTGCCCGTCTTGTACCCCTCAGCGTTCACCTCAAGGGACACTCTGGTGCAGAAACTCCAGTAGGGACATGGGCACCCTTTACAAAAAAGTCCTTGATCTGTGAAGAGTCATATACTTGACATATAGAAGGCAGATGGAATGATGAGAGAATATAGTAAGAGGGCAGGTGAAGATGGGAGGGAGGTGTCTTAGAAAGAGGGTATTTTAATTTACTTCAGTTCTTGAGGTATAGGGAAATATATCTCTTTTAAAGGCATTGAACAAAACTGCTTGTGAATCTCATGAGCATGTAGCTGACATCAGGGATCCAAGAAGGACGTCCCAGTTCCTTCCCCTGCTGTACTTATTTCAGTAATACACTATTGTACGTTTGTTACTCAGCGTTGCCCTTAGGGTGGGTGAGATGCATACTTTCAGCTTGTAGTAGGTGAGCAAGGAAGGTGCTTTGGTTTCCTTTCTCTCTCTCTCTCTCTCCCTTTTTTTTTTTCTCCTTTCATTAGTGGTAGTTTTTCACTGCTGGTTGGTTAGATAAGTCCTTAGCTATTTTTTTGCTCACACCTTAGCTGTAGTTTATTAGTTTACTCCACACTACACCATACACTATGGAGGAGTTACATTTCTAGGTTATTTGGGGAAGAGTTTTCTTCTTCTTTTTTTTTTTTTTTTTAAATAAATGTTTTTTTCAAAAATAAGTAGTAAGGTACAATATTTTTGTTTGCAATGGTGTTTGTGTATACTGTGTTGGTCAGACTAATGTTTATGAACATTTGCTCCTTCTGGAGTCTTCTCCAGAAGTAAATAGTGTAAACTGCCAATAAATCCTTAATCTTTTGCTGATGGGTTTGGAGAGTTGAGTGCTTGGAGATCACAAGCAAGACTGAGCTGTGCTTTGTAAGGCAGCCTCTAAACATAGCCAATACACATCTCAGAAGGTCAGTGAGCACAACGGAGGAGATGAAAGCTGGGAGAAAAGGGTAATATTTTTGTTTTATGCTTGCTTGTAAACTTCTTTGTTCAAAGATGCACAACAAAACATGCGAAAGCTTGTCATTGTCAACTGTACTTCACATTTTGTTTTTAAAACGCAGAACATTCTTCTGCAGTACATCTCCTCAGCACATTGTATTTTATTTTAGTGTTGTGCCACAGGTAGACAAATAACGTTAAAGCTTTCTCAGTTCTGATAAGGTGCTCATCCCTTAGTCTGGTAACAGCTCTCTTAAGAATGATGTCTAAAAAAGATCTCAATTCCTAGTTGTTCCACACTGCTTACGTGAAATACTAGCAAGTAAAGATGAAGGCATGGGAAGCATACCATTATGATATCGTATGGGTTTCATTTCAGGCCTTGGAGACCTTGTTAGAGCATCTAAAACAATAAAAATTATTTTTAATGAGCAACTCTTTACGTTCTCTTACTGACGACTGGTACTTCATCCTCTTTATCATATAAACAGAAAATCCAGCTCTTTGCCTTCTGTTACAGCCTACGTTAAAGGAAAAAAAAAAAAAGCCTCTTGTGCAGGTGGTTTTTACTGAATGCTGCTGTTAAGCTATATATTTGCATTAGTAATTTGTATGTTGCCTCTCTGGGTTGCATGCAACTTTCACAGCTTTTAATTAACAAGCAATTAAAGTCTTTTTTATAAGGAGTGTCTTTTGGAGAGGGATTTTTATCAAAATATTTTATAAGAGACTTAATGTCATTCCAGAACAAGGAAAACAGGGAAAGGGAATCTGATGGGCAAAGGAGAATACATGTCTGTATGCTTAAATATGCTATGCACCTTACTTGTGCTTCTTGTTGTGTATTCTTTATTGACCTATACTCAGGCAATTGGTGCACTACAAATCTTTAAAATGACTTTCATTCCATAAACAGTAATTTAAAAGGCCTTGTTCCAGGCTTCTGTGCCCCAAATATACCATTTTCTCTTCTTGTTTACAGCTGCACAGATGTACTGTATGCTTTCAGAAATGACCAGTGTTAGAATATATATATTTTTTGGACTTAAAAGCAATGTTGAAAAATTAAGTAACCCTTTAATTTCTGTAGTTCAATCTAGATTTGCCTCAATATATGTAAGCCAGGAGCTCCTTACCAGTACTGCTTGGAGAATAGTGTCCCCTCAGGGCCTGAACTGAGGCTGATCTTGACCTACTGCTACATGTCAGGTGGAAAACTAGATAGGGCTTTTAATACTGTACACCTGCCCAAGCAGGTGTTCTCAGTGCATGTGGTTTAAATGCCTCAGTTACATTTTTCTTACTCTTATCAATACATGCTTTTGTGTGTGTGAATAAGCATGTACTTTTTCATCCACTTTCTTCTTTTTCTTTTTTTTTTTTTTTTTTAAAAAAAGCCCCATACAATTTAATAGCCCCAAAAACCTCTTCAAGTACTAGACAACATGAAGCATTCTCAATGAAAATATTATCAGTCAACGTTAACTTTATAATTGGCAGTTTCTTCATTATTCTACGGAGCAGTTGCCAAATGCAGTCATAAAGACCTTGAGTACCATGGCATTCCTTATTGTTAGACTGGGATGCATATCAATATATGTCATTCTTTGGAAGGTTTTATGTCAGCTGCAGATTGTGCGGTTGCTTTGATATTGAGGAAAAAAAAATACTATAGCATCATAAACTTGTTTTTCTGCAGCATCTGTTTTTGAATATAATTTGGTTGTTGTTGGCATTTACTGCAGTAGATGCTTTGCAGTGAAGCTGAGTAGCATTCTTGCAAGTGACAGTCTTTCAGCTGCATCATGATAGTTTTTAATTATATTCCATGTACTGTGTGTTGGGTGATAGTAAACAGTGAGCTAACATGAGGAAGTGCTTGTATATGACAACTTTACATTCCCCAGCTTCCTGACTGACACGTGGTTTCGTAACTGGGGACTATTCAAGTATATTTGATTATTGGCACTGTTATTTAAGCCTTAATTATTTTAATCCAGTTTTCTATTTGGAAATATCGTCTGTTATCTAAAAAACTGAATTTATGTAGGAAAATAAAATACCGTTCTAAGTATTCTTGTAAGTGTACCTTTCTTTTTCTTCAAAGATGGTTACATAAAACTGCTAAGTATCTCTGAAAATAAGTTAATGATTATAACAAGATTATTTTATTTCCAAAACAGGTGACTGGGAAATGGAGAAAACTTTGAACAAAATTCATCCAGTTTCTGATCCAGAAGCAGTGTATTTTCTACAAGTATCATGGGAAAAAGATTTAGGCACTGGCTTTGGTATAATACTTACTGATGGTGAATGTGCATGGACTGGGACAGGTAATAATGGAAAGAAAAAAGTGTTTTAAATCGTTACTGTTCTTCATTACTATTTTTAAGTAGTTTTTAGACTGTGATCCACAACTTGCAGCAAAAAGATCTTATTAATATTACCTCTCCCCACTGATGGAGGAGGTAGATTCATGATTTTCTGGAATGTATTCAGATATCTTTGAAATCTGGAAACTTTTTATGTCTAAAGTAATACTAATTCATTAGCATATGGCTATGCAATATTTTGTTCTTGCTTGCTGGTTTTCTTGCCATTCTATTGCAGTACCATATGTGTGTTCTTCAGATCCTTGAACAATGGTTAATGCAAGTAGTATCTGCAAGTTATAGTTCATGAAACATTTAATTGCAATGTTTTTTTAAAAAGGTTTGATAAGATATTAATAATTAAAGGTCATTGTACTTGGTGCTCATGTGAATTTTTGAGAAAAATAAGGGACAAGATTTTTTTTTTCCCTGGGGATAAATTCCTAGGAAAAAAAAAGAAGCCTGTGGCATTTTTTCCCCATGCAGAAATATGAATAAAGTGGATTTCTTCATGTACGCATGTTTGTTTCATTCATGCCTCATGAAAGAAGGAAAGATTTGTGTGTTCCTTTAGATGTCAGATATTTAGTCCAAAGCACTTCTCTCAGCAGCAAAAGTATTTCAGAGGGAGGAAAGAATGATATATTTTACAGTGTAATACAGGCGAAAACATTTGCCTGACTCTTCCTAAATTTTAAGAACAGATAACTGTGTAGTTCCTTCCTTCCTTTTTGCTGCCCAGAAGTTGTTTCTCCCTGGTACTTAAGCCAAAATTTCAAGTAGGACAGCCATTTCATGGTGCTTTGTCTGTTCTCTTGTATATTGTAAGAACCTTAATCATTCAGTAGCTTTCCGTTGAATACAACTTTCTTTTATTTATTTTTTTCTTTCAAACTTAGGAAACAAGGCTAAGTTAAAATGTGTATGCATGTATAAAATCTGCTCTTTCACATTCCTTTTCCCATTTAGAACATTCTGTAAATTAAATGTTCTATAAATTAGTGGATCCTGCATAAGCCAAATACATATATTCGAATACTGTCTCCCTGTAGTCTGATGTGAAAGTTTTTGGTTTTTTTTGATTTCACAGTCATAGTCAAAGTATATATTTTCAAAATAATAGAAAAGGTCTTAACACTGATAAATATTTAACTGGGTATTCCAGTATTTCTGTTTAGAAGCTTTTGTGGTTGTTCTTGTATCAAAGGAAGTTTTTAACTTCAAAATAAATACTTTAAAATTCACAAAAAGCTAATTCTAAAATCTGTTATTTTTGTAAGTGAAACCTACAAACTTAAAGTGTTACTTTAACAAGAAAAGTGTAGAAGAAGTATGTACACAGTTCTCATTTTGTAAATTTCCTGCATCTGGCAGAATTGCTGGATGATAATTTTCCAGAATGGAGGACCAGTGAAAGCAAGATGACCTCACACTATTAAACAAAGGGGAAAGAAAAACAGTTTAGCATTAGCATTGGGTACTCATCCAAAGGAGAGGGCTTTTATTTCTTTTGCAAGAATCTGATCCATTTCTCAGGAATTCATATAAAATTTGTAGTCTTTTTAGTAATTTCATTGGGAATTGAAATTCTTGTGCATCTGCTGCAGAGATCTGTCTCTTCATACTCTCACCATTGCTTTTGATCACTTTTTGTTAGTTATTACATCATGTTTAAGACTGCCTAGATACCAGCTTCAAAACCTGGGAGGAGAAAAAGCAGTGGTCAGAAAATTCTTGCTGGGGGAAATCCCTTTTGGATTTCTCATGCTGTGGCTTATTTTACTTGGCAAGACCTACCAGGAAGTGAATGAGAGTTGCTGATGGAGTTGTCTGTTACAGTTTTTGTATATTTAATGTGATGATGAAAAGCTTTTGGAGTCTGATTTAAAAAACAAAATAAAGTAAATCTTGAGGGGAGGAGAAGCACACAAATATGCAGTATGATCTAATATATTCACTCGGTATTGTGTTAAAGAACTGCAGATATATACATTTATAAATTTCATGTTTTCCTACAGATTGATTTGTTTTTTTCTGCTAATTTTGTAAGAGAAAGGAATACACAGCATGCAAAAGGAATACAGAGGGAAAGCAAGAGGGAAAAAAAAAATCCTAGTGCCCTATTACAATGTACTAGTATGTCTGTTTTTTGGGGGCTTTCTTGTTTTCATTAAAAGTTTGCCTAATTTTTCTCAGTGTTAATATAATTGTTCTAGTACAACACTTGTATTCTCATGGATTTCCAGCTTATTTTTTCTGCCTCTCCTTACCCTCATATTGCAAGGGATACCATGTTTCTGTCTGTGCTATTTCTGCTTTAAGAGAAATAATGACATACTATTGGCCTTTTCTACCTTAACGATGTCTAGTGTCCTTTAAAAGAAATAAGCTAGTTAATAAGGAGTAGGAAATGATTGGTGGCTGTAGCTTCAAGCAAAACAGAGATGGTTTGGTGTTAAATTTCTTGCCTTTCTCTCCCTCTCTGCCCTTGCTATTTGTAGTGAATTGTTAGCCTTACAAGGTAAATGTTGACCAGCACTGTAGACCCAATTCTTCACCATCTTGCCGGCTTATTTTTTTACCTGTTAGTAATTGTACTGTATCATTGTTATATGAACAATAAAAAGTGTTGCTTTCAGCTTTAAAAGATGAGATGCAGTAGGCAATTGTTGTGATCTTTTCTAATGACATTTGTTTCATGCCTAAAATATATTTTTAAAATTTTACAAAATGCGTTCTCTGCTTGATCCAAAGAGAGTTTAGACCTGTTCCTGAGTTTGAATATGATTGGCTTGCCTTAGAATCAGGTAGGACAGAATTGATAGCAAGTGCAGTGGTGAGCTGCTTCAGCTTTGGCTGCCACACGTGTATGTGATGGTACCAAGTCCTGTTCCAAAGTTCCCATCAGTCAGTCTTAATGTGTGAGGATTGATACACAGTTGGTTTTGACTTCACAGTGGCTTGTTTGTAGGTCTCTCCTTGTTTGCGATCCTGCATGCAGGCTTCTCTTGTTCCTTTCCCCATATGCCAGCTGCACACATATTTGGTGCACTGGTAGGGAGGATGTGACATGGCATTGGAGCTAAACGTTTACAAAGCAGAGTCTCACTCAAAGACCAGTTTGTCAGACAAGTCAGCTGGCAAAATATGTGGCTCTCTGTCATAGCCCCTCTCTCCTCAAGAATCAGGAAGGGATTTCACGTTAGAAAAAAAGATGGTTGAATTGTCCATGCTGTGGGGCTTAAAATATATATATATATATATATATATACACGTACATATATATATATATATATATATATACACACATTGTTACCTTTTTTTTTTCTCTCTTCTGCATTCCCATTGTTTTTTTCTCTGGTATTCCCTTTCATAAAGGTATTTAAACCTTAACTTATCACAAATAAGCTGCAGGCCTCTTCACTCTGCTTGAATTTATCTTGTTAGACTACGGAAACAAATTTGAAAAATATAATTGCAGAATAAGTAATACTATGTTCTTCAAATAATGATAATAAGCTAAATATTCAAATCCTTTATATTTTATTATGTGTCTGAGTATTTCAGGGCCCAAAAGATGATCAATGTTAGGCTGTATACAAAAGCATCTATGTATGATTGTCTATTACATTTGCTGTAACAAAAAACAAAATATAATTTCTATTTCAGGAAGCATTCTTTTGGAAAGAGCACATATCTTGAACTTACAGATCTCTAGGGATATACAGTCATAATATACCCCACTGCCTTCTAACCTGTTTTTCCCAACCTCTGATATAAATAGTGCAACTTAAAATGTAATGGTGGAAACATCTTCTCTAATCTAGGAATACTGGTTATGAGGTTAATTTATTTCTGTTTTATTCTTAATGCATGCCCCACAGTACTCCTGTACTGTTCTTAGTGTATTGTTGGAGATCTGGTAAAATGCCATGTTCAGGCCTTCACTTTATGAGTGTGACAGTTTTGCAATTTTCTCGTTAAAAGAAAAAGAAATAAGAGGGAAAGAATTCTCAATTTCGGGCATTGTGTGGTTACAGTACATGGGGAACCTTGTGGCAAACTTTGAACTGGCATGGCTGTGGTATGCTTCACATCTGACTGTAACAAAGACCAACTTGCTCATATTTATTGAGCCTAATTCCAATATTTATTTATCTATCTTTGTTACAAACAACTCCGAAGCAGTTCAGTTCCCTCTGCATGCTTTTGCTTTCTAGCTTTTGAAGGGTCTAACATGTTTGGATTTGCTTAGGGAAAACTGCCTAGGGTATAGCTGATTTTGATTCTGGTGCTAATTTATCACTTTAACTCCAGGCTTAGATTTTCCACAGATGGGAGTACTCTGTCCTTATGTCAGCTGTTTATTTCTTCGCAGTGGTGACATTAGTATGCTGTCTTTTGCCACCGGCATCTCCTTTTTCCTATAGCTGTTAGCCTGTATCTTACAGAGTAGTAGACTGGTGCATTAGTGTCTGACCTGCCTTATCAAATTTTACTGACATACAGTAATTGCTTAAGGTAATTAGTAAAGTAGTAGTTCTTTTTTTGTGTGTGCACAAATAGTTGATGTTTGTGAATAAATGATCTTTCTAAATGGTAATGCTGTACTATATTATAACATTACTTAAAAAAGAAGAAAAAAACAAACCTTCCTTGTCTTCGCAACCTCTCTTC
>CM021797.1:75646301-75676897 GCA_011076525.1 Nettapus auritus
TCCAAACACCCATTGTCCCCCCCCCTCCCCCCCCCCCCCCCCCCCAAAAAAAAAAAAAAGGAAGAAAAAGGAAGAAAAAAAAGGCCTCAAAAATTGAGGGTGGGCTTTGGCTGCAATGATTATTAGATGGTGGTGCTCAGGATCCTGAGAAGAGTAAACAGTAGAAGGCAGGCTCATGACCCTAGAGTTCAGAAAAGCAGACCTTGACCTGTTTTAGGATCTCTTTAAAAGAATCCTATGGGATATGACTCTGGAGAGGAGAATGTTTCTACAGGTTTATCTAGTGCTTCTTCTGTCTATCAGCAGCAAAAGAAAAATGAGGGAAAATGTCAAGGGCAGTTGTCCTTCCTTTCTGCTCAGCGCTGGGTGGATGTGTGATGCTGTGACCAGTTCTGGGCTTCCCGAAAAGCATTGAACTTACTGAATTGAATCTAGTGAAAGTCCATCAAGATGGCTGAAGGACTAGAGCCTGCATTAGAGTAGAAATTGAGACAGCTGGGACTGTGCAGCCTGAAGAAGAAAAGGTTCAGGGGGGATCTTATGTGTATCGGTACCAGATGGGAAGCAGTAAACATGACACAGTCAGGCTTCTCTCAGTGTTGTCCAGTGACAACATAGGAGGCAATGGGCACAAATCAAAATACCAGAAATTGAAGCTTTTTTGCCATAGGGTGTTGACCAAGCACCAGAATAGCTTAACCAGAGAAGATGAGGAGTGTCAGTCCTTGGAGATATTCAAAATGCAACTGGACATGGTCCTGAGCAAGTCAATCGTACTTTGAGCAGATTGGCCTAGACAATCTCCAGAGGTCACACCTAACTTCAGCCTCTCTGTGATTCTGGAACTAAGTTAAAATTACTGAAGATGCAGAATTAATTAAGAAATCCTGAAGCATTTCAGGATATAACTTCACAGCAAATATTTATACCTTGACTCTGCTGTACTTTAATGATGGATGGATTTTATAAGTAGTGCTTTCTTTGTTGTATGAGGTTAACTACTGCGTCTAGATGAAAATAGAGGCAAAATGAGGCAATTTAAACAGGCTTATTTTTTCTTGAAATGCCGCTCTGTTTCCATCAGGACAGTTTCAATATTTGTGCAGGTTTTGCCTCACTATTAAGTTATTGTTAAAGGCATTTTTATAAAGAAGAAATAATGTTTTTAATAGGTTTATAGTAGGATGCATTTTTTTAAAGTCATTTGCAGTTGTGTGAAGGATGTGTTTTTGTTTTCAGGTTGTCAGAAACTAATTTCCTTTTTCATATCTTGCTCTTTCAAATTCTGGGCAAATGCTAAAAATGTCTAAGAGCAAGTAAGGATAAAGGACAATCTAGAGTAGTCTTCTTTGGAAGATTGATCAGAAAGAAAGGAAACAGTACTGTGAATCAAAGAATCTAAAATACTGTATCAATAGGCTATGCACTGAAGTATGCATTACATGATGGACATCTTTCTCTTATTTAGAGTCTTTGCAGTTCAGGAAACTGCAGTCTGACATAAAGGTTATTTATTCAACTTAACATATGAATCTCTAAAAGTATTGAGGAAATTATTTGTAGAAAGAATTAAAAAGGAAGGAAAATAGCCAAGGACCTAGGTGGTAAAATTAAGAAGTGTTTCTTCTTACTTCAGTGGAGAGAAGATGAGTCTTGGTGAGCTGCCTTTTCAGTTTAAGGGTTAATAGAAGATTTAGGAAGAAATAAGCACACAATCAGAAGCTGATGGGAAAGGCAATCACGGTCCTAAAGGTCACTATGTCTATAACTGGACTGTTCTGCAGCAAATTCAAATGTTCTTAAGAATGTTTTCATAAGAATGGAATAAAATTTTCTTAATAGACCAAATGTAATAGAAAGTAGACACATCCCCCATTTAGTGGGCCTTGTGTTTAAACAGTAAGTACAGCATAGATTCACCTGCCTCTAGGTCTATCTTACCTTTGTAAATTGACAATTTATTTTCTTTTAAGGTTGTGAGTTACAAGTTTGGGAATGTAGATTAATAATATGTGAGGAGACAGTTGCCTACCTACTGCCTTTTAGGGTATAGGTTACACACTTTCAAAGAAAACTAGGAGGGTACAATAAATCATTGTTGGAACATTATGCTCTTTTTTTCTGTTGTAAGGTTAGTAATATTCTAAATAACTCTAAGTGAAATTGTGGAGTAATGTTAATAAACCATTTTCAGACAGGAAAAAAAAAAAGGGCACAGAACTTCTTATGAAAAAGAAGTATTCCTGCTGCATTTTCATTAGTGTATGGCACATACTGATATATGTCAAGGAAGGAATAGGATAATGTTTGTCAGTCCCTTAACATTTGTGAGCATGTCTGCATATGTATATAAATGTATGTATATGCTCACACATGAATATTAATTTCTTAATAATTTTCTTTGTTATAGTGTCAGAAGCTGAAATTTCTAGGGAGGCTTCTGACATGGAAATGAATAGAGAAAAGTATGTTGAAGAACTGAAGAAAGCATTGATACTTGGAGAAGAATCTGCTAGTAAATACAACTTTGGTATTTCAAGAGATGAAGAAAATGCAGTGTGTCACTTCTCCTATGAAAGAAATCTGAAAGATGGCTCTGTAAGTACAGTTAAATGCTTAAATTATTGTTAAACTATGAGAAGGACCTTCCTGTTACATTTCTATATTTTTATTAGGTTCTTTAAAGTCAAACAGAATTCTGACACATTTCAGATTGAATAAATATGGTGAGCTTCTCTATGGGTCAAATTGGTAACAAGCATGTAGTTCCTGTCAAAGCCTATCAACAGAACTATTTCTGTGGTACTGTATCTTAAATGCTACTGAATAAGAGTATTACTACTCAAACTTATTTAGGTTTTTGAGTGTGTGTGCGTAAGCAGGGTATGACTAAATTTTGGCTTCAATTTAGTATTAAACTGGTAAGTTCCATAAGCCGTAATTTTGTTTTTAACTCCTAACTCAGGAAGCATGCTTTCCTGTTCAAATTCTGACCTCCAGTGTATTTCTGCTTGTTTCTTTCTCCTTTTTCCCTATACTAAATTGGAAAAAAAAAAAAAAAAAAAAGAAAAAAAAAAAGCTTAAGATTACTTTCAAATGTGAAAACATATTTTAAAAATAAGTTTTCTCTTATTTTAAGTATTTTGAAAGCTAATGCTAAAATGATTTCCTGCTTAGAACTGCATCATATCACAACTGGGAATGCAGTTTCATGTTGGTTTCTTGACTGCAGAGGAAAGGACTCTTAAAGCATGAAACAAAGTAGTATTGTCTGTATCTGTAGGCAACATTGGCTGTTACATGTTGTGGTTTGGTGTTGAAGCTTTTCTAGGGAAGAAGCTAATCTAAGGAAATCCTGCTTGAACCTACTCTATTTTTCTCCAAAATGTAATCCTATGCTGTAACCAAGGTTTGTCACTGCTTCAGTTGTTCTGGGATGTCTGACTTCTCAACCACGTAAGTGAGAGAACTTGGATTTAAGGAGCAATAGCAGTGCTCTGGGAGGATCAATGCACTCATCAAGTTCAAGCTCAGGGTACAGTTCTGGAATTAGTTTCACCAGCACTGTTATAGGGAAGAAAACTGTGGGCAGAGAATGGAATCAAGGTTGCAGATAAAGAGTAGGAATTATTTAGGCCATGTCTGTCTTTCCATGGAAAAAAAATCTACATAGAATTATTCCCAGAAGCAAAGTGTCTAAGGATTATTCTACCTGCTTTGTTTACTGCTTCAGACCAATGAGGCATGCTTTGCTCTTCCTTTGGTTATTTTTATTAGGTATCAGCTTTTAAGAAACTAAAAGACTGGCTTGTAACCAAAAAAAAAAAACAAAACAAACAAACAAAAAAACCTACTTTATCTGGGATGCTTCATTGAAGGGTAGACATGCCTTTTTCTCTAAATTGTAAATTGATAAAGAATTCAGTTCAGGAATTAGATGCAAGCCTGAAAATAGTGAGAAAAACATTTACTGTAAATTGAGGGCCATTCATACTACCTGATCTGTAGGTACTCACTTAAGTGCTTCAGAAGCCAACATCAGAGTCTTTGCTTTGTTTTGCCAAGTGAAGAAAGAGAGATTAAGTTGAGTGAAGTCAGGCTTCTTCAAAGGGTGCTTCGTTGTAAACTTATACAGTTTAGGAAACTTCAAGCACAATTTGGCTCTTGAGTAAAGTGCCAAAAATTAGGTGATAGAAGTATTTCAATCCATATTATCACTTTTTCTGTGTATTTACCCAAGGCCTTATGGGCTCTATACCACTTTCCTGACAATTCTTGTGCACACAGGACTGAGTGCTGTTCACAAAGGGTCTAGGCTCAAGTACTATATTGCAACAGTATTACAAGGTTAGGACCAAACTTTACTTAGAAAATAAGAGCAGTAATTTTAACAATCCTGTTTTTCTTCTCTGTGTCACACATAATATATTCTAAATACCAGACAGATGAAATACATACTATATTTTATTAAGGGAGAATATCTTCATATATGTGGACCCACCTAATATGTTTCCATCAATTAAGGCTTATGGGAAACTTAATTCATATGAAAACATCTTTATGTCAATTTGGGAAAATAATAATCTGGCCAAAGTAATTGAAAATACAAAGTGTCCTGATTGCTCTGTGTGCATTTAGGTTTGGTTGTCAAAACAATGGTTTTGGAAAAAATGTAATTTCTTGGGTGAGAACACACCTCTTTTCCCGCTGTACTGAACTAATGCCTACAAATAAAATTGCCAAAGCCTTTGTCAGAATTATAAATATTTTTAATGTGTGTAATAGAATGCTTCAAACGTTTTATGGAGTCTCTGGGAAAATTCATGCTGTATATCTCTTGACAGCATATTATGAAATGATCTTGCTGGGCTCTATACAACCAGAGGGCTGAAATTCAGTTAAATGTACGTTTACTGGAGAGGACACCTAGAGGGACTGATCTGCAACTTAAACACTGAATTTTAGTCGTGTTTATTACTCTACCATTTTTCTAAAGGGCGTATTTTCTGGCAGATTTCACAAATTAAAACTTCCCCAGGCTTGGGAACTCCTTTACCTATTTTTCAGGGGGTGGGGTGTGCAGGGTAGGGGAAGGACGTGATGGAGCTATTGGTTGAAAAGTACTGCATTTCCTTTGTTAGCTGTACTACTTGCAGTCAGGCAGAAGGATTTGTTAGTCTTTGTGCTTTTACTAAAAAATGTGGACATAAAAGAAAAGGAAGCAATAATTTCAGATTTTGACAGTAGTGCACATCATACTTCTCTTAAACTCCCTACTTCTCCTCTCTTATCCCATTCTACTATCAATCCCCATTGTGAGAAAAGTCCATTATTATCAGGAATAATTAGAAAATTACTATTCTTAAGTCACTATACTTTTTACCCTTTGATATATAACAAAGGGAGAGATTACAGAAAAGTATGTGTGAAGATGTTGTTGATAAGGTGTTTGAATACTGGAAATTTTGCTTAAACTAAAATGTGTTAACCATCTTATTTAAGACTAAGCAAAAAAAAAAAAAAAAAAAAAAAAGAACTTTGAAAGCCCTTGATGTACTTTGTGGGCTATGAAATGGGCATCAAATAATGCAGATACCCATTATTGCAAATATTTTCACCCAGTGACTACACAGATACCTAAGAATCAATTTCATGCATTTGGGAAATCCATTTGCTTTTTGTTAGAGGTATATGGATACTTGTAAACACAACCGTGTTTATTTTGATTGCTTTTTGTGAATTGTGTCCTGGTCTTTTTATAGAAATGGTGATAGACACAATATGTAAGTAAATACTGGTCAAAGAGTTTGTGAGGTATATATCTATGATGTGTATACCCCAACTGGAACAGGCATGTTACAAGCACCTTAAAGAACACACTGTTTTAAGCTTTTGCATTTTGTAAGACAAGTTGCTTCTTGCTCTGAATCCTTAAGAAAATTCACATTTACTGTTAAATACCACAGTTCAAGCGAATAATCTCAAATAACTTTCCTGATGCATTTATAGTTTGCAGTAGTTAATAATAGTGTTCACTGATTTTTAATTCACAGAGAGAATGTCTGAGAAGGCAGAAAAATAGCAGTAAATGAAAACTAATTATTTGTTTTCGTTTTACATACTGTATCAATGTGGGAGAAGCATATTGCTACAACTTCTGAACACTGTCTTTGTGTATCTGTTCATCCTTTTTTTTGCAAATATCTGCACATTTGAAATACATCCTGTGTGTGATTAGCATGCTTCCTATACATATAGACTAGGAATTTAGTAGAACAGACCTCATTTGTCATTAACAAACAAAACGAACAAACAAACAAAAAACCCACAAATTTTCATATGGTAGGTGGTAAATTTTTCATGGTTTACAAGTTCCCTCAGAACTTAGCTTTTAAAATTTTAAGTTTAGAAGAGCTGTGTACTTACTGGTCTTTAAAGCTCAGTACTTTAATCATTGATCGATGGTGAAGTAAAGTTAGCTTTGTAGTGTCATTTGATTTTTCTTTTGATGAGCATATTTTTCAGTTTCAGAGTGAACAGTTGGGAAATTTTATATAAATATTATAATTTTCAGGAACTTAGTGAATTTGGAAATCTGCAATACTCTGTTTTCAATGCTCTGCTTTTCTGATTTTTTTTTATTTGCTTATATTGTTCTGTTTCGTTTTTTAAGTATCCTTGCAGGAATGTTTCCCAGTCTTCTGGTGGGGGTTATATGTGTTAGTGACTTTGTACTAATGACTGGTAATAGTCACTCAAGAATGCTAAAATGTACTAGATACTGAAATTTATTTCCTATAGCTGTACTAAACTTGTATTCTGAAATATTTTTTACCACTTTTGGTTTCAGCTTGCTGAAGGTGTACTTCCCTAAAATTTTAGTGCCAAAAGTGTATTGGGTGGTCCAGAAGAGTGTAAATAAGAATAATGGAGTGATGTTAGGCAAAGAAAAATGTAGGCATATTATTAGGAAATATTTTCTAATGTTGAAATTTGTTTAAATGTTGGAGCCTTTGCCAGAGGAAGTGGTAGCAACCCCATTGCATCAGTCACTTAGAACTGGACAAAGGAATGGAAAATGCCTTGTAATGCACTGTAACTATGCTACATTGGCAATACAATATATTAGATGACTTAATGGGTGTTCTTCATTCCTAAAACCTGTGAATCCCTGCTTGCCTGACTAAACTACCATACACATGAGCTCCATCAGTCTGTGATGCCGTGAATACTTTCACTAAGGAAGTAATATTCAAGTCACAGCCTCCCCCCCCCCCAGCACACGCATGTGTGTACACGCACAAACACTCATGCCCAAAGGCTGAAGAGCAATAGGGTGGAGCATGTGGTTTCTGCAAGTTGCCTCATGAAAACAGATTTACTGTCCCCCTTCAGGTGCCATAGGTTGTTTGTTCAAAGCTTGTTGTGCCTTTTGTTGTCTACATGGAATGTTTGACTGTGGTAAGACTGACAGATGATTCTCTAGTGTAACAATAAATGTTGGTATTTTAAACATCTCACAGATGTAAAGTTACAAGCAAGCCCTTGAGGATCGGTTTGGTTTTCCTTTCCTAGCTGATAGGGAAGAATAATTATCCTTTATTTGCTTGTGGAAGTAAATAGGTTCAGAGATAAAAACATGTCTGTGGTTCCTAAAAATTACTTCCTTTTTTGTACTGGATCATTAAGGCTAGAATTACACTTGTTAGCCAGAGCCCTGTAATGAAGGACAAGGAGAGGTGCAACAGCTTAAGGGGTGCCAGAAGGCAAGCTGCATCCAGATGTGAAATTCTTTTGCCAATGTGCTGCTTTTATCATCAACATAATTGTCAGTGGAGTCATTTACAGCATATGTATAGCAGTCGTTCAGAAGAAAACAACTTATAATCCATTTCACCTGTTGCTTAGTTGGTAAACAGGTATGTTCCTTCCAGGAACCGATGTCTGCTACCAAAACTGGATACTTAAAAGCAAACAGTCCATCACCATTCTGGTTGGGTGAAACTAAACCTGTATCTCCAGATCCTTATAGAGTTGCTATATGTTCATCATTATTTGTATATTAATCATTTTAAAGATGTATGCAATGAGTGGAGCTACCTAGGTTTTGATTTTTTTTGTTTGTTTTTGAATGGATGGAAAACTTCCCCAGGTAACAAAGAATTCATATCTGATTTAGAGGAAATGTCTGTAATCTTTTTTTTTTTTTTTTTTTTTAAGCATCATAGTAGCATGGTATTTTGAAAGTATTAGAGTAAGAATTACAATTTAGTATAAAGGGATTTCATAAAGATTTTAGGACTTTCATGCTTAGCTTTTTGAAACGGGTCGAAAAAGATAGTTTTAGAAATATTTGTCCTAGCCACATCTCAACCTGGTGTAGCTGAGCCTAAAATGTTGCACCTTCAAAACCTCTGATTTGTTTTGTGATTTATCTTCCCTATGACAGGTGGCTTTGCCGCAGGGCATTCAACACTGTGCCCTTAGGAACTGTTTTTGGGGTGGTGAGGGCAAAGTAGACTGTTAAGAGTTACATTAAAATAACAATGGGTTTGGTATACAGTGGGACTTGTGTATCAAGCCAGCTGCAGTGCAAAATGGGCCACACACACAGAGATCTCAGTAAGGGGCCATTGAGGCTCGGCCAGCTAAACTGCTGCCACCTAAACAAACACCATCACAGAGTTAGTGATTTAGCGCTTGATCTAAGTAGGTGACCACTTGGAAGTAAATCTTTCCAAGTGCTTTAGCGAGTCACTCCACATATAATAAATAATGGAAATCCGGCAAGATTTTTTTGTACTGGCAATTAAATTGATTAAATAGCCTTTGATAAACAATTATTTGAGTGCTAGCAGTCTTCTTTCTTACAGTAATGTGACAGGCTCTGTTTTTTTTCTTGCCTTTTAAGTAAATTTGTAAACAGGGAGGATATGAGCTTAAGAAATTCCACCTTAGATACAGTACTTTTAATAATTAGCTGATGGAAGAGATGCTGTTATTTGTCTCTTCAGTTTCCTGCGGCTGCTTTTCCATGGTCAGTTCCATGAGTTCATTATGAGTTTACTACAACTTAAAAATACTTAGAGCAGTTCACATTAACGAAAATTTATCGTGTACTGAATGAGGGAAGTAGAATTGGCAGAGCTCTTTATGCTGTCCAAACTGTCTTGGTTCAAGGTTTGAATAGTCACTTTGCTCCAAACCACCAAGGATATGTTGTTTGGATAACAAAGGTCACTGAGAGTTCAGATTGTTTCCCAGGCAATTTGACTAACTGCTCTATTAAAAAGGAAAGAGTACAGAGACGAAATGATTAAAATGCAGCTCAATGTAAAGGCAATGACTCTTCTGTATCATTTATATCTATGTCCTTGAGGATTTAATAGCATACACTTGAGTAAGTTTCTCGGAAGCTCAGTTCAGGAATAGCATGCTAATATACTGTACATAAAAACATAAGTGCATCTTTTATGTAATCTCAGACTTGAGTGCTGTGTGATTTTTCCCATTTCACCTGATGTGTACCTTTAGGAACTCTTTACATCTTGTAGGTACATTTTAAGTGCAGTGGGTCGCTTTCTGTAGACTTATGGTTAAAAATAAAAAATAATAAAAATAAAAATTGTTATTTTTCCCAACATTAATACATGTACAATATTTGACAAACATTCTGGAGAATTAGGCTGTTATGTTTTATTTGTTTTAACTGTGATTGTAATCTTGGTTTTGGGAAGCATTGGGGGATGTATGTTTAAAATGAAGTAGTATATACCTTTAAAATGAGAGATTGTTGAAAAAGGAAGAATCAAAGGCTGCAATGAATGAATGCTCCTCCAATTTCTAACTACGCATCATGATTTTTGGAATTCACTGGAAGCATCCTATCAAACAAAAATAGTAATTTAACTTTTTCAAGGCCTATTGTAAATAGCACTGTAAGGGGTATTTTCATATTTCAGGAGTGCCATAGAGTGTAAATATATTTTAAAAAGTTGTAACGTGTTCTTATAATAGCAAAATAACAGATGTTGTTTTGATTATTTAAAAAAAAAAGTACAGTTGTCCTTTCTTCTTCCTGATGTTATTGTGTTGTCTCCCATCCCCTCTCAGTTCCTTCAGATTTCCCACTTTGGAATACCTGCTGTGCATTTCAGGCCTCTGTGTAGACATCAAGGGTAACTTTTACTTGTACAGCTGAGTCAAAATGCTTTCATTTTAGGAGGAAAATCCTTAAATCATGGGGTATTGACAAGTCTCAGTTTCCTAAGAAAAATATGGAAGCCAGTAAATGCTCTGGAAAAAAAAAAAAAAAAAAAAGATTACTGCGTGCCAGGTTTTAAAACTTTACTGCAGTACTCTAGTCTTGTGTTTTCTGTAAGGATGAACAACAGTTGGACCGTGAAGAACAGCAAGAATCATACATACATTTCTTTTTAAAAATGTTTTTGCAGTTCCAGGGGAAGCATTCATCTTTCTAGTTGCAAAGGCCCAGGAAAAAAAATAAATTTCCGGATAATAATGTGTTAAATTTTTGATTCCCTGAAATAAAACCTTTCCCAATATGAAATATTGAAATGATATGTTTTAATCCTCAAAGCTTTGACAAACTGTTTCCAGGTAATTGCAACACATATATTAGCTCTTGTACAGTTAGTTACAGAAATATTCTTGAAAGAAAAGAGCAAGTTGTCTTCAGGATGTACAATATTTAAAATAAAAAAAGGACATTTGGAAATATCACTGTATAATATGGCACAGAAATAAAACAGCTGTATACTTGCAGTGAGAGAGTTCTTATGTTTCCTGTTCTTTTCTTACCTTATGTTGCTCTGAGGTCAAACCCATGCATCTTTGCTTATTTACTTACCTCATTAAATCTTGGTATATTAGTAATTCTGAAAAAAAAAAAAAGTTAAAAGGTTTGCTTTGAACAGTGAAAACAAGTTCCTAATTTCATTGCCTGATACGCAAAACAAGGTCAGCTGTTTCCTGGTGGAATAGTACTAATCTAATTTTGATACATCACTGTAAACTGTCTTGTCTGACTTCAGAATTTTACAGAATGCTAACTTCTGCGTATTAGATGCCAGAGAGTCTGAATAGTAAGATTGTTTTTTATTAGCGAGGACAAAGTCTAAGGTTTTTAATATGAGATTTAAACTTTGAAACCAAATATATATAAAATTTCTGGTGAATCAAATTTTCCTTTAGAATTGTTGTGAAAAGATAACTGGAAAGTACTTTGGAAGATGGGTTCTCTCTTTGTCAGTTTTTTTGTGTATGGTTCTCTTGCAGAAAGAAACACATTTTCCAGAGAGGTAAATCCAATGTACAATTTCAAGAGTGAGTTCTAGTTCTTTGAATTCATGGGTGGTATCATTCTGTGGGGAAACTCTTCCATAAAAGAAGGCTCACCTCATTTATTTATTTATTTATTTATTTATTTATTTAATATCAGAGATCTTGAAAATAGTGTTTAACGCTTTATCTAAGATTTTAGCTTGAATTGCTTTGTTGGATGTAAAATGTAACTGTAAAATATGGTAGTTTGTTGGTTTTGTGTGTGTTTTCAGAACACAAATCCTTGTCATTCTGCAAGTGTTGTATCACTGGCAAAGGTATTTTTAAATCCTTTTGAGGTACAAGTTTTTAGATCCTTAAACCTTAAGGATCTAATATTGAGAGATGAGGCTTGACCTTTAACTAGGATTACAGTGAGGAATTTGTTCAATTTTTTCAAAACAGTTTATCAGACAAATCTGTCTTGTTGTTTTGGCTCACACTACAGAAAAACCAAGCAAACTAATGTTGGGGAAAAGAAATAGGGAAAAAAAATACCTAGATGAATTCATATGGTCTATACGTTTGCATATGGTGTAAATGAACTTAGTGTTTTATGAAAGCCAGTGGAACCCCTAATGAATCTGTGCAATATGTTCACATAGCTTCCTAAATGCTGTCTTCATGTGTCCCTGCTCTTATTAGCTGAAAAAAGTATTCAGACTGAGTTCAGTGACTTCCACAAGCAGAGCCTTTTATCTACAAAACTCCTATTTGTATGCTGCTCTGTTTGTAACAAGGTGGCTTTGGGAACTTGCTGCCGCATCGCACAGGAGAGCCTAACTATCAGAGAGCAGCAGTGCAAGCTGCTGTTCCAGAGGCAGACTGGATGCTGTGGGTGACAGCAGGTGGGGACAGTCCTGCAGTACCCGAGGCTCAGTAACACCAGCCTGTTTCAGACAGGAGTGCGGAGCACCAGAGGTGTAGCCAGGAAGTCAAGTGGATGTTGAAACCAGTAGGTCACCTACAAAATGTAGTGTGTGAATAACACTACTTAGACTCAGGGTGCAGATGTACTCTTACAGCATTTGCAAAAACTTGAAAGAACTCTGATATTAACAGGCTTGATGCCACTGGGAGCAAGCCCAGGATTTTTAGAAATGTATGTTTGGTACTGTATTGTGGAAGCAACATATTCAGAAGCAACATTTAAACATGTCAATTGCTTTACGTTTTCCCGTATAACCTCTGATTTCTTGTAACTTTTCTGAAAATTCTGCTTTCCTGGATGTGTTTTTTGGGATCTTTCTGGAAATAAATAAATAAATAACCCATTTTACCAAAGTTAAACTGATGTATTTTAGAAGCTGTAGTAAGCATGTGCTTGGAGACAGAGGTGGGAAACCTGGTGGGTGTTTTTTTTTTTTTTTTTTTGTTTGTTTGTTTTTTTGTACTAATGATTTATCCCATAGTCCATTAATCATGAAAAGTCATGTACATTTGGATAAATTTCTGAACTTTTCACACGTTCTCTGTGCTGCTCTGATTTGACATAGTGATGTGCTGGTTTTCTATTTTCATTAACATCTGATTCCATATAATCAGTAAGTAAATTTCAGGCTTCTATAAATTCTCAGAATTATGAGAACAAATTCATGTTGAGACCATAGTTGGACCATATATTAATTTGTGGTAGCATATCTTTGCCAGTGTCCCTCTTGGCTGCCCAGCTGCTGTAGTAAAAACAGTTGGCTATAGTCTTCATTGTCTGGATTATTGCAACATTTTATCATTTTCAATCTTGTGACTTAAACGTTTTTGGGCAAAAAATGATGGAAAAATATTTAGTGAGATACTAGTAGGAAAAGAAAAATTACATACATCTGCCCTCCCCTCTCCAATAGTAACCTGTATTTTGCAGTTTGGGAATTGCTGTTAGGGCTTTTATTTGCAAATAGCATCCATCATGTTGAAATCAGATTTGTAAATCTCATCAGAGTTAGTATACTGAGCACTATGTGGAATTAGTGGGGAGCTTCTTAGTTGAGGAATGGTCCTCTGCAAAGTGATGCTTTTCAGTAGTTTTATCTATCAGTATTTCGTTTTAGTATTGCATATCTGTATTTTATATTTTTTCTTCATAAAAGCTGTTTATCAATGGTTTGCATAATCAAATACAAGCTATATTGTAGTTTTATGTATGCACTACAGATATATGTATCTAACTGAACATGTAAACTGATAATTGTGGGTTAATTTCATTCTGAACCTATTTTCATTTTTTTTAATACTGGAAAATAGTGAATGAATCATCGTCTCTATTTTTGGGTGACGCTTAATGAATTTGCAGTTTAACTTGGCATAAAATTCAAATTTAGTTAAGATGTTTTATTACAGAACTCTAATCGCCATCCTCCTGAAATTTCTAGCTTTTTGTAACATTTCATACAAGTTCTCTGTGCAGTTAGTTGGTTGCTTGCTATACATCTCACAAGGCAATAGCAAACAGATTTTCATGACTTCAAACTGAATTCCCATTGCCGTACGGCTCTGTTTAGAACCTATTCAATTTTAATTAGAATGAAATTTCTTTGTTACTCTAGGTATAGCTAGTCCATCCAAGAACCAATAAATTGGTAGATTTTGCTATTTGCTTGGAACAACACTCTTTCACTCTAGCCTAAATCTCCACTTTCCACTTTCCTGAACTGAATCACTCCCTGGAAAAAATGTTTATGAACATTTAAAGGAGCTTTTAAAGGAACTTTTTACCGACTTATTAACTTGAGCTATTGATTGCCAGTTACAGCTCCAGTGAAAGTTCCAGTGTACCCAAGACTTTCTGCGTCTAAGTCTGCAGAACTGTGGTGAATTTGGAAGTCTTTAAAGAGATAGCTGAAGAAAAATTGTGAGCTTATCTAAGCCTTTACAAGTATTACTTTAATAATTTAAAAAACTAAGCAGAAATCCTATTGAATATTCAGGCACATCTTGAGAATGTGTATTCCTTAAAATAATTCAGAGAGACAGCTGATAATTTTTTTTAAGGGTTTTCTTGGACAACAGTTAAAAAATTGAAGTTACTATCATCTTTTGGTTTGTGGGCTTGCAAAGCAGTTACAACAGTGAAAACTTGCTACCAGACTGGAGAAACTGATTGTGTAAGTTAGCCATTGACCAACTCGTGTTTTAGTTTTTTATTTTCTTTTTTGTCAATATTACTTAGAGTTTATGTTGAAATACATCAAACAACTGTTGGAAATAATGAAATATTTATAATATAGCTCAGAACTAGCAATGTTATCAAGAATGCATGTAGCATTGAATAGCAAGCTGAATAATGTCAAAAGGGATATTTCAAATATATATACATGTATAATTAAAATCAAAGATGAAAACTTTTCCATGTGCAATTTGTGGAGTCTATGGAAATAATTGAACTGGGTAAAATAGTAGGTTGTGCGTTACACAAGGAAAATTTCTGTAGTCAGTCTTCTTGGTCATCCATTATTCTCCAAACACCTCTCTCTGCCCAAACATTATAGGAACTGACTTGGTAATAGTCTATATTAATGACAGTTGTCTACAGCTGACAACAGTTTACCAGAAGGCAGTACTGCGGTTTGTTGTTTATAATATGGCATTGCTAGCCACTCAAGGGAAGAGGTAGTCCTGCTCTACTCTGCTCTGATGCATCCTCAACTTGAGCACAGTGTGCAGTTTTGGGCTTGGCAATATAAGGAGGATATAAAACTATTATCGAGTGTCCAAGGCTGGGCTACAAAGATGGTGAAGGGTCTAGAGAGCCAGACAGATGAGGAGCAGCTGAGGCCCTTTGGTTAGTTCAGCCCAGAGCCGAGCAGGCCGAGGGGAGGCCTCATGGCAGCCTGCAGCTCCCTCACAAGGGGAATGGAGGGGCAGGTGCTGAGCTCTGCTCTCTGAGGACAGCGACAGGGTCCGAGGGAATGGCATGGAGCTGGGACAGGGGAGGGTCAGGCTGGGTGTTAGGGAAAGGTTCTGCACCCAGAGGGTGGTCGGGCGCTGGGACAGGCTCCCCAGGGAGCCTGTCTTCATGTCTAAATCATCTGGGTCTTGCTCCCACTAAGCCAGCACAGCTGTCTTTTCAGTGGTTCCCTTTGACTGCAAGTTTACCTATGCTGTTATAGCGAGCATTCTGGTACAAAATTCATGCTTGAACATAGAGAAATAAGCATCTGTCCCTCGTCACTCCTATCCCTGCTTGTCTTAGTATGGAGATGTCCAGACAACAACTGTTGTATTTCAAAAAATGGTTCTTATGGCATGTCAGGAGGAAAAAAAAAAAAAAAAAAAAAAAATCTTAGGCAAGTTTAATTTTTTTTAGGGTTATAGGTGAAGAAAATTTATATGCTTAAGCTCTGTGCTTGTGAACTGTCAGTATTTTTTATTAAAAGCTATTAAAATATGAAGTATGTATTCTGATTTTTATGCACTAATTGGTATACAACAAACCAATTATGTTTCTGAGAGATTGAGCTGAAGGTTTTGTTAGTTGTTATTGGAGGCAAAAACATATTTTCACTGGCTTTAAATACTTGAAAGTGAATTATTTCTGGTTAAAGAGGTTAGGAATATTAAACCTGGTGGTACAATTGTGTTAGTTTGAAACATCTGTAAACTTATTAACTAAGGTATTCTGCTGTCAAGAGTCCTCGCAGGTTGTGAGAGAAAATATTTTTCAAGGTATTCAAAAAAGGTATATTAAAGTAAGACTGTTATTTGGATATATGGTAGCAGAGATATTGTGCTAGCTATTAGAATAAGGTTTGTTATTCATATTACCTATCTAACTGGCATAGCTGTATTTCAAAATTTCTTTTTCAGTGATATAACCTGAAGATGAAAAGAACAAAAAGAACATCTTTTGGAAAAAGAACATCCTTTCTCTGAAAAATAAAGCTTGTATACCTGTTATTTATCTTGAAGAGAGAATGAGTAAAATATTGGAACTAAATATGTCCCATAGGCATCGCCAAAGATTGCTTGAGTAGAAGGGAAGTTTTTCTCTCTTCTTTTCCTGTGCAAGCACTCAGTGTTTCTTGTAATAGCTTCAGCAATTTTCATGCATTTAAACAGCTTATCCTAAGCTCTCTCATTTTATACCTTGTTGTTAAAAATTCAGTATTCTTCATGTTCATCTCCAAAACCTAAAAATAGAAAGATATGTGTAACCAGACAGTGCTCTAACAACTTAATGATTGAGGTCACTAAAGAGTCCAAATTATTCAAGTTAAAGTCATTCCTAATTTGTTGTTAAGAAATAGTTACACCAGATTGTATGTGGGGGTAGGTGGGGTAGTTGGCAGAGCTTGTCTCTTAACTCTGTATTTGGCCAGCTACACACTGACTTTTTTTCGAAGTCAAAACAGATTCAGGTGGCATTAGAAATGGGTGAGTACATTGTTTTTGAGAAAAAGAACAGTAAGTGGGTGAACACTTAGGCTCAGCAGCACTGACAAGAAAGACCATTATACATGCAGTATATTGTAATATTGACAAAAAGAAAAGAAAAAAAACAAAACACGAGGTGGTCAATGGCTAACTTACACAATCAGTTTCTCCAGGCTGGTAGCAACTGAAATCTTAATTAAGGCTTCAATGTATATAAAATTATAGAATCATTCAATGAATTGTGTTGGAAAGGACCTAGAAGACCATCTAATTCCACCCCATGGGCAGGGACACCTCCCACTGGACCAGGTTGCCCAGAGCCCCATCCAGCCTGGCATTGAGCACCTCCAGGGATGGGGCATCCACGGCTTCTCTGGGTAACCTGTTCCAGTGCCTCACCACCCTCAAATATATTGCAAACACATTGCAAATGCATTTGATTTACCATGCTAATTTACTGCTTTTTATTGTGGTCCTCAAGAATTCATGAAATCATTTTTTTTAAAAGCATCTGTTTTCTTAGTGTCTGGAATGTCAGGTAGATGATAAATTACAGCATTTACCACAGGACAAGACTATCTGTTCACATCAACAAAATGAGTTTGGTTTGTGGAAAGACTGGGAAATATGCTGCTATTTTATTGCTGTTGCACTGGGACCACAGAATGTTGGATCTCTTTAGCTACTGTAGCACAAACATGGAATGAGGGGCACTACCCCAATGAAAACTTAAGCACAAGAGGAAGGATGACAGATACACATCTTCTCTGAATTGTTGATGATAAAGAAAACCACTTCTTTGGAGGAGGAAAATATTTGCAAGACGTTGCTTCCATTTATAGTGAAACCAGACTGTGAAATCAAGGGAGAGATTTGAGTTGAAGCTGTTGCCTGCTTTACCAGCCTTAGTGGCAAATATGGTACTGATACCTGTGTTAGCTTAGAAAATAAATGGCAGTGTCTGGAGGAGGGAGTATAAGGACCTGTGTTCTTTAGCCATGCTGAGCTTGAGCAGAAAACTAGGCTTTCAAAGAGCTGGACTGAGGCAGGTGAGAAGTCTTACCCAGGTAAGAAGTGGGCCTGAGAATCACCAGCCTAGAAAGGGGAGCTGAATTTGTGCATAACTAACATCAACAAAATTAAAGAGACTAAGCTAACCAGGAAGCAAATACTTCAAAACTGCTCTTCCAAATTAATGGTTTAAAATGCTTGATCAGTAAAAATGCTTGATCAGAAATGGGAGGGGGGTTGAGGGTAGGAGGGAAGCTTGTTGTTATCTTGACTTCTGTTCAACAAACTGATATCTTAAATTGACCCTACATACAGTGCTTTATTTTTTTTAACCTTTATTACTACCAATTTTTAAGTTTGGAGGTAGTGTATCTCCAGGTTTAACCCATCCTAATCAAGCTGTGTGGTTTATCTCAAGTTTGTTAGACTACTTATATAACATGAATACAGTTTTTTTTTTCTGGTGTGCTGCCAGTGCTGCATGTGTTCATCAAATGTTGTTTAGTCATTGCAGTGTATTTATGCCATCTGGAAATGCATATGCTTCCCTTCCTGAACAATAGTCTTTAATCAAGACCGCTATTATGGAAAGGCTAGAAAGAGCAGTATACATAATCAGTAGGATGCCAAAATTAGAGTTACACATACATTTTTCCAAACCCTATCATTTTCCACACAGGGTAACAAACTTCTAGAGGGTACCACATCGCTTGAATTAATAACTTTATCCATGCTCCCTCTAACTTCTGCATTCATTAGTTAGAGTGCAAATCCTTTAAAGACGTTCAGGGTAAGAAAAACAAATCAAGACTCATCACTGAGAATTGTATAGGCCTTTAGGAATTGCCTGATAACTTGTATTTGTTAGGAAACACCTTTTTTTTTTTTTTTTTTTTATTGAGATCTATCTAAAAAGAAAATTCTATTTCACAATTGTATTCCTTTTTTTTTCATATTACAAAAGTTTATGCTCTTATATATGAATTTCACACATTTTTGAGCAATTTCTTCTGTTAATGCTTTTCTGGCTTTATGAAGTTGAAACTGAAGAAAAAAAACAAAAAAAACAAAACCAACAAAAAACAACAACAACAACAACAACAAAAAACACTAGAAAGTGCAAACACATTTGAGATGGTGTTAGTTCATTTGATAAGAGCCAGAAACTGAAGTGTGCCTCGTAGTATTCTGAAAATGTGTGTATTCTCAGATAAAATTCAAGAAGCAGGAAGATGTATTCAGTCACACTTACAAAACTGATCTGATGTTTGTTGATTGACACTTCTTTACTGAACGGGTTGTTAGGCACTGGAATAGGCTGCCCAGGGAAGTGGTTGAGTCCCCATCCCTGGAGGTCTTTAAAAGACGTTTAGATGTAGAGCTTAGGGATATGGTTTAGGGGATGATTTGTTAGTGTTAGGTCAGAGGTTGGACTTGGCGATCTTGTAGGTCTCTTCCAACCTAGACATTCTGTGATTCTGTGATAACTACACATTTTTTGCAGTTGTGATGCTTACTATGTCTAATAGTTCCTAGATTTTTTGTGCCAAATAAAGACATTCCATTTTAATGATATGTCTTACAGTAATTAGTTGATCTTTTTTTGTTTTATCTTTGAATTCAATTGTCTGTATGTAGTCATGGGGGTGGAGAAACAGCCATTTTTTTATTATTATTATTTTTTTTTCCTTCAGGTTTTCTGGTGTTTTGTAAAGGTGCACTAGTTAAGTTTGGTATTGCCAGAGCTGGTTGGGAGAACTACCCTGGATCTTTTTATTTTCTTGAAAACATTTTTTTTTAGAAACTTTTATTTTCATCTGATTGTAGCTTTAAGATTTTAAAATGCAGTCAAAGTCTAGCCCTCTCATCATGGAACACTCCAACTGCATATTCAAAGTTTCTCTCTGCTTTCCTAGGACTCTTCAAGTTTCTCTGTTGAAAGAGAAAGATTGAAACTGATTCAGTGACAGGCCGGTCTATCTGCTTAGGGAGCTTCTGGACATGCCTATGCACTTTTCAATTGTGTTCTGTGCAAGAAGGCAGCTTCACTGATAGGGAGGCTTTAGTTATCGTGATTATACCCTGTTTAAGTACATGGAGGTTCTGTGAATGATTGCACTGCTATTTCAGAGGTTTACATTATTTTAATATGCTTCATGTTCCACTTAACACATCTGACTTAATTGATTAATCTCAGAACTTGATGAAAATGCATGCAGTTAAATGTTTATCAGTTCTTTGTCAGTCCGAGATTTTAGCTAATTAATTTTTAGTTATCTGTTACTTTTATATTAAAAAAAAAACCTTGCATTTCTGGCATGTAAGTGACTCAGCTTGGTAGATCATGTGTGGCTCAGCTTGGTAGATCATGTGGCTCAGCAACAATTTGGCATTGTGCAATGCACAAATTGCACAATTGTGCACAATTGCACCATTGTGCAGTTTGCCTGGTCCTGGGGTCTGTGCTGTCTTTTCAAAAATAAGTTGATTTTTTTCCTTCTTCCAGGGTGGTACCTTGTGCAGGGAGGCAAAGGTACCAGAATTTTCATGGTACTGCCTATGTCAGTCATTGGAACATATGTTCCAAAGATTATTTCATTTTAAAGCTGAGACTTGATTCCACAATTGCATCCTTAGTATTTTTTGAGATATGTTAAGTTTCTCCTGGGTGGTGGTGGTTCTTTTTTTGTTGTTGTTTGTTTGTTTGTTTTGTTTTCTGCTGGAGTGTTTTCTGAACTATGTCAAGAAGGAGCTTACCCCACACATTTATGTGGGATTTTGAGAATAACTGTACATTAGAGTAGTATTTTCTAAAACGCAGGTCTCCAACCTAACAAAATAATACACTTTTAAATGTGTTATTCTTTCTTTTGTGTAGTTTGTGCACATCAGCGTGGAAAATGATGTAATTTAACAAAAGGCAGCTCCTTTAATTAAAAAAAAAAAAGCCCCTAGATTTCAGGTCAGTGTGCCATATAGGAAAATAATATGTAGATTGCACAACATGATCTTTTTCCGTTCAGCTACAATTTTAAATTTAATCTGTACTATGACTTTAGAAAGAAATGTATTTCCATATGTTAAAGTATTTTTAGTGTTTGCTAAATAAATATATATTCTTGTGGGTCTCTCCATAACTAAGGCGTTAAGGCATAAAACTGTTAACACCTCGGTAGTCTGGTGAGTAATAGACAACCTCTATGTCCTACTGTTTTCAATACCTTTGAGCTGAAAATGGGTAGTAAGAGAAGGCTGTCTTTATCTACACATTCTTTCCTTTTGAGAACCACTAGCATATGATGGAAAGCCAAGATACACATGGCTGTACTGAGCTCTGTCTAGACTCATTTCAGGATGGTAGCAATATGCGCTGATTTTAAGAATGTGATTTCATCTGCCCTCTGAGTGATTGGTATCTTTAACAAGTGGTTATAAGCTTCTTGCTTTGATTAGATTTCTGAAGTAAATTATATTACTTTGCTTTTTCTTTGACTTAACCAGATACAAAACCTTGTGAAAAAAACCTTGTGAAACTGTCCCAAATGCAAATGTAACTAAGGGAATGTGTGTTTTATAAAGTTACATTGGATAAACAAATCTTGCATTTTAATTTATAATCTCTCTATGTAATTGGATAGCTTCAAATACCAGTGGAAGAATTTATAAATAAAGGAGTAAGCACTTGATGGTAGTAGGTTTGCCCTGAGAAGTTATGGAGACTCCATCCTTAGAGATATTCAAAAACCATCTAAATGTGATTCAGCATGAGCAACTGGCTATAGGTGGTCCTGCTTGAGCAGGGGAGTTGATCAAGGTGACTTCTAGAAATCCCTTCCAGTCTAAACCATTCTGTGATAATATCCAAACGTACACCTTCAGTTCCAAAGTATTATTTTTACATTACTGTAAGAAATCATTGCTGCTTGCTTCAGAGGTATGCATAAATGTCTTGCATACATTAAAATTTCTGTATGGTCTGTGCAGCAGTCTAAACCAGAGTCAAAGCAAAATGGTTTCTTCAGCAGATACCAGGCAGGTTCTTGACTGATTGAATTATGTCCAGGTATAGGATAAGAGGGATTATTCACATGGTTTCCCTTGAATACAAACTTTTCTATAAAGTGTGGAGAGAAGATTTTTGTCCAGGTAGTCCTCTCTGTTTCATTAAAATGTGTTTTGTTTGTTTGTTTGTTTTTGTGTGTATGGTGGCTTTTCTTCTGTTCCCTGCTTGCTTATAAACTTTATTTTAAAAGACTAAAATTTTGTTTTATAAAAATGCCAGTAAAATCTGCAATTGTAGCTATGACATGGTCAGGCCCATAGTGCTTTTTTTTACAACTATAAAGAATTTCCCAAGTACTGTCTATATAAATGAGCTCTTGGTTTCCACTCAAGTTGAACATTTAGGTTAGGAGATCATTCTGTTATGGATCCCAGCTGCTCTCTTCAATGAAGAAAAGCATTCATAGCCATGGCCTAAGGGTAGTTGTTTAAGAGATAGGATCTGGTTTCCTTAGTGTTTGTTTTCAAGGATTATCTTTTGGTCAGAGTAGAAGCACAGCTGTTTCACAGGTCCTAAATTTTCCATTCGTTATCAACTTGACACCTATGGAAGATAGGCAAGATCTTGAGTTTCTATCAGTTATTTCCCATGGGCATGGAAACTAATTGTAGAACACTTGCTAGATAAACAGTTGAACTGATTGTTTCAGAGCATTTTAAGACACATGCCAGTTTTCCCTTATTTTATTCCATGCAATATTGTAATTGCTGGTGATGGTAACATTTACTAGCAATGGAATACTTAAGATATCAGGTAGTGTTACAGTAGTGCTGTTGGTGTAGCTGTTAGTGTCATATTGGCTTGGGCATTTTTGTCTCTGAATGATATCTTTTTGCTGAGAATTCCACTAGGAATGGCACTAAAAGAAGGCTGCATTTTTTGCTGAGATCAATTTGTCTTAATCCCCTATCTGGTGATTTTTAAAGCTGGACTAGTTGCATATTGTCCTTTTAATCTTCATGGAGGCTTTGTGAACATATTCTCACTGAAAAAAATCTCAGTCTGTGTTTTACAGCTTATTTGCTTATTTCAAATTTTATACAAGAAAGCTCACATAAATGAAAAAGCATTAAGTGTAGTGTGAGAGTCAGCAGTAGAGCAGCCAAGAAAAAGACCCTGGAACTTTTGACTTATTTGTCAAGCAATTACATTTGAGTCTGGGTTTCAGAAATATTATCTATTGCTTAGGTGACTAGTTGGAGCCTCCTAAAACAAACACTCAGCTGAATTAGCAGCTTTTCAGATAAAGCTTCTAAATTGTGATCACTTACTGTTTTTGAGTTCTTCATCAGTTGAAAGTTATGTCTCAGTTCAGAACTAATGCGACTCAAAAGTTTTGTTGAAAGAGGAAATGCAGGACAACAAGGGAGAGATTGGTTCTCATATTTGTGCTAAGCCTTAAAAACTGTCCATTAGGTCAGCCAGTTTGTGTCTCAATAGCCTTGGATTTGTACAGCAATCATTCTTTACTGTGACTTCATAGTGACTCAGCCCAGGCAGATTTCCATCCCCTTTTCCACCTCAGGTTAGTGATGTGCAATTTAGCAGCGTTAGAGAAGGTATTTCTTGGCTCTATCTGTAGATAGTTTTGATGATCAATGGCAAAAATGCTTCATTCATAAATAGCTTTGTAACATGGAAACTTTACTTTGAACAGAATAGAAAGCAAATCTTTGTCTTTCACTTAAAAAAAAAAAAAAAATAATAATGAAGTTGTTGCCCGGATTTGGAAAATAAAAATGTAATTACATTTTTGCAGTAAATTCTATTTAGCTCAAAACTGATTCTTTTATCTTCTATGGTCCATTTATAATTTTAATCTCTTCTGAAATAGTCTCACTTCCTAGTTTTCTGTTATCTTGCTTTTTGGGTTCCTCTCTTTAAGTGTAAATTTACTTGTTTGGTATAGGTATAAAATTATTACTTCGAAAAACAAAGCTATTAATATACAGAGCTGATGCATGTAATACCTTCAGATTACATGAATACATTATAAACAAAGTATTTCAATTTTTTTTCCTTCAGTATCCCAGTTTAAACTGCTCATGTGGTATACAGCTGTGGTCTTTTGGCAGTATACTTGGCTGCTGCGTGGGAGTGTTTGAGTTTAGAACTAACCTCATATCTGTCTTCCCATTACTCTGAAAGCTAAGGAACTCGTGTGCTTCTTTACATGGCAGCCATAAACTGAGCTACTAAAATGTTGCTGAAGTAAGGAGATGTAATTAATGATGCTTCATCACAGGACTGGAAATATTATTGTACAGCAAAATGAATATCTATGAGCACTTTTCTTCATCTGTGTGTTTTGTATGTACAGGTTACAGAGGATTTTTTTATACTCAGATATAGAGGCTGATTGGCTTAATTCCTACTGTGTTGCTTTCAGGTAGTAATAACCATACAGTTGGTTGGATGAAATACAATGATCTTTATCAGTGAGTTCTAGAGCATCCAGATGGTCAAAAGTATTTGTTTTTTGTTTTGGTTTGGCTTTTTTTTTTTTTTTTTTTTTAGATTAAATAAGGCTTTCCTGCTTAAGTGATAGTTTGAAAATATGAAAGAATAGGTAGAAAAAAGTTACAAAAAACAATCAAAGAAAGAGTAATAGAAGGGAAAGATCTGCAACTGTTAGAAATAAGACCAGCAAAGCTTTTTTTTTTTTTCCTTCTCTGTGAATTGTATTAGGCCTATACTCTTATTAGGCTTAATGTATTTCTAGTCCTGAATAATGATGAAAAATTGTTCCCATTGCTTCAGAAAAGACCAAAATGTTCCATTAGTATTTTTCTTCTGCATCTGAAAAGCAAAAATATTTGTATGTCACAAAGACCATCCATTTGTTACTAAGGAAGATATTACATAGATGAACACATTTAAATTATCATCCTCCTCAAATAACTTCTGTCTATGAGAGTAAGAATTGGCTGAACTGATTTCTGGCTTGCTCAAATAAGTTTTTAATGCTAAATCCTTGGGAAGTTATGGAAGATCTAGAAATGTGCTACTGTTCTGTCAGCATATAGTGGCTATGCATTTATCCTTGTTGAAATCTGAAACTAAGCTGTAGTTGGTCTCAGATACAATAATACACAAGTCTGCTAAATACAGAAAAAAATGCAGTTGTTGGTAAACATTGCTCCTATTTTATTTCGTTAATCTCAGAATGCCTTTGGAAAACTTGAGGTTTTAAATTTCTGTAGTTACTTACGAAGAAAAAGACTGACCTAAAAGTGAAGAAAGGAGTGTTAAGGAAATCTATTGATGAGGGATATTGGAGTAGACTTTCTGAAGTAACATGTTGGAGTTTTCCATATTCTACATGAAAGCTGGTTTTAATTATTTCCCAAGTCAAAGCAGCCAATTTAAAACTCTGTAAAATAAATAATAGCCATGATTGTTACTTCTGTACCATGCAGCAACTCTACAACAATGATTGTATGTAAGTGTTCATTTCTGAAGAGACTAGAGATAGGAATTCTCTGAGCATAAGCACTGGAGAAACCTCTGGCTTTTAGTAGTCAAGTTATTTTTTGCTAACAAATTTTTAATCACTGGTGAGTAAATAACATTGAATGAGAAAACTCAGGAAAATCTTGGGAAAATCTGTCACTGTTCTGAAATTATTATTCCAGATCATATAAATTGCAGATGGTACAGAAGCTGATGAAATGGTAGGTAGTTAAGGGAGTGAGCAAGCATAGAGATTAATTCTGGTTGCTTGGTAAAGCAAGTCCATTTATACACAATGCTATGTTATATCATCAGGTAAAGGAATGGATGCAGCAAAAAGGAACAGAAGACTGTTCTGAAAGTGGCAACTCTTTGAAATGGATTTGGGGATCTTAGAGGGCAGACGGCTTAAAATGAAATCCCAGTCTGATTTTGTGGTTAAAAAAAAAAATCAACCCTTTTCATAGTTGCATAAGTAAGAGTAGAGATTGGGATATTTTAGTATTGTAGTACTGAAGTCTTACACTAGTGTATTCCATCCTGTTTAGTTGCCTCAATGTTTTTCAATGTAATGCTAAGAATGCTAATGGTTGACAAAGAGCCACAAAAGCCTTTTCTATCAAGAAAGTCATTTCTTTCTAGTAAGTCATAGGAAAGAGCTGGAAGCTGAATTTAAGTAGGTTCAACTACATTAAATGTTAAGGAAACAAGTAGTTTATCCTCTGTTAAGTTTTGACATAGCTTCTTCTTGAAGATATGCTTCTGCAAAATACTTTCTCAAAAGAAATTATGCCTATTCACAACATAGCATTTTATTGGCCTTGTCAGCTGTCATTTGTTCCTTCCCTGAAATCTTGTTTTCACCTGAAATCATGTGAAGAAAGGTTCCCATTTTTCATGCATCCCCACGGACTTTTAGTGAGTTCAAAGAATAAAGTGTCGGTGAATTCCTACAATATTTTGTCAGAACTAGTATTAATCTTTTTTTTTTTTTTTCCACCATGCTTCAAAACTTAGGTGTATCTAACTGGCCTGCAAGTTCTACATTTCACTACCCCTTCTTATTGTCTATTTCTCTTCAGTGTAAGCCATTTACAGTAGTTTAGGCTGAAGATCTGTGGAGCTAGAGTACAATACTATTCTGTTTCCACAGATGACATCTATTAAAGTGATAGCCTCATGGATTGTTTTTCTTCCCTTTTTTTTTTTTTTTTTAAAAAACCTAACAACTGCAGCCTTTAGGCAAATCAGATAAAGCAAAATAAAATGATAAATACCAGAAACCAAACACTTTAAAAAGTGCTTGGAAGTGATCTGACTATTCATATATCTGTTTTAAGGCTTATCATCTTCATAGTGAAGAAATGTGGTATCACTTAGACTGATATGGAGAACAAATAGGAATATGTAAGAGCATTCTGTAAGTGATGGAAGTGGCAGTAGGTTATCATGAGGCGACTAGGTATCTTTTGTGTGTTATAATGAAAGCAAGTTAAATTATATGATCCTTTTAAGAAAAAAAAAAAAAAGTTGAACAATTTAAAATTTAGCTGAAAAATATGGACAATATAGAAAAATATTGTAAATGTTGTTTCTTTACAGGAGCCTTGTTGAAGACGGTTGGAAGGACAGTCGAACTGGGCTTCTTGTCAAGCAGTTTTTCTGTGTTTGAGTTCATACTATAGTGATATGAGCTAAGGACTAAACTTGGAAATTGTAGGTGGAATTCAAATACTTTTTGACTTGGTACTTGTATTTTGTGGTTGCTTTTTGATGCTTGGAAAGGTTGTTTTCTTCCAATAAACTTTTGGTGGTGGTAGTAATCTTAATGCTTATGGGCATTTAAAGTAATCATGTGGTTGTAGCTGTGATGGTTTAGAATACAGATGACCAAAAGCTCAGGGTAAAATAATCTTTTGCTATATAACTTTTGTATAGTTGGGACCCAGCAGCATATAATTTCAGGTATGTATTTCTTTATTTCTGAAGACTATTCATGGTTTTTTTGTTTGTTTGTTTTTTTCCTAAATATGTTAGTTCATGTGATAAACAATATTATTTCTCTGTATGTGCTTTACATTAACTTTTACAATCACCTTCTAGGGAAAATCAAACATAAACTCAGTGTACTTTTTTTTTTTTAATCACAAAATTTCATGGTACAGGTGCTGCATTTTCAAAGTTCTGTGTTGTTTAATTGTTTCACTTCCAGGGCTATTAGCAGACATTACACTCTAAAACTTATGTATCATTATAGAAGGTTTGCATCTGTATCTTATCACAGAATCACAGAATGTCTAGGTTGGAAGAGACCTACAAGATCGCCAAGTCCAACCTCTGACCTAACACTAACAAATCATCCCCTAAACCATATCCCTAAGCTCTACATCTAAACGTCTTTTAAAGACCTCCAGGGATGGGGACTCATCCACTTCCCTGGGCAGCCTATTCCAGTGCCTAACAACCCTTTCTGTAAAGAAGTTTTTCCTAATATCCAGCCTAAACCTCCCCTGGCGCAACTTTAGCCCATTCCCCCTCGTCCTGTCACCAGGCACGTGGGAGAATAGACCAACCGCTACCTCGCTACAGCTTCCTTTCAGGTACCTGTAGTGCAATAAGGTCGCCCCTGAGCCTCCTCTTCTCCAGGCTAAATAGTCCCAGCTCCCTCAGCCACTCCTCGTAAGACTTGTTCTCCAGACCCTTCACCAGCTTTGTAGCCCTTCTCTGGACTCACTCAAGCACCTCCATGTCCTTCTTGTAGTGAGGGGCCCAAAACTGAACACAGTACTCAAGGTGCGGCCTCACCAGAGCCGAGTACAGGGGGACAATCACTTCCCTGGACCTGCTGGCCATGATATTTCTTATGCAAGCCAGGATGCTGTTAGCCTTCTTGGCCACCTGAGCACACTGCTGGCTCATATTCAGCCGACTGTCAACCAAAACTCCCAGGTCCTTCTCTGACAGGCAGCTTTCTAACCACACATTTCCCAGCCTGGAGCTCTGCTGGGGGTTGTTGTGCCCCAGGTGGAGGACCCGGCACTTGGCCTTGTTGAACTTCATGCAGTTGACCTCAGCCTGTCAGTCCAGCCTATCCAGATCATCTTGCAGAGCCTTCCTACCCTCGAGCAGGTCGACACACACACCTAACTTGGTGTCATCTGCAAACTTACTGAGGGTGCACTCGATCCCCTCATCCAGATCATCGATGAAGATGTTAAAGAGGACTGGCCCCAGTACCGAGCCCTGGGGGATGCCACTAGTGACCGGCCTCCAACTGGATTTGACTCCATTCACTAAGACTCTCTGGGCCCAGCCATCCAGCCAGTTCTTAACCCAATGAACCGTGCGCCAGTTCAAGCCATGGGCAGCCAGTTTCCTGAGGAGAATGCTGTGGGGAACGGTGTCAAATACCTTACTGAAGTCAAGGTAGACCCCATCCACAGCCTTTCCCTCATCCACTAAGCATGTCACCTTGTCATAGAAGGAGATCAGGTTCGTCAAGCAGGACCTACCCTTCATAAACCCATGCTGACTAGGCCTGATCGCCTGCTTGCCCTGCAAGTGCTGCATGATGATGCCCAAGATAATCTGCTCCATGAGCTTCCCTGGCACTGATGTTAAACTAACAGGCCTGTAGTTCCCCGGGTCAGTCCTCCGGCCCTTCTTGTAGATGGGCGTCACGTTTGCTAGCCGCCAGTCAAGTGGGACCTCCCCAGATAGCCAGGACTGCTGATAAATGATGGAAAGCGGCTTGTCCAGCTCTTCCGCCAGTTCTCTCAGTACCCTCGGGTGGATCCCATCCGGTCCCATCGACTTGCGTACATCCAAGTGCTGTAGCAGGTTGCCAACCATCTCCTCATGGATTGTGGGGGCCACATTCT
The DNA here is from genome assembly GCA_011076525.1 of Nettapus auritus. Lineage (NCBI taxonomy): Eukaryota > Metazoa > Chordata > Aves > Anseriformes > Anatidae > Nettapus > Nettapus auritus. Next base: position 75,675,423 of record CM021797.1, read on the forward strand.
GCTCCCCATCCCCTTCCACCAGCCCAGGGTACTGGGCATCCAGAGAGCAACTGGTTTTGCTGCTAAAGACTGAGGCAAAGAAGGCGTTAAGCACCTCGGCTTTATCCTCATCTCAGGTAACTAAGTTTCCCCCCACATCCAGTAAAGGGTGGAGATTCTCCTTAGTCCTCCTTTTGGTATTGATGTATTTATAAAAACTTTTTTTGTTGTCTTTAACAGCAGTAGCCAGATTGAGCTCCAGATGAGCTTTGGCCTTTCTAATTTTGTCCCTGCACCGCCTCGCAACGTCCTTGTAGTCCCCTTGAGTAGCCCGCCCTCTTTTCCAAAGATTATAAACCCTCTTTTTTCTCCTAAGCTCGAGCCACAGCTCTCTGTTCAGCCAGGCCGGTCTTCTTCCGCGCCGGCTCGTTTTTGGGCACGTGGGGACAGACCGCTCCTGAGCCATTAGGAATTCTTTCTTGAAGAGCACCCAGCCTTCCTGGGCTCCTCTGTCCTTCAGAACCACCTCCCAAGGGACTCTGCCAACCAGTGTCCTGAACGGCTCAAAGTCTGCCCTCTGGAAGTCCAAGACAGAGGTTTTACTGGTCCCCTTCCTGACTTCGCCAAGAATAGAGAACTCCACCATTTCATGGTCACTCTGCCCAAGACAGCCCCCGACCACCACATCTCCCACCAGTCCTTCTCTGTTAGTGAACAGAAGGTCTAGCAGGGCACCTCCCCTGGTAAGCTCGCCAACCAGCTGGGTCAGGAAGTTATCTTCCACGCTCTCCAGAAACCTCCTGGACTGCTTTCTCTGGGCTGTGTTGTGTTTCCAGGATATGTCTGGGAAGTTGAAGTCCCCCACAAGAACAAGTGCTGACGATTTCGTAGCCTCTGTCAGCTGTCTGTAGAACTTCTCGTCCACCCCCTCATCCTGGTTTGGTGGTCTATAGCAGACCCCCATCAGGATGCTTGCCTTGTTGGCTTCTCCGCTGATCCTAACCCATAACGACTCCACCTTGTCATTGCCAGCCTCAAGTTCAATGACATCAAAACACTCTCTAATATAGAGAGCCACTCCACCACCCCTTCTGTGTTGCCTGTCGCTTCTGAAGAGCCTGTAGCCAGACATTGCAGCACTCCAGTCATGAGAGTGGTCCCACCACATTTCCGTGATGGCAACCAAGTCATAGCCTGCGTGCTGCACAATGGCTTCCAGCTCCTCCTGCTTGTTGCCCCTGCTGTGTGCATTAGTGTAGATGCACTTCAGCTGAGCCTTTGCCTTCTCCCCCAGCCTAGCCACTGTTTCCCCTGGCACACCTCCAACAGGCTTTGTTTCATCCCTGTCCCCCTTCTTACATAGTTTAAAGCCTTCTCAATGAGCCCTGCCAGCTCCTGGGCCAGGATCCGTTTTCCCCTTGGGGACAGCTAGGACCCGTCTGCGGTCATCAGGCCGGGTGCTGAGTAAAGCGCCCCGTGGTCGAAGAACCCAAAAC
>CM021797.1:75688267-75723731 GCA_011076525.1 Nettapus auritus
TATAACTGATATTAATTACAAATGGGCTTAAAAACTCCATCTCTACTCTTTTGTGATGCTTCCAGAAAATGGAAATACTACATCAACTAATAGACTTAGAGCTAGCTTTCAAACATTCATAACTGAATTATCATTATATAGGGTTATTGGTGTAGTAAATAGTTAGAGAATTGCTGATCTCTGCTCCCTGGGAACACACGGGAACAGCACAGAGCTGTGCCAGGGGAGGGCCCGGCTGGGCATTGGGAAACATTTCTTTACCCTGAGAGTACCCAGACACCGCAACAGGCTTCCTAGCGAGGTGCTGGGTGCCCTGAGCCTGCCAGTGTCCAGGAGGCATTTGAACAATGCCCTCAGTACCGTGCTTTGACTTCTGGTCAGCCCTGAACTGGTCAGGCAGTGATCTTTGTGGGTCTTTTCCAGCTGAACTATTCCAGCTGAACTTTCTGATTGTTACAGAAAAATAAAACCTGTGAGAAGTAGCCATCATCATTGGGGTTAGCTTACTCCACCTTGTAATTTAGTTTCTGTATCTATTGATCCAAGAATACACTTTTTTTAACCATGCTTCAGTTTCTTTCTGTGGAGTTTGCCTGCATTACTGTGGTATCTAGATGCCTTTTTTTAGCTCATGTCTTAAGGAAAAAGAATTCTAGGCATGAGAAAAATCCAATCTAAACAATAATACACCAGATCTGAAGGGGAGGCATGTATTTTTTTGCTGATTGTTTAGAGACAGCTTGTGAAGTTCTCTGGCAGAGTAAGAGTTACAGCTTTCACTTTATTTTTGAGAGCCCGCATCATGATACTTGCAGAAAAAACTTTAAAGTATGTATTTTAAAAGCTCAAAGATGTAGAAAAAACATTAAAATTAATACTTATTCCAGAAAGCTTTCATTTTAAACTTATATTACGATTTGAAGATAGTGAAGAATTTGAGCTATGATTTTTTGATGGATTATGAATGGCAAAGTGTAAAATGAAAAAAGTAAACACAAGTTTGGCCTTCATGTCTTTCTGAATTACAATGATTTGAAATGATTAAATGAGAACAGGCAAATCCCAAAGAAAGGAGAAAGAGAGATGGACAGTGGAAGACAGTTTTGAGTCCAAACTGAGGAGAATGTGAGGAAAGGTTGGAGATGAGCTCACCAACACTGGCAAAGATGAGAGGAAATGGATGCTGTGCTTTGTTGTTATGCCTTCTCAATGTCTTCAAAGAATACCTGACAGAAATTTATGATGTTGGAGAGAAATATGTATGTGTGTGGATCTTAGAACTTCATTTTGTGGAAAACAATTGTTCAGGTAACTTAAAGGTAAATAATCATGATTTCTTTAACTTTGAAAATTCTTTTGGCATAAGAAACAGCTCTTTTGCTCAATTGTAAATGCAAAAATTCCGTTTAGTTTCAGGTTGACATGAAATAACTTGTATATCATAACTTTTTAATGAAAATATTAGAAAATAACAAGGAATAGCTGATAACATTTTCTTTTGAATTTAATTCTACTTTTAAGTTATTGGGAAAAAAAAAGTGAAATGCCAGAAAGTACGTTAATAATAAATTTATTAATAAATTAATAATACAAACCACACACACACAAAACCACCTTCCATTTAGAAATACTCATATGGACTGTTTTTTTTTTTTTTTAAAAAAAAAAGAAGATTAAATTGGAGTGGGCTATGCAAAAAAAACAATGCTTCACTCAAATTGTGGAGGAAGGGAGAAAATGGTAGAATAATGGAAGGGGTGGATTGGAAAAAAAGGGGGATGAATTTCTAGTCTTTGTACCTCCTGTACTTCACAGTGAAAGTATTTTGTGGCAAATAAGACACAATGAAGACCATGCTTTTAGAAAGACCATTTTTTTCTAATATTTGGTGAGGTCTAAAAAACAGTTGAAAGATTACAGCTTTCCTGGAGTTTTAACTGGCACAGGATAATTATGTTCATTGGAATTGTATTGGGATTTGTTCTTTGGTGTGAGGAAAGCACATGTGGGCGGTATCTTCTGTTTTCTTTTTGCTGAAGACAGAAGTTGGCAGCTTAGAATATGGAAGGAAAAGGTTTTGGAATAGACCCTATGATGCTGAAACTGAAGTATTTCAACAGCCAGACAAAATGCATTTGTAATACTCTGACATTTATTTCTGCTCAGTCATCTTTCCAATTAACACCCGGTGAGCTGAAACAGCATGTAACAAAATACAGTAACAACCAGCAGTCTGTGATCAGGTACCTTTATGATCATAAATTCTCAGAAGAGAAGTCAAAGTAGTAAAAAGCTAAGATTTCTGCAGACTGAATATGAAACCATCTCTCTGGGCCAAGAAAGTTATACTGCTTTTCAAAGCATTGACTGATACAGATATTGAAAGATACTTGAATCAACAAAGGTTGAATTATCTTTTAAAATTTGCATTTTGACTTCTGTTTGCCTAGGATGTAGTGTCATCATTTTTTTTTTTTTTTTAAACAACAACAACAACAAATTTCTGTGATCTTTTAATAAAATATAGGCAGCAATGCTTTGTTATGAAACAGTTCATGTATTTCTTCAGCTGCTTAGTCTTTTGTTAGGTAATATGCAAAAGGAAAGGGAAGAACATTAATTTTTTATTGTTATGAAATAACTTGTCGTATCAAGGTCTGACAAGAATAAAAAAACCTAAGTTGGAGCAGAAAACTACATTGACACCTTTAGAGATTGGTAATATGTGACCTCTTAAGTATTGTATAACTGCTGTTAAAACAACTGTATTAGACAGACAAGGAAAAGGCAGAAAGAGGTAATTCTTTCCAAAGTAGATTGGATGCTGGATTATATCAAATGGGTTCTTGCATTCTTTTTTAATCATCATAAAACAAAATTTTTACCTCTAAATGGGAGAGAGATGGATTTGAAGATTGACTATTCAGTTTATAAGGAATTGGCTCTATGGTCACACCCAGATAATGGTGGTCAATGTCTCTGTGTCCGGTTGGAGGCAGGTAACAATTGCGTCCCTCAGGGGTCTGTCCTGGGGCCAGTGCTGTTTAACATCTCTTATCAGTGACACAGACAGTGGGATCAAGTGCAGCCTCAGCAAATTTGCAGATGACACCAAGCTGAGTGGTGTGGTTAGTACAACAGAAGGAAGGGATGCCATCCAAAGGGACCGATGAGCCTGGCAAGTGGGCCCATGTGAACTAATGGAATTCAGCAAGTTCAAAGTACTGTACCTCGGTTGGGGCAATCCCAGACATGAGGACAGACTGGGAGAAGTCCTTGAGAGCAGCCCTGCAGAGAAGGACTTCAGGGTTCTGGTGGGCAAAAGGCTCAACATGAGCCACCAGTGTGCGCTTGCAGCCCAGAAGGCCAACTGCATCCTGGGCTGTATCAACAGCGGGGTGGGCAGCAGGTCAAGGGAGGTGATTGTGCCCCTCTGCTCTGCTCTTGTGAGGCCCCACCTGAAGGTGTGGAACTCCCAGCACAAGAAGGATGTGAGGCTGTTAGAGCAGGTCCAGAGGAGGCCTGCTAAGATGATCAGAGGGCCGGAGCACCTCTCCAGTGGAGAAAGGCTGAGAGAGCTGAGGATGTTCAGCCTGGAGAAGGGAAGGCTTCAGGAAGACCTTAATTCATCCTTTCAGTACTTAAATGGAGCTTACAAGAGAGATGGAGAGTGACTTCTTACACAGGCAGGTAGTGACAGGACAAGGTGGAATGACTTTAAACTAAAAGAGGGGAGATTAATATTAAATTTTAGGAGGAAATTCTTCACTTAAAGGGTAGTGAGGCACTGGAGCGGGTTGCCCAGAGAAGCTGTGGATGCCCCATCTGTGGAAGTGTTCCATGCCAGGCTGGATGGAGCTTTCGGGTGGGAGGTGTCCCTGTCCATAGCAGGGGGGTTGGAACTAGTTGTTTTTTAAGGTCCTTTCCAACCCAAACTATTCTATGATTCTAAGATTGATTTTAAGATAATGTGCATATAAACACACTGAAAATATGCTCATCTAGAATCACCTTGGATTTTAGTGGTGTCCAGTGATGAAGCAAACATCTTGGCTATTTGTTCTTATTTCCTAATAATGGAGAACAATAAAGAAGGTAAAATGACAAAATTACATGGGTAGTATATACTGTATTTAAGAGATGCTGTAGGAATTCATGAATGATTAAAAAGATGTAGTATGCCCACAGTAGTGTGCATATTTGCTGATACTAGACTTTAAGTTGTCTATGAATTGGAGTAGTGCTTGTAATAATATTCCTTTGTGTTCTGTCCATGGTAACCATGAAAAATTAGCCCAAAACATTCACTGTTGTTGGAGAACATAAATCTTTCTTTTCCAACATTTTGCTGCATGCAATTAAAACAAACAGTTTTATTTCCTGTAAGCCCTTGTGAAATAGCCATTATGAATCAAACACTGAGAGTTTCACTCTCAAGCATGAAAGTCTCTGAACAATGTATATTTTAGTACATATTGAACATTTTCTGTAAGCCCCCATAAATAAATCCAGGAAATGTCTGTCCCTTGAGTACTACCTTCATTAAAACTGGACCGGCTGTTGTGGAACTTGCACCCAAATATATAACGGAGTCCTTGACATCAAAAACTCTTCTATGACTGGCATATTATTGTAAGTCATTGTAAACATGCGTTTGTTCTGAATTAGGACTGATCCTATTACAGTATAAGCTAGTTGATGTTATAGAAAATGAAATTCTAAACCCATATGCTCTGGAATATAATTAATATTGAATAAACTTGCATTAGACTTTTTTTTTTTTTTTTTTTTTTTTTTTTTCCTGTGGGTTGGGTATTCTACAAGATGACAGAGGAAATAAGCTTGTTGTGATAACATAAGCATTTCACAGAAGTTGTGATGCCTTCCTTGCCTGAAATCGTGGTGATGCCATGACTTAAAATGCCAATGCTGCAAAATTGTAATCCTCCTAGATTCATACAAGCTAAGTAAGGTCACGTAGCGTTGGTAAGTTTAGTGTTTGGACAAAAAATATCTTGGGAAGACCCATGTACTCCACAAAATGATATTGGTGATAAGATATAAATAGGCATTAGAATGCAGGCCAGGTGAACTCCACGGGTGCCTGCAACCTGTATGTTATGCAATAATTAAAATGCCTTTTCCATTTTATCTACTTATCTACTGAAACAGTGAAATAAGTAGTTTCTGACATGAATTTTTAAAGGATTGCTGTTTCTTTGGGTCTGCCATAAAAGCACCAGTTCAACTGACAGTAATTTTAGCAGTCATAACTCAAGCTCAAGGCACAAGATCAAGCTCTGGATTGAGGCTTCCAGAAAGTTGCGTGTTATATTTTCATATGGTTTTGACTTAATTTAAAAGCTTTCTTATTTAAGATCAATAAATTTACAATAGGCTTCTGTGAAGTATAAGGAAGCTTCAGGGAGGATAAAGAGCATGTTCAGAACAAGGCTGAATTAAGTTGTACAAAAACATAGATTATGTTGCATTACCACGTGTAAGAGATGAAGTTGACCTCTACATTTATGTATCATCACTCTTTAGTACTTGACTGGTGAAAGTCACACATCATTATTTTCTTCTAAAGAGATACTTTTCTGGATAAATTTATTTTTAATTTGATACGATTAATTGGTTTGATTTTGTTCAAATAGTCTTCAAATGTAAACATTGAAGGAAAATTTTGAGTTTTATCTTTGTGTTCATCTTGTATGGTGCACTCACATTTTTCTCAGTTATCTTAGATGCATGAAATTAAGTAATGAAAAACTAGACTTACTAAGCTTTCTATATTGTATTCAAAAATTAGAATGAAACTTGTGTGAGATGTAGAACATTTTTTTCTGGGAGTCTTTCTGCACAGATCTAACTAAAAGACAGCTCTTTCTCCAGTTCCTGGTATAACACAGTAGTACACAGCACTAACAGTAATCATATTGACTGATCCTGAGTGAGATGCCAACCTCTGCGTATTCACAAATAGGAAAGCAAGGGTGTAGACAGAGCTAGTTCAGTGCTAGCAAGTCACATTTTGTGGGACTTGAATTGTCATTGTCTGCATGCACCACAAATTGTTCATAAAGTCTTTTTTTCGCAAATCTCTGGTATGGTGTAGGTGTATGACGTTTGAGTCAAAGTTGTGGTTTGCAGAACTGGGAGATTTTGCTTTGTTTTTGTTCTTTGCTTGAGATAAGGCTACAGTTCTTTGGGATCCTAGGAGGTATCAACGCAAACACTTGTGTCCTGCAAACCTCCAAGTAATTCTGTTCTTAACTGCACTTGAAAAACAATGGAGATAAAGTGTTTAGTATTGCCAAAAATGTTGTCTTTCATCTCCAGCTATAAGTGGAAAAGTGGAGTACCTAAAAGCCAAGTCATAAGAATTTGTAATCATGAAGTTCACCATGATGATTTGCCACAGCAGCTGCTACCTTTCATTGGGTGACAGGAGTACTGTGTTCCAGTGGAGGGATGCATTGAGTTTCTCAACCAGCTCCTTTGGTCTAGCTTCCTACATCAGAAGGAATGCTTACCTGTAAACACTATGAAGTGAGATGGTAGTGAAAAGTGGTGAGTGTGCAGCACTAAATGTGGCTGTGTGTGATTATGCCACCTGCAGATGTGGAACCTTTATTGTTAAGTGACTCCACTTAACAGTTGTGGATGTTCTGCTGGAGGGAGCAAATTCATCTGTCAAACTGTGTGGTTTGTACCTTACCACAGGACCTCTAAGGCAGCATGTTGTTACTTGTTTCTAGAGGTCTAATTAACAGCCTGTAAGCTAAATCCAAGCCACAGAACTTTTATCTGGTGTGCAGTTACTCCTTTGCAGAAAAAGGGAATTTTGCTGTTCAGATAGCAATATTACTGACAGAAACAAATGCTGTTTCTCTGACTACCAAAACAGATGCTTCAAGCTCGATGCTCTTAGTTTGTGTGGCTGCATTCCTGCCTGTGTTAACCTGTTGGTCCAGCATTTAAGATGGTAACTGCTGCTGCTGAGTCAGTATGATCAAGGAGACATAAAGCTCTAATTTTATCCCAGTAGTTTTAGATTTTTAATCTGTAAGAATCTGCTCAACGTCTGACTTTACACCTTATTCTACATGAACAGGCACCCTGTCTGTGCAGAGTAGTATTGAAGTCTGGTGAGATTCTATATTTGAACCATCCAAACACAGCAGAATCCAAGAGAACTTTGCAAAACCACAGTGTTTAGTTGTACAAATCCAGATTTTTCAAAAAACAGCAGTAGCAAATCTTTCTGTGTGCTAAAATATTTTCTTCTTCAGCAGAATTACAGCTATAGAGCTCTAGCACTTATGCTAGGAGGGCAGGATGATGGGCGGTGTGCTCTGTAGGTCTTGATTTCAGCAGCGTGGATTCAGCCAAAATGCCACGCCTGCTGATGGGTTCTGGATCTACAATGCCTGACTGAAAGAAACAATACACATGAAGGTTTCGGCTGTCTGAACCAAGTCCAGTTTTTCTCTCTAGTCCATTAGGTATTTGTCTTTTCTACCTGCCTATGCCTTATTTCTACCAGCTCTGTGGAGCTTGTTCTTATTGTAGTCCTTACAATACATGCTTTTCGGGATGGTCAGGAATTGTTTCTTGTTACATTCAATAACTGTGACTCTCTAGCTAGTCTTCAATATTTCCTGTACACCAGAAAGTGACCGCTTTCTAGACAACTTGACCATTACAATTAAGCATTTAATTCATGTTACTGTTTATTTTACATAAGGCTTATTTAAATAGGTTCTTATATGTAACTATTGCTAATAATTTTTCACAGGAGAAAAGTGAGTGGAGTTCAATTTTAGTTTTCTTTTGCTATTTTTACTTTAGGAACCAGTGAAAAGCAAAAGAAAACATGCATATAAGACATATTAGCAGTTGATTAAAAAAAAAAAAAGGGAAGTAATCATGTTATGATGGAGGACTTCCCTCACTTTTATAAATAAATTGGACCTTAGCTACGATTCACAAGCTGATGTAGACAAGTGCTAACCATTCTGACCTCTTGCACAACAGGATCCTCCCCGTGGGTTTTGAAATACAGTATTTGTTTTCGTAGTAGCTATGATTTCTTCTAGTTTTGACGTGAATTATCTTCCAGTACTTCTGCAAAGAGCTATCTTTTCTCCTGGGAGGTGTATGACAAAAATGTTTTGTTCTCTATCAATGAGAGCTGCCTCAGAACGTAGAAAATAGCCTCCCTAAATACAGTTTTGCACAATTTTAAGGACTGTTCTGTCACCTTTAGAGAATATTGGTATTAGCTGAAGTGTTAGTCTGTGAATCATAGAATGGAATCATAGAGTCATTTAGGGGAAGAGACCCATAAGATCATCAAGTCCAGCCATCAGTCTGACACTACCACATCCACCTCCAAACCATGTCACTAAGCACCACATCCCCATGTCTCTTAAATACCTCCAGGGATGGCATTTCCACCACTTCCCTGGGTAGCATGTTCCAATGTCTAACCACCCCTTCTGTGAAGAAATCCTTCCTGATATCCAATCTAAACCTCCCCTGGTACAACTTGAGGCCATTTCCTCATGTCCTGTGACTTGTCACCCAAGAAGAGAGATCAATACCCTCCTCACTGCAACCTCCTTTCTGGCAGTTGCAGAGAGCAATGAAGTCTCTCCTCTTCTCCCCAGTCTCCTCAGCTGCTCATCATAACTTGTTTTCCAGTCACTTCACCAGCTTTGCTCTTATCTACACACACTTGAGCAACTCAATATCTATCTTGTAGTGAGGAGCCCAAAACAGAATACAGTGTTCGATGTGCAGTGTCACTAGTGCCATGTACAAGGGCACCATCACTTCCCTGGCCCTGCTGACCACAGTATTTCTCATGCTGGCTAGGATGTCGTTGGCCTTCTTGGCCACCTGGGCACTCTGCCAGCTCATGTTAGCTTCGGTTGATGACCAACAGACCCAGGTCCTTTTCTGATGGGCAACTTTCCAGCCACTTATCTTCATAATATCTAGTGACACCTTCCTAAAATATTTGTCAGTTCTCCTAATTAAAGATTTATTTAAATGAAAATGGCAGCTTTGGTTCCTGGCTTGAAGATACTCATTATACTCTTTGATCTTTATGCAGGCTGCCCTTTATTCAGTTGTTATTGTGATTTCACTCTTGAAATTAGTTGCATAAGCTTTGTTCAGATGTGGCACAAGTGCTTGTGACCGCAATCTTTTTGATATAGCATTTCTAAATTCAGTTTTAAGAAGTAATTGTAGATGCAAGAGATGTACCTACTTAATTCTTTATGCAGTAGATTCTGTACACAAAAATGTTTGTTATGGAGAGAACAGGTACTCTCAGATCTTCAGATTTAATAGCAGTTATTATTCAATCACAAGTAGTACTATATAAAGATGAGTATGCATCAGGATATTATACACAGATATAAGCAAGTGCACACTGAGGTGAGGGAATCTTAAAGAACATGTGCAAGTAATTTGATGTGACTAACCTGTGGATCCAGGCAATGGGGCTGTTTGATGCTTTACTTGAGTTCTTCACTTAACTAGCAGCTGCTACATACCCTTTTATGAAGCTAAGAATTTTTGAGGGAGAAAACAGTGCCACCAGGTTAAACAATGAATCTCACAATACAGACAACTGTAGGCTGGGCAGAATAGGTGGTCTGCCTTGCTGTTCCGTAGCTCTGTGGGTTGTAACTTTAGTAATTGTGTTGATGGCTTTTCTGTGTGTTTCTAATGTTGTTTTTTTTTTGCCATTCCAGTGATGATGTATCAGTCCAGATGCAAAATATATTCACCATATCTTTTGCTGCAAGTGTAATGAAGGAACTTATTTCACCGATTCATCTGAAAAAGAGAAACAACTTTCCAAAGCAAGTAGTGCAGGACTGATTCAGGAATTCAGTTAGAGTGAATTAAAATGCTGTAGCTTCAGCAGGCAGTATATTAATGTGTTGTAAAACACAGTCCCTTGAAATAATCAGTCATGCTCTATAGAATTCTAATTATGTGAAGGAAATTTCTTCCTTTTTCCTGCATCGTCTTGGCTTAAGAAAACATTGATTCACTAAATACTTTATAGCAGCAGCTTTTGAAAACAGTATTTTGTGGAGAAAGTGATTTGTTTGTGTTGATAGCAACCACTTCAGTCTAAGATTTTTATTTGTTAGACGTATTTCTTTTGCAGATAAGAATTTGTAAGATTTCAGGGAAAATAGTTTCAATTAAATACAAATCAACTTCTGATCTTTGTAAAAACGTCCTTTACAAAAAGGGAATTTACAATTACAATTGCATCTCTTTAAAGTATAAGTTTTTTTTTAATAGTTTTTTTGTCCTTTTGCTAGTCCTTTAAAACGTTTGTTTGTATAAGTAGATGCTGCATGGGTTGAAATTTCAGGAAAAAAAAAAAAGTAATTTTTAATTCATCCATGCCATCATCTTAATAATCCATATGGAAATATTATATATTAAATATTAATATGTAACACAAGGTGAGTTTGTAATGCCAGTTAATGAATCTGACATATCATCTTAATAATTACTTTGAATCCATTATATGGCAATCTGGAAATTCTTCTTTCTCCCACATATTCCTGTGTTTTCTGGTTGCCTCCCTGTCATGGACACTACAAATGATGCTGGTCTGGAAAACCTTTTGAAACGGTTTCCCTTCCTCAGAACTCACACTTTTTTCTTTTTAGAAGATAAAGTTATCTAGAAAATTAATTGAGTTACTGATAAATTGGATGGAGTCATTTATGCTGTTTCAGAGCAGGTATGTTTAAAGCAGGTTTATTTTTAAACTCTACAATATAAGTTTATGTGTAAATGTGTGCTTAAGATAAGGAGAGACTGACTGCATTTTCTGGCCTTTGAAAAGATATTTAATTAGGTGACATTTGAAAATTGAAGGCTCCTTAAATGTTGATTGCACTGTATGATGTCTCTTCTAATGTATAGTACAAGGAATTATTTAAAAGGCAAAATTCCAAGCAGCATAAGGCATGAAAAATAACTTCATGATGTGAAAATTTTCACAGCTGGACACAGTCTAAAACGTTTTTCACATGAATTGCTTACATAGATAATCCTTAGAAGTAACTGAAGTGAGTTTTTTTCCTTACTTAACTTTAAGTCAAACCCGGCTAATGGTTGCATGCTTAGCTATTTGTCTGTTGCATGCTGAAGTCACATTTGATGAAAACATGTCTTACAGAAGAAATATCTTACCATGAAACTAAACCTTAGCTTCTAGAACTATATTCTATACGTTTTGGGGGTAGGGAGGTGTTAACGGTGCTACGGCTTGCTAAAATGTATTAGTTTTGTTTGTCTTCAAGGCTGCTTTGAAATGGAATCTAGAAAAAATAAAATTATGTAGCATTCACGTTAATATTGAGGAATGTAAGTGCTCTGAAATTACCTTTACCTATGAAATTAAAGTGCCATTTTAATTATGGTTTCATGACCAAATAAATGACATGATATTTTTAGCAGTAGTACTTAGGCTTGAATCCTCCTCAATTGTAGTGAGTCTGGCTAGTGCCAGAGTTAAAGGATGAAACTTTAATTTCATGTCCACAACATAAAAAAGACTATATCACAAGCGTATCTCATTTAGGAGAGGCAGGTGGTGAGCAGGTTGTAGTAAATTCTGTTCTGACTACAGGGAAACCTGTGAAAAATAAACAATCATTTTCTTCTTTGATTTGTTCCTTTAAGGAGCCCAGAGCCAAAGTAATATATATGTAATAATACATATACGTAGCATCCTGAAATGAAATGTAGCAACGCTTTAGATCCTTCATTGAAGGCCAAAAGCATACTGTGAACTGCTAGTTAGCCTTGATGGTGTGAAACACAGTATTTTCTCTAGTTATTGCTATACAAAAGTATTGCGTGTTTAAATGCTGCTGGCCTGGAGCAGCTTAAAGAGAATGGCTTTTAATAAAGGGGTCTTGATTCGTTAACCTCCCAAGTCTTTTGCAGCTTGCATTTCATTATGTTCTGCTGTTTATTTAGATGAGTATATCCAAAGGAAATTGGGTAGATGACTGGGAATTTTCTGCTGGTGGTTATAGTTCTGAATGGAATGACGTAAGGATTCCTGCAGCTGTTTTCAGAAAAAATGGCCTGAAGGTTGATAAGTATCCCATCTGTTTGGGGTTAAAGATGTGCTGTTGCTGCTGCCACTGAACCCGTAAATGGTTCAAGCTTGAACCATCTTCCTTGTGCTACATTTTCATTTTTCTTGGGTGTATTCTTGTGACAAAAGAGCAAAAATTTTTTTTTTTTTTTTTTTTTTTTTTTTTTTTTTTTAAGTGAGAGTCTCTGTTAACTGTAAAAATTTACATCGTCCTACTATTAATACATTTCAGAATACTCCTTGATTTTTAATTCTCCTTCAATTTTTTTTCTTTGGCTTGATAAAGTAAAGATGCCATGAAGGCAGTTGCAATTATGTAAATTCCTGCATGAAGACAAAAGATGCGTTCATTGAGAACTGCAGGAGCCTGGCTGGTGTGTGTACAATCTCACTCTGCATATCTGTGGAGCAATTTAAATCTTAAAGGGGTGAGGGAGGTCTCTTGTTGATGGTCAAATCAAACAGTAAGACAAGGAACATAAGTGTGGACAGATGGAACTCAGTAAAGTCTATTTCTCACACGCAGCAATCTTAAATCTGAGCTGATGCTTCTTTCTTTCTTGAACAGGGCAATTCATTTTTTTATTTTTTTTTTGGTCTCCCACTTTTCGATTCTCAAATGGAAAGAAGTATACTATTCATATCTTGGTAATTTATAGAAGTGTTTATATCTTTCTATGTAGTTAGCACTATGGAATTTTCGATTTATTGGAGATTAGTCATATTCACTACATAGATCTTGTGATGCATTGAGTATTTTCATGTTTGTGGGTGGGGCACAGTACACACAGATGTACACCTCACAGCTCAGGTAGGTGCGCTTATATCTGGAGAGAAAAATCTTCAATCTCTTGTTTTCTTGAGTGGAATAAAATAACTCAATTCAATGAAGTTTTTATTGAGTACTTGGAGGACTGGGTATTAAATGCAAGTGGCTGTCAACGTCCTGAAAGGAGGTTGTAAACAAAGGAGGAAAAACCACCCAGAAAACAGTCTATGGGTGTTCTAAATTAATCCTGTGTTATTACTCACACTGGAAAATTGTTTGTAGTACTTAGTTGGGAACACTTTTATATTTTGCCTTGGTCTAGGCATTATCTCATGCTTATTCACGTGGTTATACATTTACTTTCCAAGCAAAGAAATCATGCGCAATCACTGAGCTGTTAACTCTGAGCACAGCATATTCAGGAGGGAGTCAGACTTAAATTACTGCAAAATCTTGGCATGTTAGTTCCAAGGGTGTATTCAAGAAGCACTTTATAGTTTCCATTACTTCCCAAACCTAAAGGTCAATGTTTGAAGGGAAGTAGCTCCCAAGACAAGTTGTCTTCATATCTGACACTTATTACTCTAGACATTTCAGTTATGTTTTATTAAAGCTTTTAAAGAAACTTGCAGTCTGGATTTCATATGTAGGAATATGATCAGTTGACAGGTAGTTTTAAAGTACACCCATTATGCAGCAGCTAACACATAATGTAGTGGTGTTTTTTTAATCTTGGAAGTATTAATCATTCATATTTTTTTATCTTGGAACTTTTGCTGACAGTAATATCACAAGCACTCCTGCAGGCCTTGCTTTTATTTTTGAGATCTGTGCTAAAAGCACTTTTATCTGGGTCTACATTTCGTAGCATTTGCAGAAACTTTCCTGGAGGTTATCAAAAGTATTGGACGACTTTTTTCAGTGATATGTGTTCATGCTATATATTCTTTGGGATTAACTCTTCAGAATAGCTTCACACTCCTATTTGGAAGACTTCCCTTAAATGGGCTTGGCTCTAGAACAACTTTTAGTTGGATATCATAAATGCAGAATATTGGACCAAATATTGCAGCAGATTAAATGAAAAGTCCTCTGTAAGAATCCTGTCAGGCTGTGGGACATTCAAGTCTCAAACACAAATACATTGCTACATGATAAGTTTGTATGTCAGTTGATTCATGGTAGAGGCCCATGTTCTGTCCTTAGCCTGCAGGAAATACATTCTGATTTACCTTATGAGGCATTCCCTCTGAAGCCTAAATTAACATAGTTGTGAACTATTTATATCTTTAAGCCCTGACACGTGAATCCAGATGTTTTACCTGGAGTTTGTATTATTGCCACACTACAAGGGTAATGTAAAACAAGGAAAAAAAAGTTTAGATCTCCAAGTAAAGCTCATTCCCTAATATATTTGGGGTAGTTTTTAAAATAATAAAATGTGCAAGTGTTTTACCCTGCTTCCTAAGGAAACAAAGCTTATGTGATCATGCTGTGTGCCTCTGCTGACTGCCAGTCTCTTACCTCTTCCCCCATCCCCCCGTAACTTTTGAAACTACTGGCCAATTTCAAACAGATTTGAAAGGAGTAAAGGTCTCAAAGATATCAGGTTCCTACTAGTTTCGTGGAAATAGGTGGCTGGATGGAGAAGAGAGACCCTATTCATGTGTCTGCATTGGGAAAAAAAAAAAAAAAAAAAAAAAAAACTGTGGAATGAGATCAACTGTATTATTAGACACAAGCAAATCCTCATGGGAAAGAGAAGTTATGAATGCCCCAAATAAGGGAAAGCTTTGACTGGATTTCTCACCTTCTTAGACATTAGGGGATCCAACAGAAGAGTCATAACCATAGGAAACCAGGCTTCAGTAGTTCCATTGCTCACAGACCTGCTTGTTACGCAGAGAGGTAGGAAAGTGTCTTATTATCCCTGAAGCCATTGAATTAATGAGGAAAAAAAATGAAAAAAAAAAAAAAATCTTTTAAGGGTGACCTGCTTCAGTTGTCTTTGTAAACTTACTTCAGAGGCAGACTTCTAGCAAAGAGTTGAATAGATAGTATTGCCTGAAGTATAGAAGGGAGTGATAAAAGGGAAATATAAAAGAAGATAAAGCATTTGGATGTGTGAATGTAATGCAAAACTACAAACTTTGCCATGAGGAAGCTGTAATTTCATCCTAAATTCAATAAAATTCTTGAACTGTTTGTTCTTTACATAATCATGACTCTGTTCCCATTATCTGTGGAATTAAAATGTATAGTTGTCCATTCCATATTTATTATTCTAATAAATAATTAAGGCACCTGATCTTTCTGGAGTCTTGCCTTCAGGTCTTTTTGCAAAATGAAATATTGTATCTGGTTATCAATGGAGAAGAATTGCAAGAACTGCTTAATACTGCAGGTACTGAGTGTTTCTGCTTCAGTGCATATTAGTGTTCACTGTATTTTAAGTATTTAAGAATTCAGCTGTGTAGTGGTGATGAAATTGAGAAGTGAATATTGTTTTACTCTAAGTGCTCTGTAACTCTACTGAGTTAATCCTTTTTTTTTTTTTTTTTTTTTTTAAATTGTGTCTCATTAGTACAGAGACATGATATAGGTCTTGATGCTGGGTGCCAAGTTAATGGAACTATTTCCCAATTGTATTATAATATGTAGTGTTTCACAGGAAATCAGTTAATCTCACTGTTAATGGAAAAAAAAAAAAAAAAAAAAAAAAAAAAAAAAGTATTCTCATGAGCAACAGTTTTTAGAGTAAGTTTGGAAAAATGATTATAGAGCACTTTAAGCCAGTGAATCATAGCCTGGCTAGATCTTGACCAGACCATGTCACAGCTGTCAAAATTCAGTAGCTAAAGACCATTTCATCACTGGTAAGATTAAGCTTCACAGAAGTAGCTGATTGTATAGATATGTGAAACATGATGTTTCTAAGAAGTTTAAAGATGAAACAGGAAATTTTCCAAGGCTTTAAAGGAAGACATTTAGGTATAATTCTGTTTGTAAAAGAAACATCTTTTTTTTTTTTTTTGCTTTATAAGTGTCTCACAGTCACACACATAACTACTCTTACCTGACTATATGGCTCACCAAAAAATAAAAAAAATAAAAGAGCATGAGTATTTAAGCCAATTCTGATGTGCCTATTATTTTTCTTTACCACTTTTTACTCCAGAACTACCTGAAAAAACAGGCCTTCTGGAATATAGGTAATACACATATGCTAATGATTCTTACAGGGTAAATGTGATAGGGTGAAATGAAGAAGCAAAAAATGCAAATAAGGTGAATATTGGTGATCTGCAAATGTTATATAAGTTCTGGGTTTATTTTCTGTCAGTCTACCTACAAACTTTTTGCACAATCTACTTAGTTGTGGTTTATATTAAGAATTATGTATATTGTTCTAGTCATCTGCAGTCAAGCAATGCAAATTCAAACTGGGAGGAAGCTTACTTTTATGATATGGGAGATAAAGAGCCTAATATATATGCAGCCAAACATACAGCCTTGAGCATTAGTTCAACAGATTGAATACTGACAGAGGTAAATAATTGTATATAAATAACCAAGTCTGAACACTAGTGAGAGAGAAGAACTCTGTAAGCTAAGGAAGAGCGTCTGTCCAAGAGCAAATGGATACAAGCTGGGCATGTGTATGTTTAAGAGGCAAATTAGAAAAAAATGCCCAGAACAGCTTTCCAACTGGATTAGTAGGATCAACAGATTAGTCTCTTTTAAAGACGTTGATCCTGTTATAAGGAGTTTGTCACATTGCAGTTCCAAATAATTGGCCTTAGTGAAGTCTCAGGAAAATGATGCTCAAGTTTTGGTACAATATCAGAGAGGTTCTTCTTCTCTTCCTTTGAACAAATCAACTGCAATTTGTGCTGACAACTTCTTGTACAAGTGGTCTCAGATATGGGGTGTCAAAGTGTAGTGCTTATAAGGACCCTACTGAATTTCTGGAAATCCAGGTAAGAAAACAAAATCTAGACTATTGAACAGTGTTACTGTTTTCTACACCACAACAAACCATCCAAGTCCATTGGACCAGATGTGCTGCATCTAAGGGCACTTAGAGAACAATCCTTTACAAGACTGCTCCTTATCAAAACTAAGAGGTCATAGAGATTGTTGGGGGAGGTTCCCTTCACACCTGGAGAATAGCAAACCCTCTATCAGTCTCCACAAAATTCCAGAATGATGATCAGAGAAACTACAAATGGGTCAGCCTCACTTTGATTTCTGGGAAAATTGTGGTGCTTGTCTGCTCAGATTGTATTTCTGGGCACACAGGGGAGGTGGTAGTAAGATGTTGACATGGATTTACCAAATTAAAGTCATGCTGGACCTACCAGGCTGCCTTCTGTGATAAAATGACTGGATTTGTGTCTGAAGAGAGAGTGGTTGATGCCATTTGTCCTGACTGTGACAAGGCTTTCAGCATTGTCTTTCACAATATCCTTGTATCCATGGTGGGCAGTTGTAGTCTGTATGGGTGGACAACAAGGTGGATAGATAACCAGCTGGGTGATAAGGCTTGGAGGGCAGTAGATAATGGTATCAACTTGATCTGGAGGCTGGTAACACATGGAGAACTGCGATTTGATGTGGTGTCCAGTCTGGGGCCTCCCAGCACAAGAAGGGATCTTTTTTAACAAGAAGGTTCTTCTGGAACAAATCCAGCAGAGAGCTGTCAAGATGGTCAGAGGCTGGAGGACTTGCGCTGTGGGGCTGTGGGACTAGGGCTGCTTCACCCTGGAGGAGATGTGGCTTCAGGCATATCAGGGAGAGGGCTGAGAAGACAGGACCTTCATGGTGGTGTGTGTCAGGAGGGTGAGGGACAGCAGACATTACAGAAACCAGAGTTCCTAACTGGATATAGCAGAGAGGTTTTTTACTATTAGGCCAGTCAGGTGTTGTCTGGAGAGGTTGTGTGGTCTCAGTGCGTAGAGGTTTCCAAGGCCATGCTGGATAAAGCCCTGAGCAACACAGTGATCTCTGAGCTGGCCCTGTTTTGGGCAAAGGTTGAATTTGAGAACTCCGGAGATCCCTCTAGACCAGTAACTCCACAACAGGAGCTTTGGGGTTAGGAATCTGCTTCCATTCTTAACCGTACAGGTTAGTGTGTGATGGATAGAAGAAGATGTAACTGGCAGAGCCTTTTTCAGCATTACTTCTGCCTTCTTCCCAGGATCCAAGTATTTCTTCAAAAGGGAAACCCGAGAACTGCTTCTGCACTGTACCTTTATCCTTCTTAATCCGGTAAAATACAGTGACTTTTGCTGCAAACCTGATGGAGCACTATTCCATGGATTTCTGTGGTTGTGGTAAATTAAAATTTCCTGGGAATGTTCCCAAGTGCAGAGGCCAACTGGTGGGGAATGGTCTAGGTCCATACCCAAAGGCTCTAAGCCTCCAGGACAGGGTGGCCACATGTGAAGTGCCTCTTGGGAAGGGTCCCTGTGATGCTGTAGCTCCTGAGATGTGCCTGCCTGTCATTTCGTACAGCGGTGGCTGATGGGCCAGGGATGTGCTGGGGCCTGTCTCACACTGTCGATGAGTATAGCGCTGTTGTATTCTACTGGCTGGCAATGTTCGCGATTCTTGCGTGGTTTATCGAGCACATGTAGCCTCCTTGCGCTGTGATCGCAAGTGTGCCACAGTGCCATGAATGTGTGGGTTTGAGGGTGTGAGAAACAGCGAAGCACTCTCCAAAATATTTGGGAACCCCTGCCATACAAAATCGTGGAACAAGATGGAATTTCATTAGTCAATGTGCAGCAAATATGACGGCGATTTATGTGGAAGGTTTCTGCAGCATGTAGTAAAAACCTGAGAAAAATAACAATTGCTTATGTCAGTTGTTCTGCTCCAGAATAGATGTAATGCCTTCATCAAGAAAAAAGATAGATTTTTTTTTTTTTCTTGAGGATGAAGTAATGCTTTTCTCATAAATAACATTTCAGGAGGGGAAGGCAAAAGTGGAGAAAGGCAGAATTTTTGTCTTAAACTTGATTTTTAAAACTGGTGATCATATTTTTACACTGACTGATGTAACTGTCAAGCTTTCTTGGCTTTTTCTAGCTTCCTAGAGTTTGCTGTTACAAAAGCAATTTCTTTTACATATTGTCATCACTGTATTGTGCAAGTCCAGTATACTCTTTTTTTTTTTTTTTTTTTACCACACCCAGGAATGTCATAGTTACTGTTGAATGATTTCCCTGGAGATAATAGTGGCACAGCTTTAAAAAATCAAGACCACTCACTGATTGACTTAAGAAATAAAAATGGTATAATGCTTTCCAGATTCAAGCTTGTAACAATACTTTCTTTGTATATGCAACTAAGTGTCAACATCATTCATTTGTAGGTCATATTCTTTAACCCTGTACATGAATTTTCATTAACATTTTCCTCTTCCAAATACCTATGAATTTTCATAGAGAAAGCTTTTTTTTTCTTTCTTTAATCTAAATTTTTATTTTGATTTATGTCTTAATTCAGAGTCTGCACTTATGCGGTATAGAAGGGGTGGTTGATACCTAACTGGTAGTAGTAGCAAGGCTAATTCTAGAAATCACAGTCTGTCTGTCTTGCGGGAGCTCCAGCTCTCAGGTGAGAGAAGAAAGCTGCTGTCTCTTACATTGCCCAATGTAATGCAAGGGTGAAAGGGACACCTTACTTTTGAACTAACATTCACAGTTGTCCAGCATGTTATGGCTAATCTGTAACTGTGCAGTTAGGAATTTGCTTTCAGTATCGTCCATAGGCAAGGTCATCAGCAGGTGATTTAAGGATGGTTTAGCTGACAGCTTTTAATGTCTTATCCTAGCAAAATTTTTCAGGAATTGAAAAACTAATGAGTAAAGGTTTTGATTTGGTTCTTGGGATTCATTAAGACATCTTTTTGAATGTTGAAAATACATTGTTTCAGACTGAGGGAGAGGGGGAGCAGTTATTAATAAAACACTCTGATTACTCCTCTCTCCTCCCTGGTTCCCAAAGACCTGGCTGAAATGGCACTAACAGCATGGAAAATTCAAGCTTAGTAAGAAGCAGTATCTAGAAATAGCCCTCCCAGTGTGGCTTCCTTCTAGCCTGGGAAAGGTGTTGAGAGATGCTCAGGATAGGGTAGTGACAAAAGGATCTGTTGTTCCATTGGTCTGCAGGGCCTTCCTCTTTGGCGCAGGGGTCACATCTGCTGTGACGGGCTGCAGGTCATGATAAAGACAGGGAGAGACTACACAGTTGCTCCGTGCTGGTGGGCTGATGAGGACTTTTTTTCCCCCTCACATTCTTCACTAATATTTCCCTGGTGAAAGGACATGCACTTAGACAGCACCTTGCAGGAGGTAGTCAGTATCTGTCTTCACAGATGTTGCTAACTGTGCTATAACCAGCTAATTGCTAGCAGGGTGTGGAGTAGAGTGCAGGCATCTCTAAAGGTATAGGGGAGGAGGAAGGTGAGTGAGGAGAGTTACAAGTGATTTTGTTACATGCCCCATGTTAACTTGTACAATTAAAAACCTGTTAGTTAGTTCACACAATAGGAATATTTTCATTTCAAAATCAGACCTAAATATCTATAAATACGTCATCTGTACATATTCTTTGTAAAATCATTTTCAAAGCAGAGAAAGAAAAAGCAACATTTTTGGTGTTAGGATGTAAATAGGTAAAATAAATAGAAGTAAGACAGGTGCTGAATAGCTGCTATAGCCTGCCAGGACAAGAAGGAATGAGATCTGGCTGTCTATATCAATATTTTTGGTAGCTTCTAGAAGTATGGAATACCCCAAATATATTTTGGATAACAAATGCTATTAGAAAGGATTGCTGATATACTTAAGTATCATAGAGATGAACAATGTGGATTCAGCAAGTTTCCAGAATTAATGTTTTTTTTGTTTGTTTTTCTCATAGACCAATATGTTACAATGAAAAATTGTTATTATTGGAAATTTATTCACTGTTAGTGTCTAGCTTCAGATTGTGCCTCAGAAGAGAGAGCTCACAGTGTGTGATCTCTGATCATTGTTGTCTTAGATTTAATAGTCTCATTTCTGATGGAATGTAGTAATATATAAAAAAAAGCATATATGTGTGTGTATATATATATATACATTTTTAATTAAAAAGCAAAATTAATTCTATAATTTCTATAGTATCAAGTAATATGAATGTGATGTTAAATTTTTTCATGAAAAAATGCCATGGATAATATTTTAACAGAATATTCTCTGAGTGAAGCGTCTTTGTTTAAACATCTGTACGTAGAAAAACAAAAACTTACTTGAGAAGCTTTTCAATTTACTCCCACAATATCTTCTGTCTAATAGTTGAGAACACTTCTTTCTATGTCTGTAGAAGACAAACAGTTTGGACAGGGTGAGAGGTGATGAGAAAATGACAGATTTGTCATGAGCATCTAATTTTGGTTTTTATTTCTAAACTTCAGATTCTTGTATAATGGATAAGTGCTAAATATGACTTCTGACAAAGGGGATACAACTTTTTAAATTGTTATTTTTTTCATCTTCATGCATCTTTAAAATAATAATAATAATAACAACGTTAAACAATAAAACAGACATTGAAGGGGAGCATTATATCAGTTACAGTCAGTTTATAGTCCACTGGGATGTCTAGCAGATCTGACGATTCTCAGTATGAATTAAGTGTTTAGTGCTTCACTGTTTTACATAATGCTATCTTGATTGGTCTGAAAGAGGAAGTAGAAGGCACATTAATTACATCTGCAGATGATATGAAGCTGGAAGTAGCTGGAAGCACAGCAAGAAATACAAATTCACCTAGATAGCAGCAACGTGCAGGAATTTACAAAATATGATTCACCTTGGGAGCATGATCCAAATCAGATATATTGCATGTAAATTTAGTTTAATGAAGCATTAATATTTACCTTTCACTCATGCAATAAGCAAGATCCATTTATCTGCAGATCCTGCACATTTAACTGTGTTTTTTGTTTGTTTGTTTGTTTGTTTTTTGTTTGTTTGTTTTGTTTTGTTTTTAATGGTATTTTGATCTTAAGCCACTTCTACTGAATCTTTCTAATATTGTGCCTAATTTCACAACTGTAGTTTTGGACAAATAAAGTATTTCTAATTTTAATTGCCTATGAAAGAGAACATGTAGAGAAATTAAGGCCTCCTCTTTTGTGATGTTTTTCAAACATTAAATTTTAGTAGAATTCTGTCTTCATCAGTGCTGCAAATTACATATCTGTCCCAAATTCAGAATCTTGGGATATAAAATTCTGTTATTTTGTTCATCTGTACCTTGACTATTTTGCTTTCCAGTTGGGTATTGCAGTGGAACTTCAGAGCAAAACTGCCCTGAGACTTCATTTTCTTTATGTTGTCTTAAAAATGGCTCATGATTTACCTTCATGCTTTGGAAGCGAAGCTGATCTGGCTGCCTTTGCAGCTTATCAGTCTCTCAGCACTAGGCTCTTTACCCGGGCAAGTGCCAATCAGTTGTAATTTGCTCAGATAACAATGTTTCTATTGTTAGTGCTAACATTTCTGTTTGTTAAATTGGCAGTTTTGAAGAAACAGTCTTTTTGGTGCATGGTTTGTGGGATTCTGTTTGAAGGAAGCAAAGCAAAAGCACATATCCAATATTGCATTACTTCTGGCTTAATTAGGGCCATACCAACATATCTGGTGTTTTTCTGCACTGAGCTGCTGGAGATTGCTGCAGTGTAGCCAGGGTAATACGCTTCTACAACTGTGTTATGTTAACCTGAGGTGACTGGGGGGAAAAGAGATATAAAAGAATAATTATTTTCCAGACACCTTGTGTTTTTTGGGATCAATATGTGGGCATCTGTGTAATGTAATGAATTTAAGCCTACTGATGACAGGCTTGCTTTACTTACCTGTGGTGGACCTGTTGGAAAGGGTCTGTGGATCATGGTACAGAAGGCAGTATGGTTAAGTTTCATTTTATAATAGCCAAAGAACAGCTTTATAAAGACCAAGTTAAGAGTAATTGTTACCATGTTGGTATAGAAGGGCATAAGGCATTGCTTCCAGCTGCAGTTTTCTAAGGGGACGATGAGGCTTTGAAACACCTACGAAGATGTCCAGCCAATTCCCTGTGTCCCAGCGGCTGCATGTCAGATCCCCCCCTCACCTCCTCTCTGCTAGCTAACACATGTGCAGCCACTGAGCAGACGGCCAGGTGTTGCTTGCACCGTTCCCTGCAGACTGGCCTTTCCCCCCTCTCCCTCCTGAGGATTCATCAAAAGAGGTGGCATGCCCGAAGGCCTGGCTTTGGTTTCTCTAGGAGAATCAGCATTTATTATAAAAGGGATGCTGGTTTTCCTTACGGATTTTCAGCAGTCCTTTCATGGCAGAGATCCATAAAGCTGAGGATGTATTTAGCAGGAACAAAGCTCTTCATTGCACAAGCAGTATCAGTTCACGTAATGCAGCTAAGAAGTTGAACTGCTGTTTGCTTATAATTTTGTACTTACTTCTGCCGTATACTTGGTATGCGTTGATGGTGAGCAGAACCAAGCTTTTAGCTGAAATGTCATTCCCTCTAACCTGTTTCAGGAATATTCCTATTTTAATGTCTTGTGCAGAGTAAATGGTAGGTCAGACAAAGTGTGTTTGTCCTGATTAAACACATGTGCATTTACCTTATCTCAATTGATTGTACTAAAAGTATGAGACAAAAACTTGCACACTTCCTGCTATTTCCTCTACAGTACAAGTAGAAGATCATGTTTCTATTTATCTGTGCTACTGTGCTCCTCTATCTCTGTGGCTAGTATTAAAGTGTGGCATGAATTCTTTATCCATATGGTGTGGTGGTGGCTTCCAAGTGATGAAAAGCAGTTTCCTTTACACAAATATCCATCTTCGTTAGTGCTGTCAGACAGCAAGTGTGATATCCAGGGAATACACGTCGCTCTGTAGGTTACTGATAACATAATCTAATTTCCAAAAATAAATTAAATACATCTTTTCATCTATGGCCATCAGATGTATGTAAGCTGAAGGAAAACAATATGTTAGAAACTGGACATGTGAATTCAATAGAAAGATTGGTGACAAATTTGAAACTGAAGCTTTGGGTTAGACATACTCTCTGGTCAGTTAACCTTACTAAAGAAGCTCGTGATAATAGCATGTTTTGTTGCAGACTTCCACAGATATCTTATGTAGGTTGAAGAACTCTTGTTTCAAATATTGCCCTAAAGTCTTTGTGAGCATTTTTTACAAGGCTTTTTTTTCATCAAACTGTTACGTATAGTAGCAGTAAACTTAATTTGTAAAAAGTGTTAACAAATGCTACACGTTGTTTATTTCATGGATGATGTTTTGAGGGTCATTTTTCATGCCCTCCTGAAAAGAATCAGAGGAGAAAAATGAAGGAAATGGTAATTCTGATTGTATGTAATAGGTGTGGCGCCACAACATAGAATGAATTCTTCCCTAGCAAGTACTGCTTACATTTTTATAATGTTAATGCTCAGTATTCAAGTTGAGAAGAGGAGTAGCAGTTCTGTGTGTAGGGAAATGCCACAACAGTTTTGTGAATCCTTTTAAAAATTCCACAGTGTGAGAGAGGACCCCTTCTCCTTTCACATAACCCTCAAAGTTTCTGCAGGCTTTGTCCATGAAAGTCAAGTCATTTTGATACCTCTGTTACCTAAAGGTCTGGTTTTACTGTAGTTTAGTCTGGCCAAATGTGGATTATGCCACTTAGCCCAGTCTGTCTCTCTCTACATGTGCTCCCTAACTAGTTTATTGTCATGTCAGGCTAATGATGGTGCCTCCTTTGACTTTGGTGTACGTAAACAGGTTTGGAAGTGCACCTGAATGTAGTTTAGATTCTGTTTCATCTGCCCAATGGAGAGCAACAAAGTCAGGTCCTTCATTTCTGGTTTCCTTCTCTTCAGAGGATGCATGTGACCCTGTTCAAGCACACTTGCTGTCCATCTGCAATTGCCTCAGTCATGTCGAACATTGCATCTTCATCCAGCTGTGCATGTGTTTAGCTGATGCTGTTTTGTATGGGTATCTGAGCTGTTCTTCCTTCAACGTAATGGAAACAACAGCCTTTTGCCTGCTAGACCAGGCAGAACAAATCTGTTCAGACCTCTTGTATGTCCTGTATATCATCCTCATTGCTGAAGAAATACAACTATTAATTATGGATCCTATTCTTTAGTCTCAGTGAATTATTGAGGGTTCCAATGTCATGGAAGGATTTCTTTTATTATTAGGAACTTTCCAACTAAACCCCCAAGGGAAAAAACCTTACCGGTTAGTTTTTGTGCGCAAATATCATAGCTAGGCTTTTGCAGAGCTACTTTAATTCAAAAGTAATTAACATTCATTTGTGTTATTATTAATATTTATGGTTATTTTGCTGCTGTGGTTACAGGAATAGGCAGCAAGTTACTTTAGATGTTTTTTTGGTCAGATAGCAAGACCAATGTTAGCAGTGCTGTAAGTTTTCCTGTGATTCTCTGTTACATCAAGAATGCCTTTTATATAAAACTTGTAGGCACACCTTTATGCTTCTGACTTCCTGTGATCTGTACAGGAGCAGAATGTTGCTGTATCATGTTGCACTTCTGTATTGCATCTCTTTTGCTGCCCTTTGAAGGTACGTCAGCGATTTCTTCCTGTGCATATTGAATGTCAGGTGTCCATTAAGGCATTGTCAGCTGCATAAATAATTGGCATGTAAATTATTCCACGTGCTGCTTCTTGTTATACATTTATTGTATCAGTTTGAACTGGAGGATTGTAATGTATTTCTTATGTCTATGCTTAGTGTGTGAGTTGCTAGCTCTGTATTTTGTGATCTTTCCAGTACTGATGAAGTAACTCAGTCTTTCCTTTTGTTCTAGTTCCGGCTTGGATCTCTGAAGCTACAAAAAGTTTCAAGTCCAGCTGAAGTGGTAAGAGAGCTGATTGGGTATTGTCTAGACTGCTTGGGAAGACTCCAGGTGAAAAATGAGCACCTGCAAAAAGAAAATGAAAGGCTTTTCAGTGACTGGAGTGATGTGGAGAAACAGTAAGTTTAAAACAGTATTCACAGGGTATTCTTGAGCAAATCACACATATTTGTACTTTCAGTGCAGGGTTTACTGATGGGTGCTTTTAAAGTCATATAATGATAGATAGACACATTTTTTTTTCTCTTTAAAAGAGTTGTGAGCCCAGATACTTACAGGTTATGTGGTTTCCTTCCTACCTCAAAAATGTGACTGGTATCATAGACCTCGCAGTTAAAGCTGGTTTTAGCATAATGTAGCAAAAAAGAAGTTAGCTCTTTTCTCTTTTCATCTCCACCTGTTTCAGGAAGCGTCTCTTTTTATTTCCCTCATTTTCACTAATTCTTATGACTGGGACTTTGAATTATTTATATTTTTTTTGAATGGGAAATAGGTTGCCATTTCTTTAATCTGTTTATGGAGGCAGACAGAATTGAAAAATGAATATGATATTATTGGAAAAAATACCCTTGTTTTGTGAGATACTTTATTAACTGCCATTGCATTTTTGATCTGAATTGCCTGCTCCAGCACTCTGTACTGAAGTCATCTGTGCTTATTTCAGCCAGTATAAAGTGATTAGCACATAAAAGTCAGAGATTTTTTTTTTTATTATTATTATTTTTTTTTTTTTTTATAGCTTTATCTGAAGAAGTACATTTAGGAAGACTGATGACAGAATGTAGCTAATTGATGTTAATTTACCTTGAAAAAGAGAGCTAACTTTTGGGAGGAGCTAGTTTTGTTTCTCACTCATTAAAATGAGTAACAGTTTTTCCTGACAATCTCCCTGACAAGCATATGGCCTTCCTAAATAGTTTTTTACTGCTTAACAGTTTATTGAACAATAGTGTATTGTATAACCAGTATGCTGTACTGCATTACACACTAACGTGTAATAGGCATTAGTGCTTGTATCAGTTTCCATGGTGGAGTGGCACTTTTAAAGAATAACCCCGAAGAAAAAATCACAGTTGCCTGACAAACATTACACTCTAAAGCATTGTATTCATGGCTTTGAAAGCTGGTGGTTTTCTTTAGTATGTTTATATTTTGAACAGTGGAAACTTGATTTTTCAAAATAAATACTGAAAGTTGTGCAGTCATCAAACTTTGGCCATGTCCCCTAAGTGGAGAATAAAAATTATTTTTATCCAAAGAGTGGATTTTTTTTTTTACTTTTTTTTTTTTTTTTTTTTTTTTTCCTAGCCCAATCTACCCTGTTGTCTCCTGTTCTTCTGGCTCCAATTGCTGGGTCTGGGTTACTGAGAGTTTCTTGGAGCCACACAAAAGCTTTGCCTGTTGTTGCTCACTATATAGCATTTCAAGCTTCACATTCTGTATCACTCATAGTGTGGAGACGTAAAACAGCAAATATGAAGCACATGGTTGAAGAAAAGTGCTTCCTCTTTCACCTGTAGCTAAGGCATATCAGCTTCAGTTTCAGTGCTAACTTCCCATGGCTTAAAGCAGGACCTTATTAGAGAGAATTAACACATAGCATACAGACTTCCAGGGGCGTTTTTTGTTGTTGTTCAATTTAAGTAGAATAGAAAGCATGGGGCACTAGATGGAATAATTCACTCACTCTTTTTCCATTTCCCTGTTCTAATTTTCTTAACAATAGTGAAAGTTTTGTGAGCTCAGCTCAGCAGCTCTGAAGAAGCCTTCTCCTGTAACTCTCCTGTTTCTCCTGAGGAGGTACACTCTTCTGGCTTTCCATACCCTCTGTAAAATGACTAACAAGTTTCATTCAGGACATTAAATCTGCCTAGTGAGCAATCTGTGGGCTAAACACCAGCCCTAATCTGCTGTTGGCAATTATCTCAATATATATGAGATAATCCACTCATCGGTAAACAGCTTGCTGTTGGCAGCTGTGTGCCATGTACGGGGATGGCTTCTGCCATTTCCCTCTGGGATGTAGGTCCACATAAAGGTAAAAGGCAAGATGACACCAAAAATCCATCTGAAGAGAAATCCCCTGCATCCTCAAATTGCTATATTACTTAGGTAATGTAGTCTGAGCTGTGTGGTGTCTGATGTGTTGAGAGTTTCTGGCAGAAGCAGTAACCCTCTTAATTTTCATTGTTCTAGTGTGACAACCCAAGGGTAGGATTTTACCAGGCTGAAGCTTTCCCTGCTTTTAGAAAATTACCCTCATTAAGATAGCATTGTATTGAAAGTTAGTGGCTGGCTAGACTGTTCAGCATTTGATCTAAAAACATAAAATAAAAATTGTTAAGACACTGTATGTCAAGATCCAAATAGAAAGCCTATAGAAATTTTCAAATAGATTGTTCTGAAAATGCTACATTTATGCATATGGGTACATGTGCACATCATGTACACCTCAGGGATGGGTAAATCTAAATATCAAAGCAGGATACCTATTTATTTAATTTCATATAGAAAATTAAAGTGGCAAATATAAAGCAATGATAACATTTAGCAAAATAATTTATTGGCCAATAAAACAGAAGTTAATAATCTGATTTGTGTGTGTGAAATTTATTTTGTATCAAACACCTAAAATTAGCGTAGAAAAAACAAAAGCCCTACTAATTTATGTTGCGGTCAGCTATAGCGACAGTATATTTAAACCACAAATAACTTATAAAAATGCAGGCTAGCTAGTTTGGTACTTGAAATTGACTCTTCAACAGGAGCTCATTGAAATTCCATACCATCACCAGTGCTGGGGGTAGGCGAGGGTAAATCTGAAATGTAATAGAAAGGTGCCATAAGAGGGGTAATTATTTTAGAGCACTGAGTACAAGTGTAGAAAGACAAATAGCATATTTCTAGTATCTGAGTGTGGAAAATGCATAATTGCCAGTAAGTTACATAGTTCATGTTAATTTTTGTGAAGCACGTGGTGATCTCTCAGTGTTTTTAGGCAGTGCTGAAGAACTGGACAGTTACCTTATTTTCTCAATTACTAATCAGAACCATTCTTAATACTAGCTCTTTTCAATAGGGTATGAGAGCTTTTTGGTGGATATCAACTTGAGCATCTGGCACGTTAAAAGCATTACACTGACATAAAAGACATCTTAGAGAATAGAAACTGTAAAGCACATGCAAATAAGACTTGCACCACTCTAGCCGTTAGCTTTTGTTTGTTTTCATTATACTTGAAAGATGTCTTTGAGATGAGCAGCTCTTTTATTTGGCCTGGGGAAATGGTATTTCTGTGAGACAAATCACATACAGGCACAACCATGTGATGAACTGCAATGAAAGGTTATATTTGTAACTGATGAGGTATTGGAATGAAACCCAGCCAGCTTTGCTTAGCGGTCACGTAATTCAGGTAACACATGCCTGAGTGAATCCTAAAGGCTACACAGAGCTGCAGCTGGAGCCATCCCCCAACACACACATACATGCTGCAATCAGTGTATCACTGTTCCTAAGTGGTAGAGGACTGTTGCCTTTGACTGTTCCATTTTTATGTGTCATTATGTTCCATATGATAATGATTTTTAATGCCAAATAACTTGCAAGTATAGCATTAATGTAATGCTATTTCACATTGATTCTTTTGTTGCATGTTATACTAAATATCTGTATGTCTGAAGAATGTATTTATGCATTAGTTGCCTTAAACAATAGAAAAAAAAAAAAAAAAGGTGTTGATATAAATGACAGCGTTCCTGTGTAATTAAGTGATGGCATTTGCCATGTAGGCATGTGATTTGCTGACAGTGTCCTCCTACAGGGAACAGTTAATATTCTATGCATGCAGTCAGTGTGTATATCTTGAAATGCTAGTATTTTTTTCCAGGGAATCAAGAAGCTGGCTAGTCTTGCAATATGTTCCTGTGCTGTGATTCATAACATCCAGGTAGTATCAACTGTACTCCATTGAGAGTCTACAGTTATATGGATATTTATCAGAGACAAGGATCCTGGCAGGGTTGAAGTTATCTTGTATGACACCTTTTTGGCCAACTGAGGAAAATGTCTCAATGTAGCTGCTTAAACCAGCCTCAGCTGCTCTAACACTAACCAGCTCACTGGCAAAATAAAGGAACAGTAGTAAACCCTTCTGTACTTAGTGCTGTTTTGTGTGTGGGAGAGGGGGCTTTTCTAAAGGACTTTATGCAGTAAGACTTACCATATTTAACACACACAAAAAATGTTTTTTCTTTTTTATGTATGTGGACATAATTAGTTCCAAGCACGTAAATGACAATTTACCCAATTGGTGTATTTTTTTCATAATCTCTCGCTTTTTTTTTTTTAATACATTTTTACTACTGCTTGACAAGAGGCAATCCCTGTCCTTACCTTTGTCCTTCCATGAACTGGTCAAGGCACTCCTAGGTCTTGTGTTAAGATTTGTGGTTCTTTGTGCTTCAATATTTTGTCCATTTGTTCCCCACTTAAACAGTTAACTTTCCTTTAATAGGTGGAAAGTCTCCTGGTAGTTGATTAGTACGTATGATCTTTCATTTAGGAATTATTGAACCGATCTATATGGTAATGATGTTCTGCTATTTGCATTTAAATTAGATGAATTATTTATCAACTATCAAGTATATCCCTAAAGCATTCCACACTAGACTTAATACTTTGAGATTATTTTCTGTTGTCTTTCTTCTTACATCATATGTGGGTTTGATCTATGAACAAAATAATCAGAATTTATATAGGAAGTCTGTTGAAATTTCTTATCTTTTAAATTAATATTTAAAAAATCTGTTATGCATGCAGATTTAATACCAAAATAAGCCTTCTAAACTTTTTTCAGCCTTGCATAGGCTGGTGAAAAGAATGTTGTTTATAAGTTACAACTGTTTCTTATAATACCATAGATACCATGATCAATAAGATAATCAAGGTGTTTACTTGCTTGATACGAACATAGTTATTAAAATGCCTGGGTCTCAACACAAAGACTAAAAAGTTACAAAACACAAGAGTAATTAATAGGGTCAGATTTGCTGCAAGTCAGTTGCTTCATTTAGTGTGATTATGTTGGCTTGTATTCCAGTTTTGCCTTGCCTGTGACAGAGTATACATAGACATTCTTAATTTTATATTTCCATTGTGCTTCTTTGTCTTTCAATTCACCTACGTACAGATGCAGACTAAACCTTTACAAAATTGAAGATTTTTTTTTTCTCTGAAGATATTAATTAACATCTTTAAGAACATTTTCATATAGATTATAAAAAATTAGTCCTCTACCAAATAATGGTGACTGGTTCAGGGAAATAAAATCTTTGTGGTGGTGGCAAGGACTGGGCAAGTCTGGTCACCCACGTCTGCGCAGGGGGTCTTGGCAAGGAATGAGCTTGGAAGCTGCACAAGTGGCCTGGAGCATCTTCTGGGCACCACAAGCCACCTCTGAGTGCTGTCGTCCAATTAGTTTTCATTAGGTTGGTCTGGGGTTTTTATTGTTGTGTTTCTCTACAGTTCAAATGTATTTCATGTCAGAGTGGGTAGGCCAGATCTGAGGTCTGCCAAGCTTAATCGTAACTATTCATAATCCCATTATATGTCTCCTGTTAAGCTATGTCTTCTATGGTGAATTCAGCATGGAAACCAAAGAATGGTTTGGTTAAACAGACATCAGGCTTGTTTAAGTTGCCTGAGATGCATGTGTGTAAGATATCCAGAAGAGAATAAAGAGAAATTCTCCTCCTTGGAAATGCTCTTCATTTGGTAGCAAAGTTAATTGAATATTTATATGAAAAAAGCTGCTTCTGGCCCGTTTCAGATGCAAGATGCTGGACATACAACATATAGTAAGGGAATTCCTGTAATAGGAAGGATGGCCTCGCTATAGAATTTTCTTCCAGAAAACACATAGAGTTTTAAGAAGAAACGATGTGACGTGTGAAGTAAGTAACAGTTAATTGTACATTGTAGGTTGGAAAAATGCGTAGAAGCTAAAGAAGAGCTAGAGGCAGATCTTTATAACCGGTTTATTTTGGTGCTGAATGAAAAGAAGGCAAAGATAAGAAACTTGCAGAAGCTCTTGAATGAAGCTAAGCAGTCTGCAGTGGATACTGAATGTACAAGGTATTTCCTAAGTTCCCTGAGTCACTTGGTATTATTCGTGGCATGTAATGTGGTTTATTTGCTGTTTCTTTAGTTCTAAGAATTCTTCCTCGATATGGCTTGGCTATCCAAAACAACTGCAATACTCATAAAAGCAGAGGATTCCTTGGAGTGTCACTGCAAGAAGCAGTATACTGTGTTGGGCTTTGCAGCCAAGAACTAAATAGTCATTGAATCTCTCCTCTCCTCTCCTATTTTCTATTTGGATGCAGTTATCTTTCCAAACATAGTGTATCTGTGCCATTTCCATAGGTGGTATTTTTGAGCCTTCTCCTCAGTCATTGATTCCTTTTGTTCTTTGGGAAACAAAAATATCTAAATCTGAACATTTTTATCTACATCTAATTTAAAAGTAGACGCAGTTGAATTTTCCTAATGCTACAACACACCTTAATTTCTTTGCCATTTTATGCTGCTTTTTAATATCTTATCTTTTATTAGCTGCTCTTCTACCTGATAATGCTAGGCAAATTAAGTGTAACTCTGGGGACTCCATGTTGCTTTTGATCAGCTTGCATTGTCTAAGGCAATGCAGAAGTATTTATATGCTTTTTAGAAATAGTAGATGGAAGATATATTTTTGTTGTTGTTTTTCTTTTCTTAGGGAAAGTGTAGCTACAACTCAGATGGCTACTGGGCAAGAAAATGACTATGATGGCAGCACTGAGGAGGAAAGTGAAAATTTAACATGGTCCTCATTACCATTGGGTAAGGCTGAATGTATTGTCTTTGGGGCGTATCATGGACAGGCCAATCTCTTTACACAAATAAACCATAATGAAGACAAAATACTACCTGACAAATTGCTCAATGACAAGCCAATCTGCAGGCCTTAAAAATGACTCTCTTGAAACAGAGTATACTACTACCATTTTCAAATTAAAGAGAGGAAATTTAAAAACATGTTGCACAAGGTGAAGGTACTGTCATTTCTTCCAATGTGACAAACTGCATACTTTGCAGAACTAATTGCAGTCTTACGGTATCTGAACTATCAATAGTTTCATTTTAAATTCTGGGAACTGTGATGCAAATGCGATGATTGCTAAAATGTAAAATGTAGCTCCTGACAGTTTCAGTGTTTAAAAAAGAGAAAGAGGGGAGGTTTCACTGCTATAAAAAGAGCTGTGCACTCATTTTGCATCACAAAAATGGAATAAAAATGTATTTATAGCAGAATTAATTTTAATTTCACAATGAATTTTTGGTCTCATGAAGGTGCTCATAAAACGTAATTCAGCTAAGTTTTCTAGGACTGCTAAAGTATATAGGGTACAATAGCCCATTCTACAAGATATTTAACTGTGAATCATAAGAAATTTTGGCAAGTAGTAGGAATCTGTTAGATGAATGATACCAGAGTTTTAAAACTGCAATGGCGTTTGCTGTGTAGTTGTAAACTACAGGTCTGCTCATGTATACTATGGGTTCTCTCACTGGAGCTTTCCCTTTCAACTATAGGTAATGGTAAACAAGACAGCAATTTATCTTAACTGTTTTCTGTGAATATTGGGAAGCAGAAGTGTTCAAAACCCTGTAACAAGTTGCATTAAACTACATAAATCATATAGGTTCATTGATTGAGGACTTTCTAACGTGGTGTAAAGCAGACAGAACTTCAGACAAATGTAGAAAGTTGCTTACACATAGAATTTGCAATTATGGAAAGCAAAGATTTTGTATTTTGCCATAGTCATTAGTTCAGACATCTTTGCTTTTAAGTGGTATTTAGTCAGCTCAGAGAAATACATCCTATTTAGGGAAAAGACAAAGCAAAAGTTATTGATTCTTGCAGGAGATTCAGTATGGTTTAATTAACTCAGTAAGAGTTCTGAGACAGACAACTGTGTTTTTAAAAAACAGTAAAAATCCCACCCCTCAAGCTATAATGAGGGACTGAACTGATCGATGTTACTGTAAAAAAAAAAACAGCAAGCGTATTTTCATTTAAATTGTAAAAAATATGCTTTCTGTTGCCTTAGAAAGATAGAGTCTTTTTGATTGTGACAAAAAGTTTTAAAATGCAAAACTTGAATTTAATAAGATTATAAAGTTAATCCTTTGGGTAACACGCTAAGTTTTTTCATGGTAATGGCATTCTCAGGAAGGAGTATTGCTTAGGTTAGATGGTATTCCCTATGTACCCAGCTTTCTCTTTCCATGAACAATGGAAAAGCAGACATAAGCTCTGTACCGCTGTGTGATCTGGGATCTTCATATGCAAAAAGAGGTCTGAGACAGACTCTGTCCTTATGAAGGAGAACCTGCTTCAGAGCTGAGTGGCCTGAGAGAAGAATGAAGCACACATACCTCAAGTATCAAGAACTCCAAGGCATAAAAGATAATATAAATAATGGTGTTTGTTTTTGTTGTTGTTGTTGTTGTTTGTTTTGTTGTTGTTTTGTTTTCTATTTATGTAGTCTTTCTACCATTTATTCTTTTTATTATTATTATTATTATTTGGAATGTCATTGTGGGCATTGTAGGAAAAATATCAAGGAGAACAAGAGAATCTTTGGGAATGTTTTGAAAGATAGAGGTCAAAGTCAAAATCAAGAGAGAAAGTCAAAATTTAAAAGCTGCTTGGGAGGAAAGAGAAAACACACACATACACGGGCATACTCAGGGGCAACCTTATTGCACTCATCTATAGATACCTTAAAGGAGGCTGTAGCGAGGTGGGGGTTGGTCTATTCTCCCATGTGCCTGGTTATAGAGTCACAGAATCAGAGAATATCCCAAGTTGGAAGACACTCATAAGGATCGTCAAGTCCAACTCCTCACACTGCACAGGTCTACCCAAAAGTTTAGACCATGTGAGTAAGTGCACACTATTCTTCCACGTGCCTGGTTATAGGATGAAGGAGAATGGGCTAAAGTTGCACCAGGGGAGGTTTAGGTTGGATATTAAGAAGAACTTCTTTATGGAAAGGGTTGTTAGGCATTGGAATGGAGTGTTAGACATTGGAATGTTGTTAGACATTGGAATGAAGTGATTGAGTCTCCATCCCTGGAGGTCTTTGAAAGACTTTTAGATGTAGAGCTTAGTGATATGGTTTAGTAAAGGACTTGTTAGTGTTAGGTTGGACTAGATGATCTTGGAGGTCTCTTCCAACCTAGATGTTTCTGTGATTCTGTGATTTGTATGTATGTGTGTCCAAAATTCAGAAAGCAGGAAGCTCATGCTGGTTGTCATAAATGAAAAGTAGGAACTTTTCTGCATGGCTGAAGAAAGCCAGGCAATATAAAGATGGAGAATCTCAAGGAGACTCAAGGCAAATGATCAGTCTTCAAGTAAGCTGAGAACATATATGCAGCTGCTACTGGCCTTTTAGCACGATGATAAAAAAAAAAAAAAAAAAAAAAAAAAAAAAAAAAAAATACTAGTAACTGAAAAAGCAGCCAT
>CM021797.1:75723831-75784864 GCA_011076525.1 Nettapus auritus
TGTTCTGTAAATGCTTTAGATTTGGATATGGGGGGGGGAAGTTTTTGTTGTGTCATGACTTAGTTCCATTCTCCTATAAACCAAGTGAGACATGAAACAACAGCTGTAAAATCTAGACATTTTAAAATTAACCAGTTAAAAAATGTTGAATTGGAGAGTTTAAAAACTGTCTGAGGATTTTTCTTAGTTTGCAGTATTTTTTTCTTTTTTTCTGGAATTTTCAGCTCAATGGGGGGATTACAGGGGATTTGGAAAAAACTGCCAATTTTTACCAAAAGAAAAAATGAATAAAATGACACATTCAAATAGGGATGTATCAGTCTGGTGTTGATCTGAGGCAAATATTGGATAAGGACTTAATGAACAAAAATATTGAGAAAAGGAATAAGAATGGTTAATTTCAATCTTTATAAAGATGCAGAAACTGGCATCTGCAAACTAGGTACTTGTGTCTTCGCTGATGGTTTTACCAGAAGGTTGAAGAAGGTGAAATTAGTGAAGTAATAGATTCTGATTTCCGTAAGGTATCATTCAACAGAGTATTGTCCTTGGGCTTGCAGGAAACCAGCTTCGGCTTGGCCATATTAGTTCATTTGGCCTGTCTATGTAACCTGCTGTGAATTTGTGACTTCTCAGTGCTACCTGGTGGTCTAATGTAAGGCTATGTTGGGAAATAAAGAAGATACAGACCATTCTCTGTACTATCAATGATTTTAAAAGTTTTATATCTATACCTCTATCTGTAAAAAGGCCTAGAGAAAGGAGATCTGCAAATTTACAGGGAAGTGGACAATGTGATTTTGAGTAAAGACAATTTTGCCCCTTGATGCAGTGCTCTATCAAGTTTGGAAATTCAAATTTGAAGAAAAAACATTAGCAAGTTGAGGAGGATAACATTATGATAAAAATGGAGGGATTGGCAGATGATTTAAGTGAAATACTGAGAACTTTAAACAGTCATTAGTACTCATGGTCTACAACTACACAGCAAGTTGAGCAGCCTGGTCTGGTTGAAAGTGTCCCTACCCCTGGCAGGTGGGTTGAAACTAGCTGGTCTTTAAGGTCTCTTCCAGCTCAAAGGTGATTCTGTGGTGATTCTGTGGTGTGATAGTAGATGGTCTCTGCGTCCAGCAGACACTGCTGTCTAATGAATAACTGGAAGTTGACACAAGAAAAATACAAAAATGGGTCATTTTTTTTCTTGCAGACTAATTAACTGTTAGAACAACTTGGTGCCAGTGTTGAAATCATAATGGGATGCTTTTAATAAAAAGACAAGATCTTGTTGATGCATTACCTCAAAGCTGTCCGCAACCAATGACACATGGGGCATTACAAATGGCTATTATTTTACTTTTTTTTTTTTTTTTTTTTATCTGTAAGAGTAGATGAATTGCAGAATAAAACCATTTATTTTGTTTCTGCATACAGGAGTTTACTCATGCATGCGTTCTCAGTCAGGCTATCAGATAGGTTTTAAGCCTTTGCAGAGCAGCAGGTTGCATTTATCTGCTCCGTTTCAGAGAAATTATTTGTAAGGGTCTTTTCCCTACAATAGTAGTTAATCTGTAACCTAAAAGTTTACATAAAAAAATAGGGTTTGGGCACTTACCGTAACATTAGTAGATATGATTTATGATTTGCTGTTTGATGGTAGTGTCTAAATCATGGCTTAAAATGAAAGCCAAATGAAATATGATAATTTTTACCTCAAATCTACATACTGATGTCATTATTTTTTTGTACTCTCAAATAACAATTTGAAACTGGATTAGTAGGCATTAGTAAGTAAAGGTCTCAGAAAAACAACAGATGTACATAAGAAGTTTTATAAATAATACTGTATGTCTTTCTGTACAGCAGCTTTGCCCCCCACTCCATGTGCATGGGGGAAATTTGTTTGGCATATTGGTTAGTGTTGTGAATCCAGGACTGAAAAACACTCAGCTCCCAGTTTTGTACATGTAGATCTTAGAAGTATGGTTTAGTGGTGGACGTTAGCACTAGGTTAAAGGTTAGACTAGATGATCTTAGAGGTCTTTTCCAACCTGAAGGGTTCTTTGTGTGTAGAACATTTCTAAGCAGCATCTGTAAATGCTGTGCCAGGAGATAGAGATGAGTTCTGCCCCTTGGTGACTTGATGGCATTAGGGTACACTGTGCGCCTGTGTCCACTAAAGCTTTATATTTCTGCGGTTCCGGTGTGCCAGGCCATCGAATCCACACAGTCCAGTAAATTCGGTTGTGAATGTCTGCTCTTGTTTGATAGAGTTTCTGCTCAGGAAGGAAGATGGGAAGGAAGTCTTCCAGCTGTTGGGGAGTTCTTCAGAAATGGGGAGGTGTGAATGTTTCTTGGGGTAGGGGAGGTTGTTTTTGGTTTGTTTTCTCAGGATTGGTAAGATTCTAGCTGCCCCATGCAAAGCTGAGATAGAGTTGTTGCTTGGCTATTGGTACTTAAACTAAGTTCTAGTGACTTTGTAGGTACAAATCCCCCGCACACTTAGGACTGCTGTTGTGCTCTTCAGCACTGTCTCATTTGTTTTACTTCTCCGTCACATGTTGCATCCAGTCTTGTACTTCAACTCCTTAATCAAAGGTCTGATATTTTGTTTAGCTTGCTTGGTGTCTGGCGTTTCAGAGTCATCATTCTTGATTGAGACTGCTAGGTCCTGTGACAGTGGAAAGAATTATACACACACATAGACGAGAAGCAGCTGGAGCAGGCTTGAAAAGATTACAGAGCGATGTTGATTGGAATAAGACTTTGAAAGGCCTTTAGTTCTTTTCAAGTTTTTTTTTTTTTTGTTAATAGGATCTGTTTTAAAAAAAAAAAAGGCAGAAAATTGCCAGTCCTTTTGACCTCTGTGTTTCTGTTAGCCAACAAGAGTTATGTGGTGACTCAGTTAGCTCATGCCACCATGCTGGTGCAGGAAGCTTGGGTCACTGCAGAATGCAGAAACCCTTATTCTGGTTATGGGCAGTCCAGAACATGACCCAGATGTGGTCTTGGTTCCTCACACTGATTCCCATTTGTTTTGCTCAGTGCCAATTTTCACTCTTATTTCCTCTAGCTATTGAATCCTTTCTCCTGTGGGACTTAAAAAGCTAGTATCAAGCTAAGTAAACAATGTTTGATGTCGTGATTGGCAATCATGACTTTGTCAGACAAATAAAACCTTTTTGTTAACTGTGGAAAACTCTTTAATGCTTCACACGGCAGGAAGATTTTTAAAATAGGAGCAAGTATTGGATAAAATTCCATCCTTTCTGCTTACTTCCAAGGAGCCTGAAAAGTAGATGAAGGGTAACCTCTTCACAAGGTTTGGAAGATGATCAGTGAAGGCAACCTTATTCCTTTTCCCAGAAATGTGATGAAACTGTGGGGATAAATGTTATATACTGTATTTGATGCTAGATACAAAATATATACAGTACTTAAATATAGAAATGTATAGATATGAATGATAACATAGCAAGTGGGAGACGAGCAATGGAAGAAACTATCTTATAATTTCTGATTGTTGTCTTCAGTTATAATGGCTGCCTGTAGAAAAAACAAGGCTACTGGACACCAATTTACAGTCAGTTTTCTTTCTTTCTATTTTATTTTCTCTTGCCCATGTCCTTTCCCAGTCATATTTCTCACCGAAGCTGGTGAAAGTTATTGCTCCTTAGGATACAGAAGGACCTCGAGATGGCCTGTTGGACTGAGTGAAATTTTTATATTCTGTGTTTGTTGCCAGTTCTATGGAAGTATTCTGTCTCAAGTAAATCCTTGGATTTGCAATGCTTATACAGTTCTACATGTTTCCTTACGAGGACAGGTTCAGAATTGG
Organism: Nettapus auritus; assembly: GCA_011076525.1. Lineage (NCBI taxonomy): Eukaryota > Metazoa > Chordata > Aves > Anseriformes > Anatidae > Nettapus > Nettapus auritus. Next base: position 75,727,667 of record CM021797.1, read on the forward strand.
TTCTAATAATCTCGCTATAGTGCCTAAAATAAATAATAGCAAGCACCTTGCCACTTTTCACTGTTTTAATGTGCAAACATTCTCATCCCCTTCATTCAAGGTCTTGCCTTAGGGATTACATGTTGTGCCTTCATGAACCTCTGGCCCTTTAAGTTTAATTAGTTCTTTTTTGTAGTCCAAACCACCAATAATTTGATGCTGCTGGTTAAAAAGCTTTGATCAAAGTTATTTTTAAAAATGCCTATTATAACAGCACCCAACTGTGCTGTGCAGTTAAAGTTCCATCTGCCAAGGCTTCTACTTTAAAGACTATTTCAAGGAGTTTTAGAACTTTGCCATTTTAATTGACTTGGCTTAAACTATTATTGTTATTTCTATTATTACTATTATTATTATTATTTTTTTTGTCAAGCTGTAATTGGAAGTGGCTCATCCCAAGGAATAATCACATTTCCCATTCCCTTAAAGTAGTACCTTTTCACTGAAACCCTGCTAGAGATCTACTTTTTCTCTTACCTTGATGGTTTTATGTCTGTACAATCTATGCAGTTGCCCATCCATGTTATACCAGTTGTCATGGTCAAAATGCAATCAAAGCACAAATATCAATATGTATTATGCCCCTTTAAAAATCCTGTTAGGATTATCACACCGAGAGGCATTATTAGTAAGGTATTACATCAAAATGTTACTACAAAAAATATCAAAACTGCACACAACTAGGTTTCTTAGTATATATTCTTCAGTATATGAAGTAATGCAGCTGAATGTGGTTGTCTCTAAGTCATTATTTATGCTGTTCGGTTAATTCAGGAGAATCACAATGACATAATCTTAATGAATTTATGCTTTGATTAATACTCTGCATTACAACATTTTGTGACTGATCAAAAAAGTAGAGTACCTAATCATCACACTGTGGTTTGGGTGCTATGGCCTTGTCCAATATCAAGTTTAAAAATGTTTGATTGTGCACTGTCCACATATTACTAAAATTTAGGTATGAAAGAACTTTTTTTTTTTTTTTGATGGGCTGTAAAATTTTTATACATAATTAAAGCTCTGTTTAAATCACTGCCAAATTAGGTCTCTAAATTTTAAGACTAATTTCAAAATCGTTACAGATTTAAAGTCCAATCATAATACACTTCTATTGATGCTACTGTTTTTTTTTTTGCTTCACTTAAAAACAAAGCAATTTAAATACTGTAGTAATGTTTATTTGGAGCAGAGGTAGAATTATTGTGTATTTTTCCTTTGGGTCTTATATATCACTGCAAAGAGGAACAGTTAATGTAAAATTCCAATAATTCAGAAAATAAATCCATTAATGAAGTTGTATGTTTTACATTCTTCCATAAATAATCAGACTTTCTCCATAAGGAAACAAACCAGCTATATGTTTTTGAAACTATCTTGCTGGAGTTCTAATGTTTCCTCTACTTGTCCTCAAAATGTGTTGTACTTTGCTATGGCTTGAAAGCCTAAAAGTACTAAGCAGCATTAAAAAATAAAATAAAATAAAAAATGAGGCAGTGACAACAAATGCTCATTGTATCTTTGTAGAGTACTGACGTGATCCTATGGGACATGTAAAGGAAATGTAGAGACTCCTCCTCTGTTCTTGCTCGTATTTCACACCAATTTGACATGTACCCAACAATCCGTAATAAGAGTAGACCTGGACATAAATTCTGTGAGTCAAGGCACTTTTGCACTGAGCATGCACTTTCTGATACTTGTTTCCTTTGCAAAAGGATAGTGTAACTTGACCATCTATCTACCAGGCGGCACTAATTCAGCAGGACCCTTTATTTGTTTTCTCTTCTTCATGAACTACAGAAGACCTATTTCAACACCCATTTGGTGACATCAATTGTGAAACCAGAGCATTAGTGGTTTTGGAGTAGTGCCACTAACATTGCAGCTCTGTTTCATCCTCCTTCAATAAACAGTTAAAGAACAACAGCTTATCAGATAAATGGGAAACTTTTGCTAGTCATCAGTACCTGGATCAACCCCCATTCTAATACTTCTGTTTGTTCCTGTGCTCTTGGGGCAGGGATTCCACATGTATTTGTTTAGTATCCAGCATAATAGTCCCTTTGAGATCTGTTGTATTTAAGAGAGCTAGTAATTATTACTATAATTATACAACAATATGCTTCAATACATGTATTATGGAACATAAAAATTATAGAATGCAGTGGCAACAGTTATTTATTTTCATAGGTTCCAAACCTGCTGATGAAACCACTCTACCACACAGTCTCATTATGCACGTCATGCCACATGCCACATGCCTGCTTTAAATAGTCCTTTGAATTACAGGTCATAAATTGGTTTACCAGAAGGTACAGGCAGAGATTTTCTTTCCCTCCTGGGGGTTATTTTGTAAAGGTAAAGAGACAGACTTTTTTTTTTTTTTTTTTTTTTTTTTTTTAAATGAATGTTCTACTTTTTATATTATGGTTTAACTGTCTTTAGCCCAAATACTTGTCAGAGATAACTTAATGGGTATTTTTTATTTTATGTTCAATTCACACCATTTATTCATGATAGTTTTCTTCGGCATGTTTACAGGGGTAGATATTTGCTTTTGGTGTCTGAATGCTTTTATATACGCAGGTAATCAGAGAGGAAGGCAAAGTATCAAAAATCTTTAAATATACTTCATTTTACTCAAATATCAAATAAAACAATTCACATAATAATACTACAATACATTTGTATTCCTTTCCCTCTTGGAAACAATGGCATGATTTAGATGAGTTGATCTTGGTTTTATCAGTATCAGCTCATTGAGAATTATCCTTTCATCAAAGGGAAGTATTGGTTTTTGAGAAAAAACAGCTCTTGCAGGGGTACTGATAGCCAGTTTCTATAACCCTTGACATTTGCATAAAAGCCCTTATCTTCATCTATTAAATAGACTGTGTATCAGTGGCCCGGATGATCCTTACTCTTGCAGGCCTGAGAATCTTGTGTTCAGCAAGCAGCACCTTCAAGCTAAGCTTACTGGCATGACTTGAAACCTGTAGCTGTATGCACATTTTAAAACAACTCTTCTCACTTTAATACTTCGTAGGTTGTCTTCACATGTGTTGTGCTTCACGTGTGTTTTGTCATGTCTGGCAGTGACTTAAGCAATCATTTTTTTCTACTGCTTTATACCCATATTTATTTTATGCAAAATAACAAGCTTTTACTTCTGAATTTTGATGTCTCTCGGACAGAATACTGGAAAGACATTTTCTCTGGCTACCTGTGTAACATTCTCTTAATTACTTCCTATCTGTATTACAATGTCTTATTTGAGCAAGTGGCCTCTCTTGATTAAAAGCTGAGTCGCTAAAGATTGCACTATAATCTATGTCTATTACATTGATTTATTGCTTTTCTAGGTTAAAGTAAGCCTCTTTATTTTTAACTTGACTTTTTGTCAACCAGACTTCACATTATGGGCTTGATAGGTCTCTGCTAGATCGAACAGTTGGCTTCCCTGATTGGGTATGCATCCTGTTGGCCATCTTCGTATCTTAAAACACCATGGACATTTGACTGGAGACTTAACTCACAACTACAGAAACTTAAAAATATGCATACATAAGAATAGAAATAGAATGTAAAATAAGAACAGCAAAGGATTTTTTTTTTTTTCTTGTATGTCCTTTAAAAAGCCTTTGAATAAGAAGGAGGAAACCCCCTCACTCAGTGGGCTAAAACTTGAAAATGTAAGATTGTCTCAATTTGCTGTATCTGTTTTTTGTTTGTTTGTTTGTTTTTTGTCCCCTTCTTTTCTCTTCTAGCCTGGTTGTTAAACTGGGTAATTTTTACTGTTTATGTCCATCTCAAGTGATAGGTTCTGTCACAAAATCACTTCCCTGTTTGTCCTTTAGCTTTTATTCTTAAAGTAGCACATAGATCAATAGATGTTGAGAGTGATGTAGTATAAGGGTATAACTTGTATTTGGAAAAGTTGTTTTAATTAATAGAAACTATAAATGGTACATAAATCCACAAAAACAGTTGGACTTGTTGCCAGATTTGTAGGACAGCAATGTTTCTGAGTATCATACTCAAAAGCTGAGAAGTTCCTTTTCATCTCTGTGATGAAAAGTTCTCCTGCAGGACAGTGTTCTTCAGTTTTCGTAACACTACATACACTGTATACACAAGTTTCATGTAAAATATTAGTCATTTGTGAAAACTGAATGGGACAGGAAAAAATGGCTTTAAAATAATTCAGAGACAATAGACAAATGAAGTATATAATTATATAATGCAGGTGGTTCTGTAAGTATTTACATTTAAGCAATTATTAAGTAATAAAAATAATTAATATTAAGTCATAAGTAATGATATAATATTTAATAAGTAAGACTTAATAAGTATTAAGTAATAATAAGTAACCACGTAAGGATTTATGTGGTTCTGTAATAAGTATTCTGCTTATCTTCAAAGATTACCCCAAGCTTGTTGATTTATGGTCCCTTATGTACAACAGATACATACATTTTATAAATGAGGTGGAGACTTGAACTCACCATATCTGCAACAGAGAGAGAACACATTTCCTTATGCTTACAGGTTCCTCCCTTTACATAGTTATTTATATGCTCAATTTAATTTATGCTAGTAAGACACACAGGATGCCACCCTCCATAAAGAGCCAAATGTCAATTCATGAGATTCAAAGCTTTGCATATGTGAAGACAGGTGCAAAAGAAAAAATTATCATTTTGCACTATATATTCTAAAGCAGGATTACTTTTTCTGTAATGAGATTAAATCTTAGTTACATGTTCAGATAAAATGATGCATTCTGAACTTTTCTTAATAAAGGATAGATTTAAATAAAGACATGATCAGCAAGATGGATTAGTCTTTCTGCACTTCTCATCCCCAATTCACAAGTCTTAACTAGTGACAGCTTTTCTGTTATTCCTGTGAGACAGCAGTTAGTAGGTGTGATCTTGATCACCTGGGACTAATCATCGTATTGAAATCACAGGGCCTTCCTTTGTATTCCTCAAAAATTTAAGCCTTTCCAGTAAGATATCCCTGGAGTCAAGATGCTAACCTTTTCTTCCTTTGTACCTTATAAAAATATCATTAACAGCTCATTTATAACTCGCGTTCATTACCAATTCTGTCAGCATATAAAAACGCACAATGTTACTCTCCATAGAAAGAAAGTTTGGATGCTCAGTGAGCTGCTCAATACACATTCTTCTAGATATTTATGCACATATTTGGATAGGTAAATATAAATTAAAATGAATACCTGTTTTTAGTTAGTCTTTTTAATGAATGTGGAATATAAAGTTTGGATTTAGCCCCCTATGTAGATATCAACTGTGTTCAAAATTAGCACAATTAAAACGAAAAAAAAAGTACATTAGCATATTTTTATGTGCTACCATTTTGGGGTGTATTGAGAAAATAATAAATATTTTAAATTGCCAGTTATTCCATAGCAGTATTCCTTAGCCTCTTTTAACCAAATACCTGCCCCACTGTTTTTGAAAAACAAAACCAAAACAAATCAGTCTGCAGTACTGATGTCCATAGCATAAAATAATTTTAATGCCTATCTCAAATGCCTCCCATTTCAGTGCCAGTTCATTCCTTTGATTAGTTTAGTTTTAGCTTAGATTTTTTTATTCTTTTTTTTGGGGGAGGGGGGTGCAGGAGAGAGAAAAGGTGTAGTGGTTTTGATTTTATAAAACATGTTAGACTCCCTTGGTACAAAAGTGAAAGAGGAGAACCTGAGCAATTACCTCAGTGGCCACTGGGTTCATGCCTAATAATCTTAAATTTCAAGCCTGATGAAAATAACTTAAATGATTTCACAAATTCATTAGTTGATGACTTGGAAAGTTGTTGCATGGAACCAATCCAAGCTAGACTGAAAATCACGAATCTCTTGTACTTAAACTTCTGCAGAGCAGACTATCGTGTTCAGTTTTGGCCCTGTTCAGAAAGCTGCACACAGCCTGAACTGGGAAAGCAGCAAATGCAAGTTGAGAAGGAGGGACTGGGTTGAGAATAGTACTGTGTAGGAAAACAAGAAGAGACTAAGCAATACAAAGCTGAACTAAACATCAGAATTTTATGTTGACTTAAGTTTTACTCCTTGGATCCCAGGTCCATAGATTACTTGTAAACCTGCTGCTACTGCATATATATCTGTTATATATCACAGAAAAATACTCGTTTCAATTCATCACCATCACCTTGCTGCAAATCAGAGGAGCATTGTGTGTAACTTTTAAACCTGCCACCATCTTCTTTGTTTTCCTCATCTTCCTCTCATCACGCACCTTCTTTTGTCTACAGCCTTGTCATTAATTAACCCATTCACAACAGTAAATTCATGTTTGTCTCTGTAAGGATCCTGTTTGTTGCAAGGGGGAAAACTGTCAAGAGCTGTGGGAGAGCACCTCACAGCAGTGCTCTTGCTGCTACACCCAGCTCTGTTCCAACAGCAGAGACTTTTGATCTACCAAGTCTGTTTATCTGGTTTAACTACGTTTTCTGCTTATACAGGGCAGTCTCTAGATTTCTATCTGCTAATCCTGCAAGCTGCAGGTATCTCCAATTAAATGCAGCAAAAGCAGTGCTTGTTTGGCCTCTAGCTATATTGTGAGCTGCTGTCTCAGTCAGAAAAAAATGGTTCTTTAATCTATAGCCATGAGCTGAATACTCACAAGGATATTCATTACTTAGGTTCCTGGGAGAGAAGGGTCAGGTCATGAGTATCTGATTGTCAGCAGTTTCCTGAAGACCTTTCCTGGGAAACCTATGAGGCAGGCTATCAGAAGGCTTTGGAGTATGAGTTCAGAAACACCATGTGAAGCAGAGTAGTTAACCTATTTTGTAACCTCTGGTGTTTCCTGCATAACGGGGGTACAAGGATTCTGGTGCTCTCGGTTGCTTAATGTTATTTTAATTTTGTTCCACCACTTTCACGTTATTATGTGAACGCACTTTGCTGAAGACATTAATTTAAAAGAAAATACACAAAAACTTACATGCAAAATAAAGTATTTTCCCTACTTGATCATAGTTTACTTCATTACACCTCAACAAATATTAACTTCTTTAGTTACACAGAAAACTTGTGTAGGAACAGCATCGTGAAATACATGGTTCAGTAGTAGTTCATTTACTCCTGCTTAAAGCATCAAAACTTTTTTTCCAATCTTTTGACTTAAACAAGACTTTCAGATTTTGATGGGCTTGAAAACTTTATTGTCCTTTCATTTTTACCTTTAATATGTTAGGAGAGAATGCACACTATACAACCACTTAGTCACTTCCCTTCCTTAGTCAGTTACAGGCTAGGAGACATGGAAAGAGTATGTTTCACGGCGGAAAAGAGAGATTTGGGCCACCTGTTTGAGAAGAGAGACATTGGCTTCTTGCATCAGTGTATGCCAAAGGAAATGTTAATGAAGCACAGGTATGCATATTTGAAAACATATATATGATAAATTTCATGACAGAAAATCTGATTACAAGAGTGTGTGCAGTAAGGAGAGTTCAAAGGGGAGAACCTCGCAGATGACCTTGGAAAATCTCACTAGAATGTTGTTTTTCTAAGGCAGTTGCATTTTGTGAACCATTGGATGTGTTTATTTAACTAGGATATTTGTCCTGAGCTTTAAATGACTTCTGGTTTTCTAAATGGAAAAATTTTTCATTTTTTTCTAGGGATTTTCAGAAATGCCACATCAGTATGGGAAAGAAACAATGAGTGTATGTTAAAAGCAGGATGCTTAATACAGGATACAAGATATGTTGGCACATTTCTTTTAAAAAATGTACCTCAAAATCTACAAAAATAGAACTGTGTGTAGGTCTGCAATGCCTGTGTTTATTACCTGACTGCTTTTGTTGGGGTGTAACTGCAACACAGCGTAACAATTTTATGTGTAGGCACTGTGCTAAACAAAGCTCAGCAGCAAAGAGGGCTTTCGTTTGACAAAATCACCTGGCTATCTGTTTGCCATGAAACATTGCTTGTTTTAGTTGCTTGGCATCAGCTTTCATCTCTATTCAAAGATGAATCTCCATTCTCAGTTTATTCAAACACCGCTCCTTCGTTCAAATTAGCATTAAAAGCATTCCATTCATCACTTGCTCTTTGGCGAAGGTCTGTCACTTACTCACAGTTTGCTTTAACGAAGACTGATTGTAGACTGCCTGAAAACGTAGTTCCCCAATTTCCTCATTTGACAACAGCAAATCTGAGTCATAGTCCCCAGTGCTTTCTTGTTTTAGACTATGTAGCCAGGTGTGCTTAATAAACTTCCCTACAAAACAGGGAACATGTTTGTGCAGCAGCTCAGTGAGAAATGACCCTTTATGCAGAAGGTTAAAAACATGTTGATGTTTGTCCTCCAGTTGAAGCTGCTTGTAAATTGTTTCTGATTTGAATTTGGTTCCATTCAGAAAAAAGGTCAGCTCAAATGTTGTCAGCTACCTTGATTTTAAATGGAAAATTCTCAGTGGTATTGTGTAGTCCTATTCTTTAAAATAAATTCATACTGTTAACAAGTATGATGGGGATACAGCACCCAACTTAACTTGAGGACTCTGGCTGAATGATTACAGCCAGACACTTAGGTAACCAGAGCACGGTTTGTTACTGACTTAACACTGGCTAAGACTCTTCAGTTTGTTAGAGCAGCATGTAAAAAAAAAAAAAAAAAAAAAAAAAAAAGTTGGATTTTCAAGAATATTACTGAAATGGTTTACCATGAAATCATTGTAGTATGCAGCCATGGGAGTCTGTAAATCTCACAAGCAGAGGAGAAACATAACTGAAGAGTATCCTCCATGCAAGAAAGTGAAAAGATTGGGGATAGATAGAGGAGGAAGAACAAAAAAGTATGAATAGTGGATTTTTGAGAAAATGGCACAGAAACAGAAATGTCTTTGCCCAATTGAATGCCTTTGCTGTTGATTTAATGGCAGTAGAAGAGTGCTGGATATAGTAGGCAAATGTTTGCTTAACTTTTTGGTAATTTTGGTTTGTTGAAATAGAATCACTTTGGATGAATATACCTAGAGGGTTTTTTTGTATTGGTCTTGGTGATAACTATGATAGCATCTTCAATAGCATCTTCAGTCACAAGCTTGCCAAGCTGGTGAAGAGGGCTTTAAACTAGAGTTGCCAGGGGAGGGGAACCTCAGTCCATCCCACTCCTCCCAGTTTGACACCAGTGTCAGTGATAAATGCCCCAAGCCTGCGGAGGGGCCGCAAGTCAGCAGTAGAGCACCTGAAGAGTAGCACAAAGGAATTCCAGCCACTTGAGCCAGTAAGTCAGCTTCATCAGGGCCCCAGTGTCTATGCTAATGCACACAGCATGGGAAATAAACAAGAGAAGTTAGAAATGCACAAGCGCCTTCAGGGCCATGGCCTCCTTGGCATTATGGAGACGTCGTGGGATGACTTCCATGACTGGAGGGTTGGATGAACAAGGAGCTCCCGGCCAAACTCAATCAGAAAAAGGCCTGATTGCTTTCACCCAGAGGGTGGAAGCAAGGACAGATAGCCTGGGAATGATACAGAGACAGTGTCTGAGCAGTCAGGTATCAGGTTAGGAAAGCTAAAGCTCCAGGAGCAACAAGAAAGGCTTTTATAGCTACATCACTGATAAAAGGAAGACTAGGGAAATTGTGGGCTCTCTCCAGAAGGATGTGGAAGACCTGGTCACCTGGGATATGGAGAAGGCTGAGGTATTCAATGGCTTTTTTGCCTCAGCCTTCACTGGCAAAGCTCTAGTCACATAGCCTGGCCCCATAAGGCAAAGGCAGAGACTGGGAGAATGATGAACCGTCCTGTGTAGGAGAAGATCAGGTCTGAGACCATCTAAGGAGTCTCAAGGTGCACAGGTCCATGACCTGATGAGATATATCAGCAAGTCTTGAAGGAACTGGCACGTAGTTTCTAAGCCACTATCCATATTTGAGAAGACATGGCAGTCCACTGAACTTCCCACTGACTGGAAGATGGAAGACACTTCCCCCATTTTTAAAAAGGGGAAAAAGGAAGACATAGAGAGCTACAGGCCAGTCTGTCTCATCTCGATACCCAGCAGACCCTCCTCAAAACCATGCTAAGGCACATGGAAAATATGGAGGTGATTAGTGACAGCCAACAGGGCTTCACTAAGAGCAGATTGTGCCTGACAAATCTGGTGGTGTTCTATGATGGGAGTACAGCACTGGGGGATAGGGGAAGAGCAACTGATGTTATCTACCTGGACTTCTACAAAGCATTTGACATTGTCCCCCGTTATATCCTTGTCTCATAGTTGGAGGGACATGGATTTGATGGGGCTGTTCAGCCTGGAGAAGAGAAGGTTCTAGCGAGCCCTCACAGCAACCTTCCAGTATGTAAAGGGGGCGCAGAAAAGCTGGGGAGGAACTCTTTGTCAGGGAATGTAGGGATAGGACAAGGTGGAGTGACTTTAAACTAAAAGAGGGTAGGTTTAGATTAGATATGTGGAAGAAATTCTTTACCCTGAGGGTGGTGAGGCCCTGGACCAGGCTGCCCAGGGAAGCTGTGGATGCCCCATCCCTGGATGGGGCTGGATGGGGCTTTAGGCAACTTGGTCTGGTGGGAAGTGTCCCTGCCCATGGCAAGCGGTTGGAACCAAATGGACTTTAAGGTCCCTTCCAAAACAAACCATTCTACGATTTGAATGGTTTTGAAGCTAGGTATTTGAATACATTTGAACCTATGTAGAAACACAGCTCAGTGGCAGAGCAGGTCAGCTTCTGGTGCTGGATTTAGTAATTAGAAAATTAGAAAGCTGGCAAATTTTTGATAATGGATGAATTTTAGATTGTGACTTTTCAATCATTTTAGTGTAATTGCTGTCTTTCATTTTCACATTAAATGCCTTATTCTTTTTTAATGCCCCTCATGTTTAAAAAACATCATACAACAGGAGAAATTCAGGAACTTGTTTTGCCAGGTGTTTGTGCACAGTGAAAGCATTAACTAGGCACTAAACAAGCTCAAGTTGTCCCCCGTCCCATCCCTCCCCCTCACCCAGATAGAGAAGAAAATTGAATACACATCATCTCCAGTTGCCCAGGAGGGATAAGCTCCTATTGTGCACTTAGCTTTTGCAGATGAAGTTTTTCATATGAGAATTTTTTATCTTTTCCTCAAAGTGGAGAATAGACAGCTATTTTCTTTCTGGAATTCCTAGTTTATATTGCATGAAACACTTGAGGATTTTATCTTTTAGGGAGATTAAAGAACTTCTGGCCACCAAGAAATTGGTAAAAATTTTTGGCAATTGTGACATTAATACATCTGTCGTCTGTAATCTGAGATGGAGGTGAGTTATAAATGATGGAAATGCAACCTTCCCTTTCCCAGCTGCCTGAATCTAAACTGATTTTTTGAGAGTGAAATGAAAAGTGCTGCTGCACAGCTAACCATTACGCTGAGCAGCTGACCTCAGCCAGTGCATGTTGATGGCATCACTGCAATAGACCAAGGCGGAAATCTGATCTCTCTTGAGAGTTCTGTCACGGAAGGTGTCTCTTGTCTGTGAAATATGACAGGAATTACAAGATTCTTACTGGAAAAATTGTAAGGGCTTTCAAGATTTCCTTAAAATATTTAGACCATGAGATTGATGTCAGCCATTTTCATAAAGCATCCACAAGGTCAAAACTGTAACCGGCCTTCTGTTTGTGCACTTGTGCTAGTGAATTATGTTGTAGGCTACTGAACAGCTTGGTTCTGTTTATTTTTTCACTTGGATACATCGCTTCATTTCAGAAATGTGTAGTGAAAGAAAACTCCTTCTAGGCATGTGATCAAATAGATATTTAAATACATGAGTACTTCCTGATTAGCTTTGTGGCATAATTAAATTTTTATAACCTAGTAAAATAAGAGGTGGAAATCATATCTTACTTTGGAAATAAGTATCAATCCCATGGAATCCTGAGAGGAGGAAGGTCTTGTCCACCTTATGATGGATCTTTGGAGAGGTGGCTATAAAGTCTTTGAGAGCTCAGGAGAGGAGTTGATTTACTGCTTCCCTGCTTAGACCCCAAGACAAGATAACTAATGATAGAAGAAATACAGTCACCCCACAATAGGTAGTATATCATTGGTCAGTGTATTCCTTGTTTGTGGGGTTTGAGTAATGTTTAGGGGATTAAAGTTACTTTTACCTACAAAGAAAGGCCAGCTCTGTGAGTGTTCCTGTGTTCTTTGAAGTGGCATTAAAATTAAAGAGCTACACTAAGCATCCAGATAAGCGGGCACTTTCAGAAGATGTGTGTATTTTATGGTTGAAGTATTTTGCTTTAAATAGTTTTCTAAAGCTAAAGCCACAGTAGGGCCATGTCCCTGGACTACTGAGGAGAATCTTCTCTGCATAAACAATGCAAAGTTAGGATAAAGTAACTAGCCTGTAAATTCCCCCAGGCAGGAAACTGTTGGCCAGCGAGGCTGTGTTCAGTTGGGCACGGGTCAGACAGAACTGCTTGGGGAGAAGGGCCTTGGCAGAAGAGTGGGAGAACCCACAGATCCCTGTCTCGTCCTGGCAGGAGGCAATATAAGAAGCTCGTGGTACGGGTTGGGGATGCTCTTTTGCTCTTATTTGAGCTTGAATGAGGGCAGCCTGGCTGCTTCACAACTTGCTGTCCCATCTTTCTGCAGCATATAGCTGTAGGAGCAAAGGAGAGATGATTTGTTTTCTTTTTTTTTTTTTTTTTTTTTTTTTCCTTTTTTTTTTTTTTTTTTTTTGAGAAAGTGGGATGTCAAATAGGGAAAAGTGGCATCCCTTTTAGGGGAGTGTAAACTATATCCCACTTCATTCCCTTCTCTGTAGCATGGCTTCCTAAAATACTATAGCATCGTAGAAAAGTGAAATCTCATTTGCTGCCAGTAGCCAGTGATTCGGTCAGTCTTGACCCTTTATCTTTGTGAGACTGTTTTAACCCTGACCTGTGTCATATATCTGCATCCAGTGTCTGGGATAGGAAACGAGAAGGCATAACAAAAAACAAACCCTTCCTTCCAACAGTCTGGGGTGTCACAGTTTGGCTGCTTGTGTCTCCTGGTTACTCAGGCTGACTTTATTCCACTGCTGTTGCCATTCAGAAATGCACTGGCAGTTTCTTTTCTAGTAGCATTTCATAATTGCCCTTGTTGCAGCTGAATCTGAGAAACTTTAGCATTCCTGTCTGTGAGAAAGCAGCATTTTGAACTGCCGAGCTCACATGGTGATTTATGGTAGGGAAGATCCTGAACACAATTTCTGTCTTTATTTTCTGTACATATCCCTGGAAAACAAGATCAACACAGTTCTTGTTATTAGTACAAAACAGTTGTAGAGAAAACAACAGGTGTTTTTGTAGTAAAGGCAGTAAATCACCAAGGTACATAATATTTCCCTTTTAATACCACCAAAAGAAGAGGCTCTAAAATGGCTGCCTCGATATGCAACCGTGCAGGCTAGAAGCAGCCCAGGGAGCAGCTAGCTGCACGGTCTGGGACCTCAGCAGCAGGCAGGAATGTCCTCCTTCAACTCATCTGGCTACACAGCTCTGCTTGACTTTTTCAACGTTGGGAAGGATTTATTGTGTGAAATGAAATTTCATATTCCGGGACAGGTGAGCTGGGTAATCATGTTAAAACCGTATGTTTGACAGAATAGTCAGGGTGGTGTTTTTTTCCTTGTTAATTCAGAGCTTGTGGGGCAAAAGAAGAATCCACTGTAAACCGTCTGGTATACTTTTCTTATATATATGTAATTTCTATGTATAGCCTTTACTAGAAAAAAAAGTCAAGAAGGATTGCAGGTGTTTCTCAGGTAATCATATTATTCAGCTGCCTTTTCAGGAAATGCAGTTTTAAATGACTGTGTTCATGTGCAGCATGCAATTAGTCTTTTGCTTTATTTTGTGTATTTCCAGCAAACTATCCCAGAATAATACTCTGAACTCTCAATTGGTGTAATTCATTATAGATCCATTAACTTCCAGAGGGGCTACTCTGGTTTATTCTGGCTCAGTTTCTGGCCAGAGTGTGCAATTCTGAATATGTAATAAAAGTGTTAGTCATCTTAACAGCTGTTATTCACATTAGTATTTTGTACTCAGTCCTGGATGTTTTAATGTGTTTTTTTGTTGATCAACAAAGAGAGTTTTGTGCACAAAAGGGTATGCATGGGCAAGGATTAGATGAATCTTCCTCCGCTTTTTAACTTGATTCTGATGTATTTGCTCTTACACATAGCATTCTACTTCATGAGTAGTCTAATCAAAGCTGATTATCTGGAAGGATGGCTGCCAAAATAACAGTCAGAACCAGTGAGTATGGGACTGAGAACAGCACTGTGAAGTTGGTTAAACTTGAGCAGACAGCAAAATAAAAAGATTTTTAAATGTCTGATTTTGAACAGGGTTTGATTTTTTTTTTCCAAGTCAACTATAGCAGTATAATAATGATTAATCCATTCCATTTAAACAAAATTATAGGTTCTTAAACATCTTTTAGACAAGTGTTATGATGATTGGAAATAATATTCGTTAAAGGCAAGAAGTCTAACACTAAATAACATCAACACTATTATTTCTAAGGATCAAGCTGTCATATGATACAGTACTCATATGATAGCTGGAGTAGTCATAAAATACAGCCTGCATTCTGAGAAAATATGATACCCAAGATTTCTATATGAAATATAGAAATTCTTTTCCATTTGGAAATAGACTACAATCAAACGACAGTAATTTTCTGCTTATAGGACCTTTATATGGCATCCTGTCATAAGCTAGTGACACAATTTTACTGTTCATAAACCTAGTTTTCTACATCTTTCTAGCCTGAGACACTTTTTTATTTTATTTTATTTTTTTCCAAAAATTCATTATAAAATCATGCCTGCTTTCTCACATCTTCAGCAAATTTTGCTAGAAATAGCCCACTAACATTCTTTCTTGGAAAACAAGAGATTTTCATAGTGTTTCATTACTAGAGTTTAATATAGGTTTTATATTACAGTGATTCGTCCCTTCATTCCATCTACAGCAAGGTGCTAAAGGAAAAAAAAACTCTCTTCAGTCTGGATCAGTCTGTTAATTTAAATTGTCTGCTGTTTCTAGCATTCTAATTTATTTTTTTCTTAATCTCAAACAAGCATATATGTCATTTATTCCCATGTCTTTAAAAAGCAGGGTTAGGAACCAATGGTTAAGCAAAGGTATGTAATCTGCCATTACCATTTTCTGTATTCATATTTGGATGCCTTTGCTCATCTCTTTTAAGATAAACGTTGCTGTGCTGCCTTTTCTTCAGTTCTTTTATTTCATGGATGATTTTTTTTTTTTTGCCACAAATGAAATAATTAATCTGCATGTGCTTACACTGTAAGACCTGCACACATTTTCCTGTTTCGTTGTTGTTGTTGTTTGTTTGTTTATTTTGTTTCATTTCTTTTTCTGTTTTCTTTTCCCTGTGTAAAGGAGGTTTATCTGGCCCCTGTTGTTCACTGATCTTCTGAATTGTTATTCTGATAACCTCAGTGTTGCAGTAGGGAAAGGATTGTGTATGTAAATCTTATGTATTTTAATCCTATTTTCTCCAAGCTCTCTTTAGTTACAGAGAGACTATGTTACTTTTCCTAATGAAACCACCTTATCATTACAGTGGCTGTTGTTATGGAGGAATATGAGGAAGTATTCAAATCTCTGTAGAGCCTTAATAATTTAAATAAATTTTTGGTAGCAAAAATGCATGAAAATCTCCTAATGTAATGAAATTGCAATATATATTCAATATGGAAGAATACTTTCTGCTTTTATATGGATTTGTTGAGCTTTTTAAATTACTAAGCAACAATGAATTATTATGGATATCCCCCCCCCCTTTTGTTTTTGGAGTCACCATTTACTGAGGGAGGAGCAGGGGAATTGAATGAAGCTTTGCCATACAAGCTCTTTTTTCCCTTAAGTAATTTCTCAGGTTGCTGCATGCTGAAAAAGTCTAGTCTGAATATCAGAATGACTTAGTAGTAAGATTCTTCACCAGAAGAGACTAGTATGCTTCCTAGACTTGAATATATGTTTTTGCCTGTTACCAAGTGGATTTGGTGATTTAGGTAACCAACAACCCATTATTGCCATTTTAATAAGCATTTTGCATGGTGCCTCGTGGCCCTCCCGACTGGTGGGGACTTTGGCTGGGGAAGGATACATGGAAAAGTAGCACAGCCCAGGGCATGATCCCGTTCTTTTTTTTTTTTTTTTTTTTTTTTTTTTTTTTTTTTTTTTTTCCTGACTGACGAGTGGAGTTTTTGCCATATGGAAAGACTATCCCAGAGTTACTGGATCCCAGGGCAACAAAGCCAGCTCTTTATATTGAGTCTGGCTGTGATTCTTCCCATCACACCACACAATCACTTTATCTTGCATCCTGGCTGTGTATCTCAGATGTCTGAGCAGCGTGGGACTAGGCTGTTTGTCATAGTCTTTTGCCATTTATTTTCACCATTGTCCTGCAAAGCTTCCCTGAATATCTTTCAGCTTGTCAACAAGAACGTGTTTCATCGACAATTTCATGAAGTAGGTTAAAGCCCTGAAGATGAGCTCCTTTTTAACTGCATCTTCAGCTGTGGTCTGTTAGTGGTGACCTTTGCACACATGAACAACTCAGCCAGATCAGTAGAGCTTTGCAGATGTCCAGAGAGCAGATAAACAGCCTGGGTCAGAATGTAAACACGAGCCTTTAGTCCAATAATACGTTTTATGATCCATTCATGGTGAATAATAAATGATGAATAAAATTCAAGGTTGTGCTATGTATGTGTCTTATAGAGTTTTAAGTGTTTAAAAGTTTCTGAATTTAAATAAAAGTTGTGATAGATTAGACCAGACTCCTTGTTCTGGTTAAGACATTTTAATTGATATTTTTTTGTTAATCATATATTAATGTCTTTATAAATTATCAGATTCCAAGTGCAATACTCAGTAAGTGTTATAATATTAATGTATTGCTGCTTCCGAAGTACTTATTGAGGTCTTTACATTTCTTTAAATATATTCTCAAAACCTCTTAGAGAAGCCAAAATTACCTGTAGCATTTTCCATAGCAAAATTATCCTGTGATGTTGATTGAAACTGTGCCAGTGCATCTGCCATAAAAACGTTAAAGTCATGTCTGACTGAGACACATGCACCTTCTATGTTCATCATTTCTCAATCCATTATAAGACCTTAATGGCAGCTGTATATAAAGACATGCCATAATGACATCTTAAATGATGTCTTTAAATTCACAGCATGAAAAGCATTTTAGAAACACTGTGTATGGAAAAAGCAGCTATCTAACAGCAATTTCTGGGTAATATTCGTGGTATGTCTTTGATTTAGTTCAGGTTATATATTAATTTCAATAGAAATAAATGGTTCCAGAAATCTAATGGTGTAAATAGAACCTTGTTCCTGGTGAGTGACGCTTGAGACCTTAGGTCAGCTTGCTTGTTTCACAGCAAACTTTAGATAATGTGTGCCAGAGTTTGGAAGTATATCTGCTGGTTGTACAAGAAGAAAAAAAATATATAGACAATGAAATAAAAATCTAAAGTGTCTTAAATATGGAAAAAAAAAAAAAAAAAAAAAGCCAAAGCAAAAAACAAACAAAAAACATAATATGAATATTCCAGAAACCCCTTCTGTAGCAAGACTATTAGGAAAATCATCAGTTTCTTGTGAAACAGTCTTTCAGAAGGAAGGCGTTGGCTGTCTTGTTATAATTCTGCCCAGGACCTTGTATACTTTCTGGGCAGGGGCCTTTTATCGTTCTCAATTCTTACTAGTTAGAAGAAGGAAAAGGGAAAAGACGGAAAAAAAAAGGTAGTACCAAATCATACAGGCTTCACCAAAAAATTATTGAAATTATCACTTAAATCCAGAGGATGCTGAAGCAAAGCACAGGCTTTTCCAAGATTGTCTCCTGGAGTCACATCTAACTTCCAAGCATTTCACATCAGTGTTCAAGACACTGAATATATCAGGTAGTTTCAGCTTTATAAGGTTTACTTCTTTTGTTGTTGTTGTTTCTAAATATATGTCTAAATTAATTTTCTTAATTTCAATGTTTTATACTACTGACATGACCTTTGATCCTGCCAGTACTACTGCTATTGGATTTGTATTAATTAGACTTAATCCTTTCAATTTCTTTATATCAATACTGACTGGTTGATTACTATAACATATTTTGAGTTGCTGAAGAATGTTGCTGGTCATCAGAGTGGCTCACCTGGCTAGTAGATCCCAAGCTGAGGATCTGTGGCTGAGCCTTGTGTGACAAAACCTGCCATTTCATTATACCTACTTGTCCTAGGACTCACCATTTCCTCAAAGGAGCATTTCCTTCTAGGGACCACCCTACCAGTCTCCCTGCTCTCTCCATCAGAGTGGAGCAAAAGGGGACAATCCCCTCCCTCACCCTGCTGGCCATGCTGCTTTTGGTGCAGCCCAGGGTATGGTTGGCTTTCTGGGCTGCAAGTGGGGCAGTATCAGATATCTTGCACAAGTACAGGTAGATAATGTCAGTTTGCTCTTCCGTTACCATCAAGTAACCATTGCTTGTGGCTTACACACAAGAAACTGAACATGGATTTTCATCAAGATCATTGGTAGGATCAGGAACAGATCTCATGTCCTCCTGACTGTAGTGAGAAACCCCTACACATCGAATAACTTTTAGCCATATAAATTTATTTGTAGTATGGGATGCCAGAAGATTGTGGGTGTTGGGAATAAGTGATTAAGCCTATATTCTGCTTATAGGTTCCAGGAGATTTTATCCATGTTTAGGTAACCAAGGATGACTTGAGTATCAACACATAGCCAGTAACAAATATTTCCTGGGGCCTTGTTGAAATTAAATCACATTATCTACAAAGCATCTGTAAGTGACTGTGATTTTTAGTTGACAAGTACATAGACAGAATTAAAATTGGAGGAACTAGAGGTAAAAGGCATGTTAGTAATTTTCTGAGTAATCAACCACCCTTGACTACTTCCAATACTTAGTGATGTAGACCCATAGTATAAACTGCAGGAGCTGCTTTTATTTCCTTTTTGCTCTGTTAATGCTTATTCAGTGTTTTTCATCTGAGGATGAAATTTTGAACGATTATCCTTTATCCGATCATAAATTACATATGTTCATGTGGAAGGACAGTTTTAATGTATCTGTCTGGGGTTCCAAGGCTAAAAACACGTCTTTAAAAAGAGAATAGTGCTTGTGTCACTTTTACTGTAAACTCTTAGACTAAATGACTTTCAAACTCGAAATCCATCTTTTTATCTCTCAAAGAAAACAGATAGGACCACAAATTGTTTATGTTGCTAATATAAATAACAAAAATAGTAAAATACCTTCTGAACTGAATGTAATCTTTGCATAGATTTTATAGTATTTTGTTAGTAATCTGTAGTAAACTATGTGCAGACAAAGTTCCTGTTTAAATACAGATTCTTATTTTAGATTTTTCCACCTTTGGTGAACCTGAAGCAGAAATATCTATACCCCCCAAAATGGAATTTTAAATATAATTGAAAACAAATTTTAGGGTAGCCTAGAAGGTACTACACAATACTGTTATCAGTAGAAGTTAGTAATTCATGCCAGCATCATGAAAACATACATTTTGTGGACTTATTACAGCCCTTGGCTTTCCTCGAGTTATGCTGGTTTCCTCAAAAAGTTGTTTAATCGTGAAAGAAATCATTCTCATGCCATGAGAGTCTTAAGATTCATCTATTTCAATACACTATGGAGTAAATTCAGGTGATCATATAGGTTATGGCCTGAGTAGAGCTTGTACTTCTCTGTTTTTAAGACTATCTTCTCTACAAAGTAGTTAGATCTCTCTGGCCTGATTATCCCTGCAGGCTTCTCAGTGAATAAAAAATGCTGTGTGTCAAGAAAATGATCTTCTAAACTAGTTTTCTTGTATGCACATGCCCTAAATAGCATTACAGATGACCATTTTGCGTAAAGGTTAGCAAAGTAATCTGTTACTGATCTCAAGTCAGTAAGTAATGTAATTATCATAGTTCAAACTCTTCTTTAGGACTGGCTTTCAAATGTCAGGCTCCACAGAGCTAGACCGTGGGTTAGACTTAGTAAGAGGGTATGACCTTATCTGACCTGTAGGGTAACCTCAGAGGTGATACTTGGAAGCCCATCACTGTCAGTGCCAGAACTAGAGTCAGCTGCATGGACTCAGGAACATAAGCTATAGACACCACACAAATTTATTTGGCAGCACTGATGCCAGTAGTGGGTGGAATTCCAGTCATGATGTATATGTTTTACATGTGTAATGAGAAATTACTTTGGGCTCCACCACTTCACATTAAGTTGAAGAATCACAGCTCAGAATTTTTTTCCAAAGCTTTTCTTAGCTTCATGTTTTTAATTCTTCCATCTTTCTGTTTTGTTGTTTTGTTTATTTGACCTGCATGTTGTTTCATATCTCCTGGGGATGCTGTTCAGAAGCTTCCTACCTCCACCCTGGGTGGTACAGATGATCCAAGTAGGACATTCAAGGGAGTTTAGGGAATGACTCCAGCAAACAGGCACACCCGGGACAGTGAGCTCATCAGACCTTTGCAAGATGAACACTTTTTAAATGTTCTTCCCTGGACTTGGATGTGCTGGCATACTAGATGACCACGCATCCAACCATGGTACACAAAAAGTAGTTTCATCAGGCAAAATTAATACAGAATTTCAAAAAGGATTCAAGGGTGGGAGATGGAAGAGGATTTCTAAAACTACACATAATAAATCTGGACTTCTAGCGGAATACTAAGGCCAGAGCATGCTGTTGCTGAGCAGCCTAACTCTTTACCTTTGGCTAGTCAAAATCCACAAGGCATCTGAGTTGCCAACATTGCCTTTGGTTCTGTTAAGCACCCCCCGCCACCAAAAAAAAAAGGCAACTTTAATTGTTATTATGTTTTATGTATTGAAATAGCAGTCTCAGCTTTTACCATTTTGTAGTGGAGCATCTTACCTATGACCTGAATCTCTCAGGAGAGATTTGAGCACGTTATGAAGCTTTCCTTTTACATTGTAAGGCAAGTACTGATATGTAGGAACTGGAGATGTTTTCATATGCTGCATGCAATTAGTGTGTTCAAGATCTCTATGTTATTGATATATCATAATCCTTTCTTGGAATTATGGCATAACTAAACTGTTTTTAGCAACATACACTCTTCTGGATTATTAAAAATGAGTGTCTCATCTATTGAAGTACATGTGGTCATATGGTCATATTTCACTGCAGGTTTGAAACAGTGGTTTTTAGCTGAAGAAGAGATTTGTATTTTGAAAATTTTTGAAAAAAGTTTAACAAAAATAGGCTTGGCAAATAGAAACATGTAAGACATAGGGCAGTTTGTCAGTGGTAATAAAGTCTTGCAGGGTGAAATGTAAACTTCCTTACTGAACTGAATACAATTTATAAATTTTGTATAGCTGGATCTAAACTTTTTGCTGGAGTTGTTTTAAAATGTATCTTCATAAACACTTCCCATGGTGATATTCTTTATAAAAATAAATGTTAATAACTAACTGACAGAGAATTTATAGAACTGAAGTCTTAACTGCCTTTAGGCTCCAGGGGATTATGGTACAGTATAGCAAAATTTATACAAAAAAAAAAAAAAAAAAAAAAAAAAAAAAAAAAAGCTTAGAGAATGGTTCTTACTGTTTTCCTAAAATTAAAATAATGACACATTCAGTGACACATTCCTGTTACTTTCACTAAAGCACGTACATGAACTATAAACACTAGTGTTTAATCTGTGATCTGTGAGTTATCTATAGGGATCTATTTCTTGAGAAAAATTATGGCCAAAATGTGTGTGTTATAAAGTATAATTTTAGTGTAGGTAGGAGTGGTATTTCCTAAACTGCCTGTCAAAAATGACTTAATCCTACTTTGCAGGAATTGCCTACATTAGTCAGACACATTCATTTCCATACCCATTAATTTAGGAGACTCTCTGCTGAGAATGTCAAAGAGATGCTAATTATTATCAGCTCTGGTGATCCCTTGGGAATTAGGCTGAGATTGAGAAACCACATGATTACTGAAGTTACACTATAGTCAGGGATTAAAGTGATGAGTTCTGCTCCCTTTCTGGCCTTTTTTTTTAAATTAATTTATTTATTTATTATTTCCTGGCTTGGGCAGCAGCTGTCACACGTGGTCCTGGCGTGCTTTAGGTGGTTGTTCTGTGAGCATTTTGTCCTCTTCCAGGCCAGTTTATCTGCTGCAAATGCTGTGCAAGGGCAGGAGCAGAGAGGCTGTAAACATTGTAGCCTGGTGGTTTCCTAAAGAAAATGTCCCTTGAGCAAGAGACTTAATTAAGTTAAATCATCTGCTTCATTAAAGAGACAGCAGAGCCTGGAAGTTCAGCTGAGTAACTTTATGGATCATGCTACCTGGATATAAGCAGAGTTAAAGCAGGAAATTCTGTTCCATTAACGGGGACTCTGAGAGGTATTTATCAGATGTTTGGCAGCATTACTATCTGGTGATCTGAACAAATTCTAAAAACTGTTCATAAATCCTTACTACTCTGAAGGAATAAGTCCTTATTACTCTACAGAAAAAGGAATGGGGTAAATTTTCATTCAGAGCAGAAATTCTAACTGGCAGACTTTTGAATTGCTGTCGATAAAGTCTTCAGGATAGGAGGTTTAAATAAATGGCAGTCCTTTTATTGAGGATGAAATGTCCATGTCCTTTGTAAATTTTTCCTGTTTATTCCGATCCAGGAACAAAACTTTTTTTTTTTCTAATTCCAAATTCCTTATTGTAAGTAAAGCAAGTTTAGAGTATTAAATAAGTTTTATTTGGTGGGTCATGACAGAAATTTAAATTTTCCTTGAACCCATTTGACGATGATTTTGAAATTGTCATTTTATGTCCTGATAATTCAATAACATAAATCTGATAGTAGTAGGCTGTTCAAATACATTTTTCTGTGCAGTGTTTCCTTTTCTGGAGTGACTGATTAACCTAAAATCAGTCTAGTATCATAAGCAGTGAAACAAATCCCATGAGACCTATGACTGTAGGGCTCTATTTGCAAAGGACACTTCCCATTCTAATGTAACTCAGCATGCTCAGGAGTTGGCAGGGCTGATAGATAGGGCTTTAAACTAGAATTGAAGGGGGAAAGGGATAAAACCAGGCATGCCAGTAATGAGCTAAGGGATGGTACACTAGAATCAGAGGGACTGTGTGCTAGTGGGGTCCTTCGGTAGGCTCCATAAAGTGCTGCATGTAGGGAGGCGCATTTGAAGTGCTTCTACACAAACGCACACAGCATGAGGAATAAAATGGATGAGCTAGAAGTCTTGGCCCAGTCCCACAGCTATGACATCACTGGCATAAGCGAAACCTGGTGGGATGAGTCCTGTGGCTGGTGTGTTGCAATAGATGCTAACAGGCTCTTCAGGAGGGACAGGCAGGGTAGGTGAGGTGGTGGGGTGGCGATGTGTTTGAAGCTCTGTGTGAAGCAGGGGCTAGACTGTGTGGAACTTCAAGTTGGTGATGGCAAAGTTGAGAGCCTCTGGGTAAGGATTAAGGGACAAACAAAAAAGGGGATGGCATTATGGGAGTCTATTACAGACCACCTGGCCAGGACGACAGCACCGATGAATTATTCTTTGCAGAACTAAGAGATCAGCTCCCCTTGTCCTGATGGAGGACTTCAACTTGCCAGATATCAACTGGGATCACCGCACAGCTGACACGAGGAAGTCGAGGAGGTTCATAGAGCACCTAGCTGATAAACTCTTGGTGCAGGTGCTAAGGGAGCCAACTAGGAATGGTGCCTTCCTTGATCTGTTGCTGGAGAACAGAGAGGGTCTTGTAGGAGACGTGGCAATTGGCGGCTGTCTCGGTCATAGTGACCATGAAGTGGTTGAGTTTAAAATTTATAGAGACAAAAGGAAAACTGCCACCAAAACTTCAGCCCTGGACATGGGGAAAGCAGGCTTCAGGCTGCTCAGGGAACTAGTCGGCAAGGTCCCCTGGGAAACTGCTTTTGAAGGCATTGGCATCCATCAGTGCTGGTCAGTCTTTAAGCACTGCCTCCTAAAAGCACAAGATTGGGCAATTCCAAAATATTGGAAGTCGGGCGGGTGGGGCAGGAAGCCAGCCTGGCTGACCAGGGATCTTCTACTGGAGCTTAGGTGAAAAAAGAAAATGTACAGCTGCTGGAAGCAGGGTCAGGTAAGGAGAAAGGAATACAGGGATGCTGTTCGTGTTTGTAGGGAGAAAATTTGTGTGGCCACAGCCCAACTAGAGTTGAAGCTGGCCATGTCTGTGGGAGACAATAAAAAAAGTTTTCTTCAGATATGTGAACAGAAAAAGGAGAACCAAAGAAAACATAGGTCTGCTACTTGATGGGGAAGGTCTCCTCACAGACTATGAGGTCTCCTCACAGACTATGACACAGGCAAAGCAGAGAAGTTTAATGCCTTCTTCACCTCTGTCTTCAACACTGATGATGGGCTTCAGGACCCAGGGTGCCCTGAGCTGGAGGACCATGACAGTGGGAATGATAAACTCCCAAATGACCCTGAATGTGTGCGGGATTTGCTGCTCCACCTGGATCCATACAAGTCCATGGGTCCGGATGGGATTCATCCTAGGGTGCTTAAAGAGCTGGCTGACGTCATCGCGGAACCTCTCTAAATTATTTTTCAACAATCTTGGGAAACTGGAGAGTCCCAGTAGACTGGAAGCTGGCAAATGTTGTGCCAATTTTCAAGAGGGGTAAGAAAGAAGACCCTGGCAACTACAGGCCCGTCAGTCTTATGTCAGTGCCCGGTAAAAGTATGGAGAAGATAATCCTTGAAGTTATCGAAGTGCACCTGGGGGACAATGTAGTCACTGGTCCCAGCTAACATGGGTTCAGAGTTCATGAGGGATAGGTCCTGCCTAACAAATTTGATTTCCTTTTATGATAAGATCACCCATCTAGTCAATCAAGAGAAACCAGCTGATGTGATCTTTTTGGACTTCAGCAAAGCTTTTAACATGGTTTCCCATAGGATCCTTCTGGACAAAATGTCCAGCATACAACTTAACAAAAACATTGTACGATGGGTGAGCAATTGGCTGACGGGCAGGGCTCAAAGGGTTGTGCTAAACGGGGCCACATCTGGCTGGCAGATGGTCACTAGTGGGGTCCCTCAAGGCTCCATTTTAGGGCCAGTCCTCTTCAATGTTTTTATAAATGATTTGGATGTAGGACTAGAAGGTGTTTTGAGCAATTTGCCAACAACAGCGAACTTGGAGGAGTTGTGGGCTCGGATGAGGGTGAAGAGGCCTTGCAGAGAGATCTGGACAGGTTGGAGAGGTGAGCAATCACCAACCGCATGAAGTTTAACAAAAACAAGTGCCAGGTCCTGCACGTGGGACAAGGCAACCCTGGCTGTACATACAGACTGGGCAACGAGACGCTGGAGTGCAGCCCCGCAGAGAGGGATCTGGGGGTTGTGGTCAACAGCAAGTTGAATATGAGCCAGCAGTGTGCCCTGGCAGCCAAGAGGGCCAACTGTATCCTGGGGTGCATCAAGCACATCATCGCTAGTCAGGTGAGGGAAGTGATCGTCCCTCTCTACTCTGCACTGGTGCGGCCTCACCTCGAGTACTGTGTGCAGTTGTGGGCACCACAGTACAAAAAGGACATTCAACTGTTGGAGAGTGTCCAGAGGAGGGTGACGAAGGTGGTGAAGGGCCTAGAGGGAAAGACATATGAGGAGCAGCTGAGGTCACTGGGCTTGTTCAGCCTGGAGAAGAGGAGGCTGAGGGGGGACCTCAGGAAGGGGACCAGTAAAACCACTGTCTTGGACTTCCGGAGGGCTGACTTTGAGCTGCTGAGGACACTGGTTGGTAGAGTCCCTTGGGAGGCGGTTCTGAAGGGCAGAGGAGTCCAGGAAGGCTGGGCGCTCTTCAAGAGGGAAATCTTAATGGCGCAGGAACGGTCTGTCCCCACGTGCCCAAAGACGAGCTGGCGGGGAAGAAGACCTGCCTGGCTGAACAGAGAATTGTGGCTTGAGCTTAGGAGAAAAAGGAGGGTTTATAATCTTTGGAAAAGTGGGCAGGCCACTAAGGAGGACTATAAGGATGTTGCGAAGCTGTGCAGGGACAAAATTAGAAAAGCCAAAGCTCATCTGGAGCTCAATCTGGCTACTGCCGTTAAAGATAACAGAAAATGTTTTTATAAATACATCAACACAAAAAGGAGGACTAAGGAGAATCTCCATCCTTTACTGGATGCGGGGGGAAACTTAGTTACAAGAGATGAGGAAAAGGTGGAGGTGCTTAATGCCTTCTTCGCCTCAGTCTTTAGCGGCAATACCGGTTGTTCTCTGGATACCCAATTCCCTGAACTGGTGGAAGGGGATGGGGAGCAGAATGTGGCCCTCACTATACACGAAGAAATGGTTGGTGACCTGGTACGGCACTTGGAAGTGCACAAGTCGATGGGGCCGGACGGGATCCACCCGAGGGTACTGAGAGAACTGGCAGAGGAGCTGGCCAAGCCGCTTACCATCATTTATCAACAGTCCTGGCTATCGGGGGAGATCCCAGTTGACTGGCGGCTAGCAAACGTGATGCCCATCTACAAGAAGGGCCGGAGGACTGACCCGGGGAACTACAGGCCTGTCAGTTTGACCTCAGTGCCAGGGAAGCTCATGGAGCAGATTATCTTGAGAGTCATCACGCAGCACTTGCAGGGCAAGCAGGCGATCAGGCCCAGTCAGCATGGGTTTATGAAGGGCAGGTCCTGCCTGACGAACCTGATCTCCTTCTATGACAAAGTGACGCGCTGGGTGGATGGGGGAAAGGCTGTGGATGTGGTCTACCTTGATTTCAGCAAGGCTTTTGACACCGTTCCCCACAGCATTCTCCTCAGGAAACTGGCTGCTCTTGGCTTGGACTGGCGCACGCTTTGTTGGGTTAGAAACTGGCTGGATGGCTGGGCCCAAAGAGTCGTGGTAAATGGAGTCAAATCCAGTTGGAGGCCAGTCGCTAGTGGCGTTCCCCAGGGCTCGGTGCTGGGGCCGGTCCTCTTTAATATCTTCATCGATGATCTGGACAACGGCATTGAGTGCACCCTCAGTAAGTTTGCAGATGACACCAAGTTAGGTGCGTGTGTCGATCTGCTCGAGGGTAGGAAGGCTCTGCAGGAGGATCTGGATAGGCTGCACCGATGGGCTGAGGTCAACTGCATGAAGTTCAACAAGGCCAAGTGCCGGGTCCTCCACCTGGGGCGCAATAACCCCAAGCAGAGCTACAGGCTGGGAGATGAGTGGTTGGAGAGCTGCCAGGCAGAGAAGGACCTGGGAGTGATGGTTGATAGTTGGCTGACTATGAGCCAGCAGTGTGCTCAGGTGGCCATGAAGTCCAACAGCATCCTGGCCTGTATAAGAAACAGTGTGACCAGCAGGGCTAGGGAGGTGATCGTCCCCCTGTACTCGGCTCTGGTGTGGCCGCACCTCGAATACTGTGTTCAGTTTTGGGCCCCTCGCTACAAGAAGGACATCGAGGTGCTTGAGCGAGTCCAGAGAAGGGCGACAAAGCTGGTGAGGGGCCTGGAGAACAAGTCCTACGAGGAGCGGCTGAGGGAGCTGGGATTGTTCAGCCTGGAGAAAAGGAGGCTCAGAGGTGACCTTATCGCTCTCTACAGGTACCTGAAAGGAGGCTGTAGGGAGGTGGGGGTTGGTCTGTTCTCCCACGTGCCTGGTGACAGGACGAGGGGGAATGGGCTTAAGTTGTGCCAGGGGAATTTTAGGTTGGATCTTAGGAAGAACTTCTTTACCGAAAGGGTTGTTAGACATTGGAACGCGCTGCCCAGGGAAGTGGTGGAGTCCCCATCCCTGGAGGTCTTTAAAAGACGTTTAGATGTACAGCTTAGGGATATGGTTTAGTGGGGACTGTTAGTGTTAGGTCAGAGGTTGGACTCGGTGATCTTGAGGTCTCTTCCAACCTAGAAATTCTGTGATTCTGTGATTCCTTGCGAGGGGGAGTGGAGAGGTGGGTGACCTAAGCACCAGTGATAGGACCTGCAGGAATGGTGTTAAGCTGAGGCAGGGGAAGTTTAGGCTGGACGTCAGGAAGAGGTTCTTCACGGAGAGGGTGGCTGCACACTGGAACAGGCTCCCCAGTGAAGTAGTCACTGCACCAAGCCTGTCTGAATTTAAAGAGCGATTGGACTGTGCACTTAGTCACATGGTCTAAACTTTTGGGTAGACCTGTGCGGTGTGAGGAGTTGGACTTGATTATGGGTCCCTTCCAACTCGGAATATTGTATGATTCTATGATTCTATGCTGAGGAGTACAAGCATTCAGAGAGAAAAAATGGTTTGGTTAAGTGAAAAAAAAAAAATAAGATCAATATTTAAGACAATCAAAAACATATTTGAGGCTAATTACCAGTGAGACAGAGAAATAAACAAATGAGAAGAGCGATGTCGTTTTCAACTGTAAATATTGAGGCCCACATTCTGCTTTCATCCATATTACAAACATCATTTGCAAAATGGTATTAAAAGTACACGGTTTTATCTGGGCCTATGAAGAGCAGTTTAGCTAAGCAAGTGTAGCAGCTCAACTAGATTTCTTGGATGACAGGAATGTATTAAATGAAGCGATGTTTTCTTGCATCTTAATATAATCTAACAAGGTGAAGGGAAGTTATGTCTGTGTCTGTGCTTGCTATATATAAAATTACGTCAATTACAATTTTTTTGTTGCTTGCACTACAGCTCTCAGGAATTCAGTTGTTGAGTATATTTGTGTGTGAAGTTACGTCATTGCAGGCAAACAGATTGCTCAAATTTAGAATGTTTCTACTCAAGTTTTACTTATATGGTTCTATATATATATATGTTTATATGCATGTTATGGCAAAACTGAGCTTTCGGTACTAGTTCTAGTCCTTTAATGAGCCAAGAGTTTGTATACAGAAAAAGAGCTGAATGCTGTTTTCTCATGTGAGTTCAACACTGTTATAAGTAATTAGACACCTCCAAGATGTAGAAATTTTGTTATGGGTGATATACAAATGTTTTTTGTTGCTGTTGTTTGTTTGTTTACCCAAATTGTTAGGTGGATATGATAGATCAGAAGTATTTTTTTAAAGAGGTCACTTTTGTATATTAATAAATCAATGCAGAAGTCTGAGAGATATGTTAAAATACATTTGGATTGCCTATCTTCAACCAAACTATACAAATTTATTTTAAATGCCTGTAGTTTTGGGGAGTCATGGCGTCTGCCTAGTTAAGGCTTTGGAATTTCATATAATTTTCCTTCAGGTGTGTGCCTAGATCAAGTTGTGATTTTTATGCTTTTATGTGATATTTTTATCATGGTATGGCAGAGCTAGGCTACACTTCATTCAACCATTTTAAGCATCTGTTTGCAACAAGCTTTGTCTCTCTTCCTGCATGAGAAAAGACAACAGGCCAAAACAAGTATTTAAAAGGGTCTCATTCTTATATGAGGTGCTTAGTCTTCTTTAATGGTTTCTTAATAATGCAAAAATTGTTATATAGGTTGGAAAATGTAGAAAGGTGTTCCTCACTGTATTGTAGGACAGGGCCTTGACACCATCAGTCGAATTAGCTGTCTGCCCATCTCATTGCTTGCAGGTTCCCTGCTAAGGTCTTTCTGCATGCCAGTGGAGCTGGGCATTTCCCCAGCCAGCGCCTGGCTGGCTGGAGACTACGGAGAGCTTGGAAGGGCTGGGGCCATTCAGCAAGGGGCTGTGGAGCAAGGCTCTTGGGTCTCCGGGAATGGCTCCCAGCTTCTTCTGTAGCAAAGTAAAGGCATCTTCTGTTTGCAGGCCCCAGCATTAGTGAACTGTATTGATTTCATTTCACTCTGACTCTTCCAAACCAGGGAAAGATATTTTTAGTTTCCACTATAAATTTATATCTAGGATATCCCTTTTTTATTAGAAAAGTTCTTCTGCATGTCAAATAATAGCAGTCTTCAAAATTACAATAAAAATAAATCAAGCATTTTTACTCAAAGTCTTTAATCTTTGCAGAAATACTGTTTTAGCATTTAAACTGTGTTTCCCTTTATTACTGTCTTGTCAATCTTGTTTATTGCAACTGTCATCTCCACATGGCATGCTATATATTTGGAACATTTCTTGATCAACATTTGTTGTTTTATAGGGTTTATTGACTAGCTTTATTCATACAGCACTCTTTCCTCTATTTAAATTGCTTCATTTTTTTCCCAAAGGTATCATGGTAATCCATACTGTATTATATAATTTCAAACTAAGAAACTTAATTTAATGAAAAGTAAATTTTCTTACTTCCTTAAAATGGTAACAAAAATTAAAATTCATTTCTGGGCAGTAGTAGTGGTATTAGTTTAAAGTCTTATGGTGATGCAAGATATTTTAAGCTTCAAGTGTATGTCATCTTTTCGTTAGAGGTTCTAACCATAGTGGTAGCTAAGCTTAAAAAAAAAAATACAACAAAAAAAGCCTATGGGGATGAACTATTATGTATGAGCCAGTCTACTGCTACTCATAAGATATTATCTACCTGAGACCTTCTTCTTGATATGATTAAAAGAAATGTCCTCACAATAAAAAATATTTTATTGCAGAGGTTTATCATTTAGGTGTATACTTTTTATTCTGTTTGATTTTAACAGGTCATAAGAGCAAAATTTGTTTCATTGGGAAGATTTCCTTGAGATGTTGGTAAAAAATTAGACCCTTTCCCAGGCTGAAGATGGGAAATAAATACAGTATATATACTGCAACGACTAGTATTTCTCTTCCATTTACTTCACATGAGCAAGAGGACAGGTGCAGAAGGCAAACAGGATTTGTGTCTAAACATTAAGCAATGCTGAGCTTGAGCACCTCTCTACAGAGCACCATTATATATTCCACAATTAGAAGCACAGGGACATTATTTAGCATCAACATTGTGATAGGTTTGTATATGCAGTTAACCTTTGGATCTACTTTTTTGTCAAAGGAGAGTCTGAGAGGAGAACAACAACAAGGAAAGATAAGAGCACGATGATTAAATTACTCAGGTTTGTTGCTATATGGTTCTTTATATGGTTTTTGACAGTGAACTATTTTATGTGTTTTAATTAAGAAGGGGCTGACTTTGGGAACTGATTTTGGAATATACAAAATAGTAGATATATTAGTTATACAGGTATACTACTCTGAATGTGTTGTCAGTAAATAGTAACAAGCAGTCATGAACATGTTTTCAGCATTTAGCGCTGGAAAAGTATGCATAGCTAGTTAAAGTTTAGAGTGCAGGATTAGGCTGTAACTTAACCTTTTTCAGCATTTATTACAGGCAGTGTACCTTGTCTCTACTGGACTTTGAAACTTGTTAATTAGTTTGTGCCTTGGGAATACATCAACTAATACCTGTTTTCACACTACAAAGATCTGTAAGTCTATACTGTATAAGTGCTGGTAGAAGCTAGGAGGTTCTGATGTTTAAACACGTGCTTATTTGTAAGGAATAGTTGCATTGGCTCTGAGAAGACTCTGTTTGCATGTTTAATTTGGTGGTGTTCTTTGTCAGAAAGAGTTTTTTAAGAAATAGCAAAAATATTTCTTGTGGGTTGCATATTTTCTTCCTGTTTCAATTTCAGAAGAGCTGAATAACAAATGTGAAAGGAATGCAGAAATAGGACCCATTATTTACTTTCTGTGAAAACCTTCAGTATTGAATCTCTTAATTATGGTGTCTTTCATCCACGTAAAGATTAAACCTTTCTAAAACACACAGAAAGTAATAACCAGCGAAGTTACCATAACAGCATCAGCCTCAGTCACCACATTATTATTTAATATATTTCGGTTGAAATGTGTGCCTCTCTGGATGTCATTATCTTAAAAATCTGAAGTAATTAAAGATTTTATTTTTAAAGAAGGCATACCAAGGGAGGGTATGGAGGTCTTCTGCTTCAGGAGGGATATGAATGTCTTGATGTTAAAGCTTCAAGGAAATAACTGTCAAAGCAGAGAGGGGATTGCTTTTTAATTGAGACAATGCATCTTTCATTAATTTACATGTTAAAGTAATAGGAATG
Source organism: Nettapus auritus (assembly GCA_011076525.1). NCBI lineage: Eukaryota > Metazoa > Chordata > Aves > Anseriformes > Anatidae > Nettapus > Nettapus auritus. The sequence goes on from CM021797.1 coordinate 75,759,871, forward strand.
TGAAGTGTAAATTGTATGTGAATGAATCTGGATACAGCCTGCTTTACTTACCTTAAGCAGAGGGGTCAGTGGAAACCTAGATCGGTCATCCAATTTCAGGTTCTGAAGAACCAGGAGTTCTCCCCATTTTCCTACCAGACTGCAGCCACTATGTCATCTGGGGAGATTTAATCTGAATCAGGGCCACCTGTTCCATGGGTGGAATGGTAAAGTGGTGCTACCTCATTTTATGCACTGGTCTGCTCCAGCCTCAGTGTACAGACAGCAGGCTGCTGTCCACACTGTCTGTAAGTCTTTCTGGTCATTGCCTCCAGAGAGGTTACAGCAGAACCCTGAAGGATGTATGGCCTGGTGGCCTGTGGTAGCACAGTGACTGGGACGTTACAAAGTACATACCAGTACATAGCATAACAGTACTTGACCACAGAAGCAAGCATCTTTATCCTACTCAATATTGAAAACTTGAGTTACACTAGAGTTTACAAGGAGGCATCGGAAGACCATTAGTATATTTGTAGTCCATAATCGCCCATCTTACTCTCCAGTGACTACAAAGAGGGAAGCTCTCATCTTTCTATTTTAAATTTGGTCTCTTTAAATTTCCTTTGATGTCATCTATTTGTTTTGACACCAATTACTGTCAAATCTGAGTCCATCTTAGCAATATAGTGATTTTAATAAAAATAAAAAATAGTTGAAGGATTGCAATACAAACAAATTGTCATCGGGGTACTTGTTAACTTTGGTCTTTTTCCTTTTGGCAGCACCAGAACACAATGATTCCCTTCTGGGTAGCCCTGATGTCATCAATACCACTCCAAGACGAAAGAGAAGACAAAGAACAGTAAAACCTGCTGGAACAGGAGCTAAAATAGCTACTTATGAGACAGAAATGCCAGCAGAGGAAAAGTAAGTACTTTTCAAAACGTATTGAGGTGTTTCTGCACCTGCAGATTCTTGTTCTTTTTGTATTTTCTTGTGAAGTTTCATAATATTCAGAGTATTCTGAATACTGTTTTGTTGCATTCTTTATAGTCATTTACACTCATTTTATCCAGCTTTGAATAGACGTGAATGATTAAATGCAGGCAGTCCACAGGGCTGCCATATGATTGATGGTATCTTCTTCCAAATTGATACTTTTGTAAGATCAATGGTAAATTAGTTTTGAATTTTTTATTTCCACCTTTTATCTGTAGTACTCAATGTGTAATAAATTGTCTAACCAAGCGTAGGCTCAGACCGCAAAGACATTTCCAATGATTATCAAAGATTTCTGTTGTTATTAGCAAGAAATTTATCTTATTTTAACATAAAAGATTGTGACTTGATTCCAGCTATGTATGTTAAAAATTACAATCCTGTCTCATTGGTAAAAGAAATGATTATTTCTGAGAATGGTCTAGAAAAATACCAAATTTTGCTCTTCTGTTCTGTTACAGTATTGTATGTTACAATGAACCATGCCATTTGTCAGTTGTGTGTAGTCAGACAGTTTGATTTTGAGAGTCTGGCTGTGTTTGCCTGGCATATAATTTTGCTCTTTTTAGTATTGATTGTGGAAGGAAAACTTCCAGAGGCAAATGATAGCAAAGGAGAATAGAGAGGCCTTGGGCCAAGTAATCCTCTTTATATGAATATTTGAGTACTGTGCCCACGGAAAGGATGTCTATGCCATAATTAGTCATATTCTAAAGCTTACTAAATAGAATATCCATTCTGTCAGATCTTTATCTCTGTTCTACTTTTGCATTTACTATGTATTAATTGCATTGTAAACAACTGGTTAGCACTCCAGGTCACAGCATTGTTTGAGATGTGACATACCTTACATACTATGGAACGTATCTGTGAAGATGTGTCTGATAGTAAAGATTTGTATGCTTCTTTCTGATCCTACAGGATTGATTTACAAAAATCAAATGTGATTTTACAAATCAAATGTGATATCATTCTATCCTGTCATGTGTTTTTTAATCATTTAATTAATTAAAAAGTAAATGTGGTCATAGTAGTGCTTGCTCTGTGATTAGATAAGAACGTATTGGATCTCCCTAGTTTACGTGGAAAATTATAAAAGCAGAGCTGCATTCATTTCCATTTTGCTGTTTATTTTTCTCAGTTTCCCTGCTTGGTTCTTAGTTTTCAAACTTCATCTGAAGTCCTTTGCTGGCTGCTAATCAAGCTTTCACTCCATTTGTTTAGCTAATAATTTTTACTTCTCTTCAGCCTGTCAAAAGTAGGAAGATGTAGAATTAGTGTTGTAATGCAGTTTAGCAAATACGTCTGTCTTGTTTTATGAAGCTTCTTCAGTAATTCATATTGATGGAAAGTTACATCCTAAAATAGTGGGAAAGGTTTCATCTTAAGCTGATGTTACACTGGGGTCTTGTCCAAAATGTTTTCCAGTATTGTGTCATTTAGCAAAAAATCACAAATCCAAGCAAACCACCCCAGACTCCTGGGGGAAGCAGGGAAGGGGAAGTTGACCTCTAAACTCCTTCACCTTTGGATGTGGTCCATGGCAAACATGGAAGATGCACAGCCCTTGGAAACATCATACTTTTCTGTTTGGCAGAAGGGTCAAATGACAGATTGTGATCACCTTCATGAATGCATGACTGAGTCCTTATTTCTGAACTCTCCTGCACGGACCTGCAGAAAGATTTGATTCTTTACTTGTAACGTAAATACTTTAAGGTGCTATCTGATAAAGTCATAGCCAACAGTTCTTGCTACAACAAACTAAAGTTTATTTAGACGTATTTTCCGTTTGCAAGTTTTGCTGATATCACCAGTGCTTGTTTCATGTTTGCCAGGCAATGAAAGAGCAGTTACAAACCGAACATCTAGTGCATAATGTTGTATTTATATTCTTGCATTGTAACTCAATTGATACAAGATCCTAAATAAAAGGAACAAAATACGTCTTTTGAATGAGATGTATTTCTCATTCATGAACAAGATGTATTTTTTTTTTTACTTCCCAAACCATAAATGAGGACCTGAAGGCTATCAATGTATTTTAGACTTTTTATTTTTTATTTTTTTGAAAATACGGTGTTATGCAACACAGTCATCATGTTATCACATAATAGGAATTATATCTTAAATTTTGTTTACTTCTTGTGAGATTTTAAGAAAGTACCACATGCTTAAAGTTAAAAGCATCTTAAGTAAACACAGAGTCATGACAAATGAAAGGATTCTGTTACAACAAATAGTTTAGATTTATGGATTGTGAGACTAGTTATGTAGCAATTCTCTAGTTTTATGGAATGAAAATACATCCTTAGATATGACCAAGAACACAGAAAAGAATGCAAATAAAATTTTGTTTAACATAGAAATTAGGGCAAAAGGAGCACTGCCTTTTTTATGCTTTGTGTGCAGATGCAGTGGCAAGGAAAGGAGTTATATTTGTCTATACAGACATCTATTATTTGACAATTTATTCAAGGCTTAAATCAATGCTTTTAAGGAAACCTGGATAAAATGAAACTTAGTGAAAGTAGTGTAGCCTTGAGATCAGCAAAGAATTGAGCTAGGATTTGTGGAACAAGATTTGCTAAGTTAACTGCTAATTTATTTGCTGAGATAATAATGTTCTTCAGGATGAAGCAGAAATTTAGCATAACTAGTCAGTCACAGAACTGCCAGGATTGAGGTTGATCTGTCTTTGTAGCAGGTTGTTTTCCAATCTGAGATATACTAATGAAAGCGACCATGTCTTTAGGCAGACAGATGCTACTTACAGTTGATAACAGTCAAACTGCAGCTCACAGTTTATGCATCTTTGAAATGTGACAAAGGAATGTTCTTACAGTTCATAACGTGATTGAGTTAGGAAGTAAAATAAAATTGTGCTGATTCCAGTTAATTGTAATGGTATTTGTGAAGCTTTGACTGTAAATATCTGGCAATTTGCTAAGGTGCTAAGCAGAGATAATATGTTAGGCAAGTTAAGATGCAAATTCTAATTTTTGTAATTTGCATTTTATACTTGGAGGAGAAAAATTAATAAAAGCAATCCCAATCCACATGTACAAATTATGCTTATTGATGCGTTAACCAAATCTCTCAGGGAACTGTATGTATGAATAACACTACTAGCTATGTAAAATATGTATACAATATAGAGGCTTAAGTATGTGGCCTGTCAGCCTGAATCGTATACGTAATTGTTTATTCTTATTCGTATAATTATTTTACTGAGGAATATTGGAGTGTATTTGAGAGAAGATAGTATCTACTGAAGATTCTGACAAAAAAGCTTTATAAAAATCTTACAAATTAAGCATAGTCATTGGATACAGAATGTTTTGTTAGATTTGTATAATTTGTAATATGGACCAAGCAGTGTTGGAGTCTGTAGTCTAAAAGAAGAGTAAATTAGCAAAAACCTTCCATTTACAGTTTACAATTGTTACTTTGTTTCCACAAGTAAAAAATGATATTTCTGATTTGGGTTAGCTTTTTTTTTTTTTTTTTTTTTTTTTTTTTTTAATGCAAAGATGTAAGAAAAGCAAAATGTTTTTTCTTTCTGTCAGTTATTGCTTACTAACAAGGAATCTAATTTTATGATTCACACATGGGTCTTATCCTAGGAGGAAAGCTTTGCTGGATAAGACACAATATTTCTTTACATGATTCTCTGTGCCTCAAAATATGTTTTTGTATTGAAATTTGACTCCCGCTGGTTTAATACTTCTTGGTTTGATTGATGAAACTGAATGATTTTTCAGGCCTACATTTAAACTGAAGGAAAGAGATGCTTTCCCTTTACTTCAGTATGCTTTGTTTTAGCCCCACTGAATTTCATAGGATGCTTGTCACCAGTCAGTACTTTAGATCTTTTCCCATGTAAATACTACTTTTTCAGAGAGCTCAGTGTTCAGCATATATTAGGAACTCCTCAGAAAGACCTTTGTGAAGGAAAAAATCATACTCAGATATTGCAGGTGGTTACCTAAACAACCACATACCTTGGCTGCAAAGTGCATGTCAAGGAAGTAGAGGTGTCTTCAGAGCGAGGACAGGATGCTGCTGGTAGGGCGTTTGTGCCACCTGCAGTGCCATGAGCTGCTCCATTAGTAGGGGCCAATGAGAGAATGTCATTTCTGCTCTGAGTTTTTAAATAAGATTGTCACGGTCCTCAAGTTCAGTGTTGGTGCTTGAGTTGAGGGTCTATTAAAGTTAGTCACGCATGTAATTGTATGTAGAATCAGCCGCATAGTTTTTACCTGTTAATGGTAAACGTGTTTTTTTTGTTGTTTTTTTTTTTTTTGTTTGATACTCTCATCCCTTTCTGTACCTTTGAAAGATTTTTACCGTCTTCATAGGTACATACAATTTATTTGGAAAGAAAGCTCTCGGCTTTATATTACAGCACTGAAAGAAGTTAGATTTGCCCTTCTGTTGATAACCTCCCACCCCTTTAAAAGCACTCGGAGCCTGTGCTGTGCCAGGAATCCCTGTGGGATACTTGTTCTGCATCGGTTTGATTTATTGTTTGTGGGTCATGTTTTTGATGTTCTAACATGCGGTTTACTCAAAATGTGGTCTGCCACCACGAAGGATGCAGGTAGCAAAACCCTTCAGGTAGATTTGTCCTGGAATTCTCAGAAGGTTGCACATAGACATCAGTGTTACTATCTCACACATGAAGTAATTCTTTCCAGTAAAGGTTTAACCAAGTGAAGTTTGGATCCCAATGAAAATGATACCATAACCTTCTATGGTCCAGGGTGAGTATAAAGTTTACACCACAGCTACCCACTTTAAAGAAGGATCTTTCTGAGAGCACACAATGACATGCCACTTTTTTATACACTGAATGCATTTATTTAATGCAATTGGAAAGAACTGGTAGAGCTTTGCATGGTGAGATAGAACACACTGATTACAGGTGTGCACATGTGAGTCCTTGGAGTGTCTGTGTACCACAGTGTAAGGTTATTGCTACAATGATAAATTTATGAAACACAGTGTTCAGGAAGCTTTTGATAATTTAATCATTCAGGCTGGAACACAGACAGGTTAGGAAATATCTTAGAAACAGATAAGCAGGTTCATTTGAGAATCAAATGTGACAATAAAATTAATTTATTTTCCAGCAGCTGAATTAAAGTCCTTTCTGGGTTTCATTCATGTTTGCTATTCCCTTATTTAAGATGAACAGGAATCATTTCATTAAGATGGTTTCTTTCTTTCCTGTAGTGCCATGGTGTTGGCAGCAGCGGCAGATCACCAGTCATACCAGACAGACTGTTTTGACTAACCTGCATGCATATTAAAGGTTGTACTGTAACTCTATGTGGCCTGATGGGAGCTTTGATAAGTGATACTAATCTTCAGTTTTCTGAAATATTTAATCTTGCATGACATTGGATAGAAGAAGAGCCATGTTCATTACCTGTGTTGTATGAGTTGTGGCTGCACAAAAATGGAGTGCACTCAGAGGAAAAAGAATAGAATCCTTTGATTAAATGCACAGTAACATCTGTAAAAAAAAAAAAAAAAAAAAAAAAAAAAGCAGTAGCAAAACATCTAAAGTAATTCCATAATCAATAATCAACTGGAATGTATAAGGCAGAAATACACCACAGTACAGTTGCCTTTATTTTCTGTTTATTTTATTTTATTTCATTTCACTACATTACATTACATTTTATTTTACTCTTTTTTTACTCTTACCTAATTAAATGGTAGATAATTAGAAAGGCTTCCACAAGCCATGTGGGAAGGGATGATTTATTTCCATGGAAAGTGCAAGGAATTGGTATCCACATCACCATTTATCCCTACTCTCGAGGGAAAGAAGGCAAAATATGAAGCCTGAAAGCCCAAGGCAGAGAAAAACGAGCATTATCTGCTGACCTCTGAGGCTGCAGTTTCTCCCCAGCAAAGCCACTCAGCTCTCTAGTTTGTAGTACATTTCACCAAATTTTGTGTCTACTAATAGTCTAATAATTGACTGATGATGGGTAAGTTATTACTCTGTAGGACAGACAGGATTGCACCCTATGTTTTCTCAGGGCACATTCTTTAGAGCAGGATTTTATTTTATTACAGACAGATCTGGTGAGATATATATCTCAAATGATTAATCTATAATGTATTTTAATAAAACTGGTATCTCTGAGATTGTAAAATGATGGATTAAAAAATGTAAACAGCATGTTTTTGCACTACCTTTCTGGTAAATCTTTGGTGTTTTTTTTTTTTTTTTTTTTTTTTTTTGGTTTGGTTTGGTTTGGTTTTTTTTTTTGTGGATTTTCTAACAAAGCTTTTATATTGGAACAATGCTTGAACTAAATTTTATATTTTAAGCCTCTTCTAGGTAGTTTTTTGGTTGGTGTGTTTTAATTTATAGCACAACAGATTAGTTTTGTTAAACATTATGATCCCTGCTGGGTGTAATTTAATATTTTAAATTAAAATATATTTTTTTTATATTTTAATTTTAATAGGATACCCTGCTGGGTATTTTAATGTGGGATACCAAAAAAAAAAATATTTTCAGAGGTAAATTAAGGCAAGAAACAGGAAAGACTTTGTGTGGCTGAGCTAACTAACAGTACTAGAATATTCACTGGATTTTGATGTAGAGCCGCCTAGAGTGTTTTTAGTCTTTTGGGTGGAAAGGTGGGAAGAAAGAAAGCAAGGACTTTACTTTAAAAAAAAGCAAATAAGGCAATATTTATGCGTATATATATATATAATATTTAAAAGCCCCAATACCTCCTTGTGGTTGGTATACAGTGACAAATGTACACTTTTTTTTTATGAACATTTCTGTAAAAGGCTTTTGATGATGGTATTGATTAAACCTCCATTTCCCAAAACAGCTCTTCAGACAGAAATATTTTCACTTTTATTAGCAAGAAACAGGTAGTGTAGAATGTATGCACTGGCAGGAGATTAGGACTAGGCTGATGGAAAACCTAAGCAACTACACTTGCCAGCTCAGTCCTGAAATAAAAAATAGACAGTGCAGAAGAATATGAGATGGAAACTCGGCTGTATTAATGAGATAAAGCTGCTTCAAGTATCTGTTTTATTGTTCATTAAATTGATAATGAACTATGTCTTCTACAATGGATTAAATTATAGTATTCCATATAGCATAATTGTCTGTGAAGACCAATGATCTTTTAACTCATTATGGACTCCAGAAAACATTCTGGAGATAGTCCCATACAATAAAATAGTTTAAAATCTGGGATTTGGAAAATGATTTCAAAAAGACTTGCAAACACTCCTGTTCCACTGAGGCGGTTGCTCAGCTTCTCCTCAGTTTGTGCTGACTTTTCAAAAACAGGATTCAGAGCACGAAGCTATTAATCTTTTTAATTGTATTTCTATTTGTTCATTCTATGTACTTATGTTTTCTGAATCATGAATCATGAATACTTTCTTCTTCCCTTCACTCTCTGGAAAACTTCCATCTCAGCAAAGCAGGGCTACAAAGCTACCGTTTAGTAGTGGCAACACTTTCCAGTGTCTTTCTGCTAAAGTGATTACTCGTGTAGAAAACCCATGGAACTAAACCCACGCAATTTACCTGTCCAACTTGCTCCTCAAACTGTGAGGGCCATGTCCTACTTTTTTTTACCTGCCTAGTTTCATTGATTATTCTTGAGTGTGAAGATCTACCTCCAGCCAGAGAGAAATACAGTATCAGAAACGTAAGTGACCTGCTAGACCTCCAATATGTAATGTATAATATTGAATAGACTCAGAAATGTTGTCTGTAACTTTCTCTCCATCTCCTTTTATGTGTGTTATGGCAGGTTCATTACAATTACTGTTTCATAGTTCCCAAGCGTGCAGTTGAATCTGAATAAGATACAGATACCAAGATATTTTCCAGAATGCTTGAAATCTAGTGAAAAACAAACAAACAAACAAACAAACAAACAAAAACAAACAAACAAAAAAAAAAAACACAGAAAAACCAAAGGGAAAAGGACTCCAAATTAAAATGACTTGTGATGAGTTTTGATTTAGTTCTGTATTTTCTCCATTACAGAACAGGTTGATCTTTCAAAAAGACTTGGAGAAGGAGAAAAAAAAGGTCTGTAGAGTGGTATAGAAAAGGGTGAGTTGACACCAGGGATATTCTTGAGGCATATTCCCTCTAGATGAGAGGGAACATAGTGAGGGGCATTTATTATTTGTGCTTTTACTTTTTTATTGCTCACATATATGTGTTTCCCCAAAGTAGTACATTAAGCACCTAAAACCCATGGCAATGGATTTTCAATAATATTTAGAACATCCCCAAATCTGGTCCGTATGGATAAATACTCATAAATTTATACACTGTGACTAATACATATGGTATGAGCAAATGCACTTTCATGGTCCATTGAGAGGACTCATCTATTTCTGTCAACTTGCATCAAGATTCAGCATGACATTAATCAGTATCTTTTTGATGAGTTCTGCCATCTGTAAGAAGGTAGATAGCACATTCTTGTGCATCCGTCTAAAAACTTGTAGAATATGAGAAAGAGTTGGACAAATTATAAATTATGTCTATATTACAAAAAAATTTACTGTCCTTTCAATTACCTTGAAGGTCAAGAGCTTATTTAAAGCTGCAGATGTACAGAATTATATTAATACAATCCTTGTTTATATAGAATACAACTGGAAGACTCTCTTGATTACTTAATAGCACTTAAGTAAACCCCTGACTTTATTCAGCTGTCAAGCTATTCATAATACTTTTCATGTAGTTATTGTATCATTCCAGCTTGTACATATGAATAGTATTATGAAAAAAAAAAAAAAAAAAAATCTTATAAAATTTATTATATGCTTATACTTTCTTCATATTGTTAACTATATAGCAACTATTGTAAGTATGAATACACACTTGGGATAAAACTGAAAGAAAACTTTCAGTATTCCAAAAAGATGAGTAAAAGATATGTTGAAATGTATGTTAAATAGCAAAATTGTGCTAAAATAAAAGGCTATTTTTGAAATGATCTCAATGATTCAAAAAATATCAAATACTAAGATAAATTAAAACCTGACAATAGTCTAACCATTGACATTAATATTTGATTCTGTATGTTCAGAATGATTGCTGTAATAATAATTAAAACTGTGGCAAAGTGTGATATGAATGAAAATTCTATCATTTAACAAAGTCAGTATCATTCTAGAAATAGATGAGAATTCTAATATGCTTCTTCTTTAAAAACTGATAATTATTCAGGACTGTAGAAATAAATATTTTTTATGCGACTAGTGTAGGTATGAGAAATAAAATTTGACATCAAGATATGAGAAATTCTGTTAAATTTAAAAATAATACCTCTTGTGTTTCGCTAATAAAGACATGGTAAAGATTTTTAAACTGGGAAAATATTTTGTGCAAAGGCTGTTGAAAATGTGGTAAGTGTGAACTTTGAAATAATTTTAAGTTTTGGAATATCTATTTCATGGAGAGGGCTGTACTGATCTTAGCAAAAACATAGAATATATCCTTTTTCTTTCTACATTGAGAAATTAACCATGTGCTAATTAAAATTATTGAGTATATTGAGAAATTAACCATGTGCTAATTAAAATTATCGAGTTCTTATTTCTTATTTGACAAAGGAGGAAAACAGTTATGAATCCTTAATTTGCAGTTGGATCTTCTCACTCCATTCCCCAGATTCCTAAGCAACACTAGAATATTTTCATAATGGTTATTTTTTGCTCTGAGTGCAATATGGTACTTGATTCATCACTTCAGTGTTCCATTGCAACTCCCTAAGCCTTGAAGTTACACAAGTGTAAAACTGGAGTAAAGTGATGATAAATCATGTCACTTAGTTTCTAGTGGTGATGTGAATCAGCCAGACTATTACTGCTATTGTCTGTCTGGACTTGCTCCCTTGGTAACTATTAAATTAGGTGGATAAAATTATATTTTTATTAAAGTGTCCTGAAAAAAAATATGTATTTTATAAAGAAACTCAAGTCCTTAGGGTAAAGCACACCATTAAATAATAAAATATTTCTACTAATAATTCCTTGATTTGCTGTCAATCACAAATATAGAACTATTTTTCTGCTATCATTGACAAGCAATTAGGAAAGAAATGTTTAGTATGTAAAGAGTCCTGTTTAGTGATGTAACTGTTTAACTACAGGAATACCTGAAGATGTTCAATGGGAAAAAACACGATTATTCAGTTGTGTTGACAAAATCCTGAACCTGAAAACACCTGAATACTTATTTCAGTTAAAGTCAAAACATATTTGAAAAAACAAACAGAAGATATCATCACTATATGATGAGTTTCCTGTTAACACTTTTTAAAGGATTCAAATACTTCATGAGCTCCAGATTCAAAGTTACAAAAAGTGCCAAAAGCACCAACTTTTTATCAGTGCTAGTCAGAGCAATCCCAGAACTAGTATAAGGAGAACTTTCAGACCAGTCTCTCTATAACCAGTGCTAATGGCATGAGAGGGAAGCAAGAGGGAAGAGGAGCAGAAGGGAGCAAAATGTCCATGCTACACCATATATTGAGTTTATGCCATCAGTATACATGTTGTACTTCACAAAGCTGGGAACAGCAGTGGTTGGTTGGGCCAAGAAGCCCAGCCACAAGGAACAATGTCCCATTTGCCCCTTTTTGAACGACGTTGTGTGGCTAGTGGAACACACAGTGTGCCCACCACATTGTGTTGTCCAGTTTTCAGGCTTAGCACCTTTGGTTGGGTGGTTGCTGAGAGCATAGCTCTGAGGAGGGAAGGGATATGGCTTTTTGGCAGTAGGAGGATGAGGAAATTAGAAGCATTTATCTATATAGTGTTAAGTCTTGGGAAAAAAATGAGGCATATCTCAAGCCAATAACAAAAATTATAAGAGCTGGAGTTACTGTCAGTATTGAGAGGAACATTCAGTGTTGCTTAATACTTGTACCATTTTATTAATTCTTTTGTGTCAGACCTTTCAGCCCTCTATTTGTCTTCTTGGTTTCTCCTATCCAGCGTAATGCTTGAGAGGTGTATATATGCATGCCAGATATGCATCTACACCATTTCTGCTCTAGGTAATACCACCTCAGACATCATGTCTTAGGGCAGAAGTGGGAATATTTGTTAGACTATTTATTTATTCCACGTGACTTGGTGCAGGATGTTGCCAGCGACCACAATACTAAATTCAGTGTCTGTAATGAAGTGATTTGCTTGGTTGAGATGTTTCTGATGCTGTTACAATGTTTTCTTAGGCTAGATTTACAAAAAAGTCAGTGTTTCATGTTACCATAAGACAGTGTTAGCCAGGCACTCCTCTTTTTCAAGGTTTGCTTACCACTCCCAGTTCTGCAATGAGTCCTGTGTCCTTACATGTTCTCCTTTTGCCAAGCTAAAAAGATACAGTTTTGTTTCTTTATTAGTTCTAACCTTTCTGTAGCCGGGATCTCTTCAGAATACCAGCTCATTTATAGATAGGTTGTAATGAATACAATGCTATTTGTTTCACTGGCAAGTATATCTTCTAGTGCTAGTATTTGGCTGGTCAGAAGTTTTACAGTTAAAAAGATTTTAGAAAGACTTCAAAATGAGGCTTTTAAGTACGCTGAAAGTGCTTTTCAAACACCTTGGAAGTTAGCCTAACTTAAGAATCGGTGATAACTTTCATTTAAGAATGAAGTTGAGCTACACAGTGCTTGAAAATAATTTACCAAAGACCTTTTAAGCTTCATGATATACCAACCTAAGGACATATTTCTATTCAACAGAGAAATATGTGAGTGAAAGAAAATGCTAATTCGAGGTACATTTGTAATAGTGAAGTTCAGTATTGATTTTAGTGGACAGTAAACTGGCTTATATTTTGTTCACTATTTAAGTTTGAATATATTATGCAAGCCTTTCAAATTACTTGCATCTTTCTCAATCTAAGTTGGCTCTTCACATTTTTGTTTCATGTCTTCACTTCCTTGCTGGACATTCCTGTCTTGAGTAGTATGACATTTAGTTTTAGTACACTCAGCTGTAATTTATTTAAATGATGTTACCTTAGCATTTGAAAAGCTGAGTCTTTGGACTTCCAAATCATTATTGTTAAAATTTCTGTCCCACCTGAAATTGCTGTCCTTAGTAGGGCACAGGCATTCCAAGTGTAATTGAGTTCTCTGTTTTTAAATATGTTCCTTGGCTGAGTCATGTTGACAAGTGCTTTTCATCTTGAAAACTTTCCAGTTGTTAGGCTTAGTCAATTTGATGTGGAATTCAGAAAATGAACTGGAGCCTAACACTATCTGCATAAAGGTGCACCTGTGTGGGGGTTAACTAGCCATCATCTGACATCTCCAAATATTATTCTTCGATTGTATGTTCTTACAAAAGTACGTTGTCTCCTCTAACACAGTCTCTGTTGTCTGTTAGAACAAAATGTGCCTGCCTTAATATATACAAAGAAACACAGAAAAAAGGGAAAAGAGATTTTTTTTTTTTTTACTGAGCTGTTTCAACTAAGCATTTAGATGTAATAGAGAAAACACAAACAGAAGGTACACAGCTGCATTTTCTTTTTTTTTTCTCAAGGGAAATCCTAACCGTGTCAGTAGCATCTTGAGTAGCTTTTGGAATCCACTCTGCTGCATTAATGGTGTCAAACTGAGGCAATTACCTCACCTTATTTTTAGATATGACCATAAATAAAGGTAGGTTCTGTCTGACAGACGTATCGGTCTAAATTTCTGATGGGGTTAATCAACAAACTGGGTAGATACCTTGGAAGAACTGTGAAGAGCAATCTGATTCATCTAGTGTAGATTCAGCGCTCTCTTCATTAGGTGCCACATCATCCCTTGGTGATGGAACCTATAGAAAAGTTGGGATATTCCATCTGAATATTTTAGGTCTGCTAGATTTGGACTGTTTCCTGGAAAAAAAAAAAAAAAAAAAAAAAAAAAAAAAAGATATTCCAGCCTTTAAGGCTGTAGAGAGTCTAGCATCTTGTACCTCTGCTAGGCCAGTGTTCTCCCCAAGACTACTGAGAAAAAGGCATTATGTGATGTGATACTGAGCATATAACTAATTTGATTTGACTTCATCAAAGTTTCTGAGCTTCTCTAGAAGTTTCTGTTGATTCTGCTAATTCTAGATTAAATGAGGATTCTCTGCAAGGCCACTTCACACATGTAGCTAATAATAAGTTCCCAAAGAAATTTAAGGCTATATATAGAGCTTCTTAATGATTTCAGATGCTTGTGAAGTTGGACATTCCTAGAAAATATGTATACCAAATTTCAGTTATCAAGTGGCTCTTGGTGGACTGGTATCATCTAAAGATTAAAAATAAATAAATAAATAAATCCAAAAATAATGTAGATTAATGAATTAAATGTATTGAATCATGCTGGTAGTGGGTAGTCATATTTGAACTAAAAACTTCTGAAAGACATGTATGTTCAAGAGGATTAGTAATCTTTGATCTCAAGATGTATAGCCTTGGAAGCCTGATCCTCTTCATATTTGGACCCTGTGCTATAGAAGAAATTAAATAAAATTGTCAGAGTGACCCAACATAATCAAGGTCCGTGGTATTTAATAAACTCTTACAGATATTACTAACCTATCAAATCTTCATTTGTATTCTCATGGGTTTGCTGGCAGAGAAGAATTCATAAGTCTGAGATAAGGTATTTTTTATTATTATTTTATAAAAGCCCATTGCAGAGTATGTAAAATTAATTTTTAGATAGGAAAGAAAACTGTGCAAGACAGGATATTACTGGAATATAACTGACAAATGCAAGTTTTATTATAAATGTTTGAGCAAAACATCTCTCTAGATTTTTGTCTTTTTTTTTTTTTTCTGAGAAAGAGGAAAATCTACACTTAGACTGTTGCATTCTCATTACTTATTTTTTTTATTTTCATTATGGTGTGACTTTTATTTCCTCTCTCTTCTTCATCTTTCATCAAAATGAGTTCTCCTGCTAGTAACCAGGCTTGCAGGTAAATTATAATAACATTTATTTTAACTCCAAAGGGAACTCAAGGCACAATTCACATTAAGGTATGCAATAACAATGCCATATTTGATCTGTATATGAAGCTTGTATGAAAATGTGTAGATAGGACCAGCTTTGAAAGCACTGTTTTTTATTATGAAACCACCTGATTTCAGAAGTGTTTTTCTCCTGTTTTCAGTATTTACAAATTTACTGAAGTGGTACAGAGCTTTAATATCAGGCAAGTATACAACAAAAAAATGTAATACATAAGTTATATGACAAGGAATACCTAGATAAATGATGACTGACAGATCATAATGCTCTCTAGTGATTAATTATAACTGAACTGACATCACAAGGATGGCACAGATGTGTGACAAGGGCTTAAACAGCAGCCTTCAATTTTATTGGAAAGCACTTACGAAGAAAACATAATTAAGCATTAACAGTGCACAGATATAGTTAGGGGACACAAAATATATTGGTTTGTTTAGAGACTGCATTAAGCAAACTGTAGGAGGCTAGGGTCCTGATGATTTCCTCTTCCTTTCCCAAAGGTCAGATAGACTGTTTCGTGTAGCTGGTTGGACATGACCACTTTTTTTAGGCCCACCAGCTTGTCACACCTCCTGCTAGAGAGATGGCTGTGAGTATTCTACCACACGGGACTTTGCCTGCCAGAAGGCTTCCAAAATCACAAGTTTTTTTCTGATGCTAGGCAGTAGAAAAGACCTATCTAGCCTTGTTCTCCCAGGAGAATTCTTTCCTGCTCTCTTGTATTTCCTTGTGGCTGGCTATCCTATTAATTGTCCTGCAGAGAACTCAAGTATGCCCTTACCGAGGGCAGGTTGCTTTGTTTTATCTGGTAGGAGAATTATGGCTTATCTACTTTCCCGCTTACCAGGTCAACTGATTTTTTTTTGATGTAAGGAGGTAGAGGCAATTCTAGGGAAATAGAAAAAAAGTAATTTAACTGGAGAAACATTTTCTGTGCACAACAAGTCCAGGAAGTGCAATACATGGTTGTCCTGTGCCAGAGAAGTCAGAGTACAATTTTCATGGCATCCCTTTACTCTTACGCACAGAAGCTAGATACATAAATATATATATATGTATATATTCCATCCCATGCATTAGGCGTTTCTCAAAACCAGTTGTAGTGGGACAGAAGTTTCCCCTTACCTGTCACTGTACAGATCTGATAAACCAGAGGAATATCTCTTCTTAAACTGTGGGCAGGTGATACCCTGAAGGCACAAAACCTCCTTGACCCTTTATGAATCTGTAGAGCAAGATACCTCCTCGTGCTCCCAAGGACCACACTGCACTGCGTTAATTGCTTCACAAGCCAGTGCCTGGTAGACTCATCTAATCCACTCAGCCTTGTATTTATGTCACCATGGCATATTGGTGGGCAATGGTTTGAGGAGACTCCTGCTACTTTAGGCTCAAGCTTAATTCAGAACAAATTAAATGTATTCTCTCTCTTTCAGGCATAATCTGTTGCTGTTGTCATTGATTGGCAATTAATCAAAATAAGATGATTTTTACTAGCAAAGATAGTCTAAAGTAAATTGTATATTGGCTGCATTCAGAAAAATGGAAAAAATACTTCATAAACTGAAAAAGCAAGTGTCTGTTAGAAAATATGTCTGCTAAAACTGTTTGGAATTCCGAGTTAAATTTGTTTTTAAGTGGTGAACACCATCACTGGAATATTTATGCATTTTCTTGTTGGCTCATAACCTTTTAATTAACACTACTCACTTTGAAACAGATGGTTTTTTCTTGCTTTTTGTATTAATGTTTCTTATCTTTTCTCCCTCATACATCTAGACGGCTGAGCACACCCACTGCTATTCCCTGAAGCAAATGCAAGAATTTAAAATTCAAATTACTGAAAGACACAGATTGCTGTTCAAACAAGGCATCTAAATGTTCTTAAACACCTTGATGAGTTAACACACTCAGAGTAGGTTAGATCAATTAAATCTATCGTGTTTTTTGTTTATATTCGTTTTCCTATCAAAAGAGTTGTCTTCAACATAATCTCCAAAACCCAGTCTGATGATTGCTGTAGTGTTTCAGGTATTTTCTACACCTAACTCTGAAATACAGAGAACAAAGTAATAAATTTTGCATGCATGACATGTGGTCCCTAGAGTTATTAATCAACACAGAAGGTTAATTTTCGCATTCTACAATTCTTTCTTTACTTTCAGAAAATATTGAAAATTAATTACATTTTCCCTTTGAGTTCACCAAGGCTATCTTATAACAATTTTATTGTAACCCTATATTCTAGTACACTATACAACTATTCAGAATATAAAGTGATGCTTTTGTTAAGCTGCAGAACTACTGTGCAGATGATACAGCCCCTTTTTAGCCCTAACTACGAAGTGTCTGAAGATTTCATGTGCATTTACTGTTCTAGCAATTTAAAAAAATTACATAGAGTTCATAGGTTGAAAAATATATGTGGTTAACAGAGAATTAACTGGAAGAGAGTGACCTGTAGAAAGGGATTCACTTGGGTTAGGGAAAAGATCAATTCTGTAACAAACATATGAGCAATGTAGTGTGATTAAATGGATGAATGTAGATAGTTATCAAGTATGAAATAAATACTATTCCCTTAATGTTTGGACCTGTTGTGGTTTAACCTGGCTGGCAGCTAAACACCACACAGCCATTCACTCACCCTCCTCCCTCCCTCTCTGGGATGGGGGAGAGAAACGGAAAAGTGAAACGAGAGTTGAGATAGAGACAGTTTATTAAGATAGGAAACAATAATAATAATAATAATAAAAATAATAGTGTGTATGAAACAAGTGATGTACAATGCAATTGCTCACCACCCGCTGACAGATGCCCAGTCTATCCCGAGCAGCCGGCCCCCCCATCCCGGCTAGCCACCCCTATATATTGTTTAGCATGATGTCAGATGGTATGGAATACTCCTTTGGCTAGTTTGGGTCAGCTGTCCTGGGTCTGTCCCCTCCCAGCTCTTGCTGCACCCCCAGCCTGCCCGCTGGCAGGACAGAGCGAAAAAGTCCTTGGCTTGGTACAAGCACTGCTCTGCAACAACCAAAACATCGGCATGTTATCAGCATTCTTCTCATCCTAATCCAAAACACAGCACTCTACCAGCTACTAGGAGGAAAACTGTCCTAACTGAAACCAGGACAGGACCCAAGCTCATCTTAGTTGTAAAAATCATTTGGAGGTGGGCCCGCTTTTAACCTTTTGATGGTATGTTTGTACACATTAGTCACGTGTATACTGCACTTACTGAGCCACTACAGTTAATAGTATGTTTTCATTGTCCCTCTGGCTTCTTCTTTTTGTAGTCACACTGTGCCATTATATGTATGCTTTCCTGAGACTTTTAGTCAGAAAGAAGATGAGCATAAAAATATTAATTCTGAAGGACTGAATCCTCTGTTATTTGAGAATGCAGTTCTCGTATTGGACAATAGCATACCAACATAGAGATTGAATAAAATAGTAGATTTTGATTAATGTAGAGTGAAATTACAATTTCTAATTATGCATTTTCCAAGAATTGTTTTCATGGGTGCTATTGCTGTCTGTGAAAAGATGGGACCCAAACTGTAAATTTACCATTATTAGATAACCTCCAGGGCTTTGCTAAAGAGGTAGATTATTCTTTTTTGCATTTAAGCAAAATTTAATCTGTTTGCTGTATATGGCATGAAGTTTTTTTGATTGAGAAATGAAAAGGTATTTTGTTCTCCAAAGTGAAAGCATAACACTGTAATAATTACTGGTCTTTCTCTGTGATTCCACAAACCATTAGAACTTTAGTCAAAAGGCAATTTCATAGAGACGGTTAGCAAAAGCTTAAAGTCAACCCAAAAGTCAGCGACAACAGTCTAATTTCATACTGATTTGGAATATAGCCTATGGCATCCATTCAAGTAGATGGCAACAAGAGAAAATAGGAAGCCACTGCATCCTATGGCTCCATGAAAGACTTGCAAGAGTCCAATGACAGTGTGAAGTGAGAACATCATGTTCTGTGTATAGTTGTCCTCCAGAAGCCAAGAGTGTCTCTAGAGATTGCACTTCTGAGAGCCCTCACATTCTCTAAAATCCACTGCTGACTTGAAAGCCATGCAACTCCTTTCTAAGTGAAGTGTTTTTATGGCAGAGTATGAAAACGTAGGATGAACTCTTGATGTAAACTGGAACAGATGCAGTGACATCAAGAACAAGATACAGGAATATATTTCAGGCTGATGCATGATGAAAAACTGGCACCCACTCAATGTCCCACTGAAATCACCAGTTTTGAACTGTATTGACACAAACATTTGCATTGTTATTTTAGGTTAATGAAAGATTAATAACACAGCAGCAAGTGCTCAAAAATGTAGATGACGGGCAGACAATACTTGTATACAGCTGTGGACAAGTTCTGTGGACAAATTCTCAAATATGGATTATGTTTGAATTTGTACTTGCTGATAATCCACAGACAGTGCTGTCAGCAATCTATTTTTTTTTTTGTTAGAGGAGTTAGATGAGCTCCTTAGTGAATCAAAACTGTAACGTGATTATCTATGGAGAAAAAAAAAAAAGCTTTCATCTTCATTTACTCAGGTCTCTGTGCCTTCCCATTGAGAAAGGTCACCTACTGAATTGACCAGAATAATGTGCTAAAAAATAGGTTGGTAGGCGGAGAAGCAATTTTATCACTAATCTGTTTCAGGTTTGCTAGAGGTGATCTCTCCTCTTAAACTGATGTTGATGAAACTCAGAGCAGGTGGTGAGTGAAAATGGGGAGGTAAAGTGAAAGCTGTTTGCCAGAAGGTGGTTTGCTAGTAATGAGGTTTTGGCAGGCGTGAGATGTATTGGGCATCCAACTCCCCTTGATTGTCAGTGGAAGGAAGATGTCGAAGCATCCATGACTTGCAAGTTTAAAGATCTCTGCCTTTCCCTTCCTAAAAAAGTACTAGAATAGGAAGTTTGAATTTTGGCAGAGTGAGTGTAATGAGGTCAGTGGCAGCTGCTGAGCACTCATCACTCGTCAGAAAAAAAAGCCATTCTGTACTCTCAGTGGAGCATTTCCTGCCATCAGACATACATTTTATCCCATTTCTCTCCTTGGCTTTTGCAAGTGGACAGCTTAGTCACCGTGGTATTAACAGTTCTTAAATTCTAGTCCTTGCTATAAGCTGATTACGCAGATAAATCATTGCAAAAAAGCTAACAATTTAATAAGTGAATTTCAAGAAAAGTAGTGTTGCCCAAGACCCTAAATGACACCCTTACTCCACAACTGTCACTTTCTGTGCTTTCAGCTTTCTGCACTATAGTCCAAGAGTCTCCCTGTAAGGATTTGTTCTGCAATTGCTCTTCCAGGGTGTTATGGAAATAGAAAAGACCTGGCTCTTTCAAGAGCTTTCAAAAGTGTTGTTTTATTAAATAGATACTCTATGAACTTGCTGATAGTTTTAGTTTCTGGGAGGTAGTTCAGCCTGATCAGCTTTTAAAAAATGCCTCTGGAGCTGGGAAACTTGAGCATTCACCTTGGCATATGCTTCTTTAGAGCCAAATGAACTGATCTTTGTTTCAGTGCCTAGATTGTGTTGGTGGAGTTATCTGTTTTTGCACACACTGATACTGTATTTGGCAGTTAGGTTACTGATCTTTATTTATTAAAAAAAATTTTGTGGCTTAACCCACGAGGCTGCAGCAGTAGCTAGAATTTACAGGGTGAAATTGGTAATGCTGCTCAGTCGGTGCACAGCACAGCTGCAGAAATAATGCAAAAAGTATTAAAAAATATTATGGAAAACATGAACAGTTCTTGTGAGAACTGTAGGCTTCTGAAGTGCACGAAGCTGTACCATATGTGAGGCTGGCAGAGAATGTTTTTTGGGGAATACATTCCTTGGAGGAACTAATTCTGACAGTTTATCAAAGGTACAAAGCAAGACAAACTGGGAAAAGTAAATAGACTGATAGAGCTGCCTTTGTCCAGACAGGTTTGGGATACGATGACCTTGTGCTTTTGCTTTCTGCTATAGCTTCAGCAAATGTTCCTTCTCCATCTCTGGTAGTTAAGCTCTTTTAGTGCACTTGATTACTCCTCTTTCATCTCACTTCAGCTAAGAAAAAGGAGGAAGAGGAGTGAGAGGGCATAAAATGAGAGTTTGACCTGGAGCTGATGCTGTTCTTCTGCAAACTTTTTCATATATTACCCATCCTTCTTGCGTGTTTGTTTCACTGAGATGCAAAAGTCGTGGCCAGGTCCAGGAAAACATGAGCTTAGTCAGCCCCTTTAGGCTGGCTGTTTTAATGGTGTCTGGATTCCTATGGATGCAGAAAGAAGTTTACTGGGATTCTTGTATGTGCCTTGGCTCACAAACTCACAGGGAAAAGGCTTGCAGTGTTTGGTCAGTATCTAAAAAAAAAAGAAATAGACCTGTCATATCCGCAGAATTTTTATATTTACAGACCTTTGGGATGCTTTGGTAAGCAGATCTTATGTGAGGGATGCAGGGGGGGAAGGACAAATGGATGAGGTGCTTTTCCATTTTTAATTCTTCCCACTCCTAAAGTTGAAAACAAAAACCTAATACACTGAGGTCTGTGGGGCAGTAGGAAACCTTTTTTTTTTTTTTTTTTTTTGCTTCCTTTGTCAGGGGTAGCTTCAAGAAGGCCACCAGCAATGTAATTCCTGCCAAACTGCTCTGCTTTGAGAGCAGGAAATGCAGGTACCTGACACCACCGCATGCCACTTATCTAAGCCTTCCATGTGGAAAGATAAAGTACTTTGTTTTATTTCATTTTTTTTTTTAATCTATTGGCTTGAATATTAAAGCTAAGTATAATTAGAAATCCAAATTTCCAAATGCAATAAATTTTCTAAAACTGCAAATTTCAGCTCTGGATGAAGGACTGGCCGACAGATGACAGCCACAAAACTCCATTGAACTGTGCTGCTCTGTAATTCTGTTCCTGTTTACTAACCATATAAGCTGATTTTGGGAGCTGTCTGCTGTTGTTTTTTTTTGTTGTTGTTGTTGTTATTATGTTTTGTTTTGTTTTTGTTTTTGTTTTTTTCTCTAAAGTGCAGTAGTGAGCTATAAAACCAATCAAATGAAAGCCCTTAAGGTCTAGTGGGCAATAACTAAAACAAAAGGTACAGTTTTCTTTCAGCACAACTAACACAGCATTTCTTTGATTTGACAGCTGAAATTCCAAGTAAATAAAGGAAGAAGATCATCACTTGCTCTTACTTTGGGAGCAATTAATAGCCCTTTGATAACACACTATTTCCTTTTTTCCGGCTTCTGCATTGCCCTTCCTTTCCTTTTGCTAGTTAAGCACTCTCAGTAGAGTTTCATCTCATACTGTGGGCTGTAGAAATCCTTATGTTTTTGTTTTCTTTTTCTTTTTCACGTGATTAGTTTTTAGGGGTTTTGTCTCTTAGTGAGACAAAGGCTATCTTTAAAACAAAAAAAAAAGTTTTCTTACAGTCCTTTTTACTTTCATCTGCTGCTATTAGTTGGGCTAAACCATCTTGCACATCCTGGATGGAAAATTCTGTCATTTCATTTTGTTCTATTAAGCATTATTTTGGATCTAGTTAGAGTGTTAGAAGGTTCTTGTGTATTTTACTGGATTAAGAAAACAGGTGGAGGAGAGGGAAAAGAAGGTTAAAACTGGATATGTTTCTGAAAGGATAAAATATTCTGGAAAGTGTATTATTTTTGCTGTTCCTAATGAATGACTTTTTATTCTTAAAACCATGCTACACATAGAAAATTTCATTCTTACAGGTGCCATAGAATTAGATGTATCATTGTTCCACTTATTACTGATGATGATACTATTTTAGAAACAAAATCAATCTTTGGCAATGATGATAATTAGATTTGTTCTGCAGCTGCATATTTGTTTACATGTTGCCACATTTAGATATCCATTTCAGGCCTTTTCTCTTGCCTTGAAACTTTTATATGGGAAATTTTTCAAGTGTTTCAGACTACTCTGACACTTACATGCTCAAGTCTTTGTTCCTAGCAGAATTTGATTACATGCAATTTAGATTTATTTGGTTGATTTAATCCTAGTATAAGGGTTATTTTCCTCTCATAGTAATGGTGCAGAGTTCAAAGCTTGTAATTAATTTCACTGTTTTTCTGGTTGTTTTATTTAGACAGATAGCTCTCTATTGTAATTTCATACTGGATATATTAAAATCTTTAAATTCTTTAGTTTATGTATGTCCTTGAGAGGAAAACCATGGATCAACCATGAGCTAAATCCTCTTCAGGTTTGTGCATATTTTTTAATAATGATGGGAGTGGTAGCTCCAAAGAGCTTGTTGATTGGTAAGAAGGAACTGCAAGTAAACAAAGTCTTACAGAAGGAAATTAAACTAGCATGTGTTCCTGCCAAAATCCAGAAATTATTCACAGCAGACAAACCCTCAGGCTGGAACAGGGCATTTTGTAATAGTGTTCTATTGCTCTAGTCTTATTCTTGTGAACGTGTGAATTTCTGAGCATTTTTTAATGCTTCTGAGCTTCCTTCACTTGAGCAGTGCTCCATAGGAGGAATACAGTTCTCCGCCCTTAGGCAGTTCTTACCTTACTTGGAATCATTACATCACAGAAGCCATCCTTTTTTATAAGTTAATGGAGACCTATGCTGAAATTAAAAGGAATTAAACCCAACACCTGACACATTGAATCATTATTAAGATATACCTAAGTATATAAAATTGAAGAGTGCTCATTAGGTGTGAGGTTATGTACTTCACACACAATATGTGAGGTATAAAACTCACATAAAACTATGCTGTTTTAGACTGAGCTTTAATCCATGTCTGGTTCAAAGGCTATGAGTAGGTTTGGAGGTGATGCCTGTCCACATTTTTTGAGTGTATAGCCACCCAATGTTTGAAGAGGTCTTTGTTATGAAAGAGCATCCACATGGCTGCGCCCTCTTTGCTCTTGTATCCTTTTTTTCTACTTCCACAGCCTTGTGTGTGTATGGCAAATAGTCTTTATTTAAAAGTCCCACAAATTTATTATCATCAGATGACTAACATCGCAGATCACCCACTTTGAGGGTAAGACAGAAGGTGGCTCTCTGTTCCCCCAGTGCCGGCGTGACAGCAGTTTGAGTCATGGCCTGACTCATCTTTCACCCCCTCGGAAACCTCAGACCTACAGCATAGGAGATACAGAATTCCTCATTTGTTTCTTTTATTTTTTCTTAATTATTTATCAGGCCAAAAAAATTGCTGGTCCCATAAAACTAATAATTATAAACAGATTTGTTTCTTCCCTCAGTCTGTACAGAAGGTCCCTTCTGCTACCGCCCTCACCTCATGTCACCACTTAAAAACATTGAGTCTTCCTGTTCAGAGGGGTTAGACACAGTGACTCCCAGCCTGTCTACTTCTTCAGCTATGAAGGAAAACAAGCCTTTGCTGATAGCCTTTATCAACTTATAAAAGTCTTTCCAAGCAGCTTGCTGATTTTTTATTTCCTTTTTTATTTCTGTGTGTGTGTGTTGGTTTTGCTGTTTCCTGGATAAGGTCTTAGCCAGCAGCTCTTAACCAAAGCTGTTTCCCAAATGCTGTATTTCATCAACATATTGCAATGACACTGATTTTGTCTGGTGTTTTTAATATTTCTTCTGTGAAACAAGGCTCAATTCTTGTCTTTATTCCTGACAGGTAACATCTGATACGTTTAGGGAGTGAAGTGGTTCTCTTAATCAAGCAGAAGGAACTTTTTTTTTTTTAACTGCTGCCACAAAAAGTGAGTCTTTAAAAGGACTGAATGCTTTAGGGAAATGCTGTAGCTGAAGGCATATATTTGAATACCTGATGATATTAGGTTACTGCTAGACATTATAAATAGTATTTGTTTCCCTGTCTCAAGGTATTATGCCAGAAGTGATTAGATTTCAGTTTTGGTGAGGAAGATGATTCATTTTGTGTTTTTTTTTTTTTT
>CM021797.1:75784964-75824963 GCA_011076525.1 Nettapus auritus
TTTCTTTCTTTCTTTCTTTCTTTCTTTCTTTCTTTCTTTCTTTTTTCTTTTTTTTTCTTTTTTTTTTTAAGTCGTAAAATAATTTTTTTTAAGTATAAAATAAATTGTCTGCAAGCAAGTTGCGTGGATGGGAAGGCCAAACTGTGTATCACAAGTCACATCTCAGTCCTTAAGCTTCTGATGGAGCTGAGAGCTAGTATGTTTTACTTTCCACTGTCAACACAAATGTTTCCCAGTTTTCAGAGTCTGAGCAGTTGAAACACTATGTCCTGTCCATCTACTTCCCTCACATTTGCTTATTTTTCACATTGCAGCTTAAGCTTGCAAAGGTCATTGTTGGAAAGTTAATTAACTGCAAATTTTATAAACTCAAAACCTTGGCAAGGAAAACAGAGTTTTGATAAGGAATTGGTGTTCTTCATAATGATTTGGAGGTGCTATTTAAATCATTTTTCTGAATTCAGACAAACTGTGTGTGGTTTTGATACTGATTTGGTACAGTTCAGTTGCTTTCAATATAAAGACCATTTTTGTACTTTTCTTTTTCAGAATTTATTAATAAAAATTTAGTACCATGAGAAAAAACATATCTTTGCAGACATTCAGTGACGATCCATATACTTGCCCTCACGTATTTGTATTCTTTATGGTGATATTAGTATGACCTCCACAAAATTTTCCTACAGGTTGTAAATACTTTTCTCTTAAAACCTAGCTGGATCATTCCTCAGAGCTGTGCTCTGCATTCAGAAAACATGCTTTCTTCTTCCATAAAAAGGGTAAAATGGTTGATTGGTTTGTTTGTGAAAGTGAAGTCCTTAGTCAGTACTTTTCATTACTGAAAAAGGAGTTTTTCATATGAAAGATTTCCCATTCTCTTCATGCTAGGAAGGGACTCTTTCTTTTTTTAGCACTATATAATATTATCTAATACATAATATTATGTGTATCAACATTAGTAACCATATCAGCTACTGTAGTACTGGTATTGTCATAAGTGATGGCCACCTTCTCATTTTTTCTCATAGGCTGAAACTTCTGCAAAAGTAGATTACTTCTCAATTTTGTAATAATAAATTATTTTTTAATAAGTTCATAAGAATTTGAAATAGGTATAATCCTAAAACTGTCTTTAATTATAAAGTAAAAAGCAGTAGTATAACATTGACTATGCATGCTATCTTTTTATATTCATTCATCAGATGAAAAGTATTATGAAGTGCCATATAAGGAAATGAAACTATACTCAAGTCAGGCTACATAAATCATTTGATTTTTGCAGCATTGGTTACAGAGGACATTTTGATAAAAAATATAGATATATATAAATAGCATAAATCTCTGTTTTATTTCTACTTCCTTATCTGATCTGATAGTTTAGCTACTGTAAATCAGTGGCCCGACTGAAGTTAAGAAGTGTGTTAATTCATACCCGCTGAATCCTTTGACCTGAAAGTCTCCAAGTGTTCTTAAAAAAAAATAGCAAGAACAAAAAGGCAAAGAAAACTGATAGCACATTTTCCAGGGCATTTTGACTCATTTCAAACAATTCTACTGCTACTCCTAATAATACATAAGCAAGTGGAAAGATAAGTTCCTCATAGTACTGCATACCTGGTATCCAATTAATTTTCCACTGGCAGGCTCATTAACACAGTAGATACAGCCATTTGTTCTTTTTCTGCTGGACTATTTAATTTCTTCGATCTCTGCCCTACAAACCATTATTAATATTTCATTTCTTCACACTATAAGTCCCTCGAAAAAGAGACTTGGAAAAAAAAAAAAAGGAAGAGTCAATATCTGTGATTTTACTTGGCTTCTTAGTGCTGTCTTTCTCTTAGTGAAGCAAACTGAATTTCAGGGGAGCGCACAGATTTTGTGGATTATCCCCATCTTTAATGTAAAGGGAAAATGCAACTTAAATTCTAAGTCTGCAGTAGTGTGAGTTTTTGGAAGCCTACTAAGCCACTATGTAAAGCTTGATTGCTAACAGATTTTTTTCTGGTTCATCATAAGAGTTTGAATACAATGAAGTGGGAAACGTATATTTTAAGGGTTTAGTGGAAATAAAATGAACCATATACCTTATAATCTTCATTGGTTTAAGTCAATGTCACTTACTGTCAGCAGAGGTCTATAAGCATCATTTTCATCCTACCAAAACCAAAATATATCTTTCACTATATACAAGGAATGACATCCAAAGGCATAAAAATATTATTTCATAAGACATTGGATTTTTATTTTGTTTTAGTATCTATTACTGATATGTTATAAATTTGCATTTTTGCATAGTAGGAATTTTCAATCATACTTTATAGGGTCATGTATTCTGTGGGGTGCCTTTTGGACTGAAATAAGTTACAGATCATAAAATATGGAAGCACTGGAATCCTCTGTAAATGACTGACATGAAAAGACTTGAGTTGCTTTATTTTAATAGTATTTTTTAAAATACTAAGACTATATATTTTTAAACTGTCTTTTCTGGTACACTGCAAGATACTCATGATTTGTTTTTGTTTTGGAGCAGAGCCATCTTTAGCTCTTAAAGTAACTAATGCAAATGTAAGGAATATCAATTGTAGTCTACTTCCAGGGGAAAACAAAATAAAACAAAGCAAAAACAAACAAACAAACAAACCTCCCTGGTGGAAGGTTCTTTTGTCATTATTTTTAGATGGATAGTTGTTTCCTTATCTGAATGCCACAAGTTCTCTTTCCTTTTGTGATTCTCTTGCTTGTTTTCTTTTTGTTGTTGTTGTTTGTTGTTTGTTTTTTGTTTTTGTTTTTCTCTACAAGCCATTAAGTAAAGAGAAACTTTGTTCATCTACTTACCCTCTGTAGGATACAGTGTGTCATTTGGTTAAATGTGTATTTTATGCAGGATGAGTACTTAACTCCACTCGTTTGGGGTGGGTGTAACACGTGTTTGGACCTTGCGTAGGTTATTCTTGCACTCCAAGGGACACAATGTTGGTTTATCAAATGGAAGAAAGACTGTGTTTGTATGGGAAGCTCTCAGCTGCCTGTTTACACCCACTATACCCACTGCTGTGATAGCTACTGATTCAGTGGTATTCCTCGTCCATCACTTCTATCAACCCTATGAGGTGGCTCTTTGTTTTAGCCTCATCTTCATTTAAAATGTTTTTCCACTCTGCCATTTATTTCTCGAATAGCACAGAGAACACTGAATGTAAAGGAAAATGTGTTGCTAATATGAATCTCTGTGGTGAAGAATCATAGATAGCTATGTTAAAATTTCAGTCTAGGTAAGCAAACCTGTTTTGTAGTAATGTTTGTCATCCTCTGAAATGTCAACAGAAACAACTCTTGTGACAGAGAACCATTGCAGAGATCTTTTGAAAACCTGGTTGCTGCACCTGAGGGTTTTTGTGGAAGTTGAGAAGTTTTTTATTGTTCTTAATGTGGTATCTTTTTATACTGGGTTCATAGTTGGTGCTAAGCATTTGAAACTAAAACCCATGTATTTTCACACCTAGCCATCTGATATCTGTTCTGCAAGAGACCTCAGAGCTGGTTGTTCATGAAACCTCTGGAGTACAATTCTGTGCAAATATCCCCCTTCACTCTGTATTAGTAAATATGGTGGTTTCAAAAGTCTAGCACTGATTTAAAATAAATATGTTTTGCAGGTAACAAATCTATCTTAAAGAGTGTGTGATTAACAGACATAGTGGGAAAACAATAACTTAAAGCCATTTATATTTTGCACTTAATCATTTAGAGCTGAGATTTCTGAAGCAGGCTGACACACTTTGAACTAATTTTCAGTTTACTTCTTTTAGTTCATATAATGAGTCTCCTCTGCTAAGAAAGACTCTACGAAATTAACGTAAATATCAGACTGTTTTCGTATTCACTGTGCAGTACCCCTAAACACCCTGTCTACGTTCTTCAGTCTAAATCGGTCTCCTGGGATACATTTTTCTTTAGCAGTCTTCTCAGACTCCTTGGTGTAGTAAGCATTACACCTGAGAGTAAACATTTCCAAAACACTGGTCTTGCTTACAAAGCATTGACACTGGTCAATGCTTACAGAGAAGTACAAACTACAACACAGGAGAGAAGGATGAGAGAAAGGATACCCTCCTTTTCAAATTGTATTTTATTGATTTAGCTCAGTATACATTTATAAACATTAAATAGTTGTGTAAGAGATAAATATCCTAACAGAAAGCTATGTTTTGGAATTTGCTGTTTTATTACTTAAAGTAATGCACAGAGCAATGCCTTTTGGAATTTCAGCCCTATGTTTTACAACCCACCGAGTCACATTACAGAAAGATACCACCTAAACTCATTGTAGATTGTTCACATTGTTGAAATAAAAAATCCATTACTTTAATCTTACTTCACAATACAAACAGTTTTTGAAATATCTCCTGCTGGCTCTCCTAGTCATTGCATAACGAAATATAAGAAATTTGATATTTCCTTTATGCTAGAAAGAAAATCACGCTTTAGTCTATTCGTGAGGCAGTAACAGATACTGCTGCAATAAATTTGTGTGGGAAGACAGTATGGTGGAGAGAATGTGAACTTTGCTAACCACCACATATTCAGCTTACTCTTTGGTGAAGTCTTTCCAAGCTAACCACAAATGTATTGCAACTAAAGCTGCTCTATTTACCACAAAAACTAAACAAGTGAGAACAACTATGCAGAGCCAAAGAGGAGAGAAGAATTAAAGTTTCAGTGAAATCTTTAGAGAACAGCTGAATTAATCTCAGAAGTGCTTACGTGTTAAAGTTGAGAGAAAATAAATAAATAAATAAAAGACTGGACTTCACTGTGAGATGGAGAACTTTTGGGTGTAAACAAAGCAAAACCTCAAACCACAGTGAAGAACTTAATGTCCAAGGACAAAAATGATGAGAATGGATGCATGATGTCATTGCTAAGTAAGAGAAGAGTGTTGTACCACTGCAGAGCTCTTAAAAAATACCCATTTGGAAAAAAAGACTTGGAAGTTTTTAAATCTGACTTCATGTAAATCCACTGTCAGTTTGTAAACTGACTTTCAACAAGAAAATGATCGCAGTGCTGCAAAGAGCTTTTGTCAGTTTGGGATGCAAGTTGAACTCATGCAATTATAAGTCCATGGCAAATTATGTAAAACAACAACAACAACAAAAAGAATCTACCTCAGAGTAGATACTCAGCAACCTTTCCATATTCAGTGCAATTTAATACCACTACAGTTCAGTATGAAAAACTCAGCTCATTATTGTATCCCAGTAAGCTGTAGCTTCATGAACAGGCTGTAAGTTCAAGGCACTCCTCTTTCGAATGTATAGCACCTCATTTTGTTTCAAGTATAGCCGAAGGAAAAAGTGAATTAGACCAGTCTGAATGTTGACTTAGGATGGCAGTGTAGCAAAAATTACGGATTTTTTTTTTTGCTGTTGTTATGTAGCTTAACTAGAAAAAAGCTGTTGAATAGAAGTGTACAAGTTGTTTCATATACACAAAGCCATATTGCTTTGAAATTTTGAAACCACCACAAAGTCTAAAAATAAGCAAATTATTTATTCATAGAATTTACTTCATTAACACTATCTGTTGTTTTGTTGTTTTGTTTTGTTTTACAAAAATGAAAAACTATTTTTTCATCAAATGTAATCAGATCATAAAAGTAACATTTTCAGAATTCTCATCAGTTGCAGGTGAGGATTGTTCTCTAACATTTACTGTTACCATCTGACTGTAGAGTGATGAGGGGAAATTCCAAGCATCTCTTAAGTGGTGATAGTTAAGTCACACAGGAGCATAAGTCTTCTCTTGAGAGAAGCATGTTCCCTGGTACTATTGCGTATTACTTTGATGACCTGCATTATTTCATCCAACTACTATTAAACTTACTTTCACCCTCTGCACGCTCCCATCTGTACATTTTATGGAAGAGAATGGTGAAGGAACACAAATACAAGATAAATTGATAATGACTCGATTCAGGATGAAATTAGGATGTTAGTCCTTCTTACTTGCATGAAAATTAATCAGGCATGCAAGACATAACATTAACAAAATACGAGACTGTAAATAACAGTGTCACTCTAATTTATTGTGCTTCCCTTTGTCCCCACTCTCTGATTTTATACTCTGTCAAGCAAAAAGAGCCAGTCAGAGTTGTCTTTGTCTGCAATGACTGCCTTGTGCTGTGGCACTAATGCAGTGTCAGAGATGATACTCTTCTATACGATTATGGTTCAAACCCAAGTCAACCAACCATGTGCATATCAAAACCTATGCCATTTTCTGTTGCTTCATTAGCACAGAAAATAAAGGGGTCTCTTCTTCATTGCTATCTTACTGTAACAGCCTGTCATTTTGACATAATCTAAAGAACATAGTGATTCAGACGCATGTGGTTTAAAGCATGTGCAGTTCAAAAAAGAAATAAATCATCAAGTAAAAATGAATTGGATATGTTTTTTGTTTGTTTGTTTGTTTCCTAATGATAATTTCACTGTAATATCTCTGGTCCTGGTAATCTGATTGTTTCTATCACCATGGATTTTTAAAGGAAAAAAATTTATAGCAGCTTGAATTTTAAAATAATCAATGGATGGGGTTATTCTGCAGTCTTAACATCAACATCTTCTTTTTGACATACTGTTTAAGTATTCCTTAGCACCAGTTATCAAACACTGATAGATTCCTTCTTACTTGCCCTAAGCAGTGTTTGCGCTGCCCTGTGTGGTTTGGAAGTATCTAGTGGACTGGTACAAATAAAAGAAAGCTAGCATAGTTGCATGTCTCCCACATCGAAAGGTCACTGAAAAGTCTTTTGTAATAAAAGAGAGAGAAATCAGATAGTTTAGAGGCACGGCCCATCAGTATGAATGTGTTTTTTTATAATTTGTAGGGACTTTGTTTGCAAAGATGGCAGCATGTGATGGTTATGTTAGTGTACTGGAACTGCTTTAAAAGTGATCAATATGTGAACACTGTTCCCACTACAACTGCAAGGAAAATTCTTGCTATTAATAATAAAAAAATGATTTATGAGATGGCAGTGGTTTCAAACAATAGCTCTCAGGCAACCCTGTAGGAATAAAATGCAGCATTTGATGAGAAAGTCCAGTATTGATTCAGGCTGATAAAATATTTTTCTTTATCTTTTGAGAGGTCTTACTACGTAGATGCTATGAATAAAAGTTTGGCATTTCTAACATGTTGAGAGTCCCAATATATACAGTTCTTTTTTTGTTACGAAAACTCTGTTCTGTCTGTCTCATTTGCTGTTTGACAATGTATGTGAACAGAGAAACAGTGAAGTATAAATCTCTGTTTTTCTGAGTCTCAGGATACTGAATAGGTATCATTGTATCCATGCCTCTTGAGAATAAACTGCTGCAGAAACTTACTGGAGCGTTTTTTTGGTGTGTAGCCTCCTACTGACAGCTGCAGAGAGAAATGTCTTCTGGCCTTCTTTATCCCTTTCTCTCACTGTGTGCTTTTCCTATCAACTACCCCATAAATATTTTAATGTAGCTGGCACAGCTTAAGTCTTGTCCCACGCCTTGGTCAGGACCTCATCAGAAATGAGATGCCTGATTGTAATCTGCTCTAAGACAGAAGCAATTTCAAGACTTGAAGAAAACTGGAAGCTAGGTTTGAAAACCCAACTTTTTCCTTCATTTGAGAACCTCGCAGTCCTGACAGTTCTCTGATTTCATTCATATACCTAATGCTTCATAAGCAATTGGTATGTTTTCATTCTAGTGCCAAAGTTCATCCTTTGTCTTCAACAGCTTGTATTTGTGTTTATCCCTGATCCACACTATCATTTGCCTTCATATCTAGAAAGTATTTCTCCAAAGAGCATCTTCATTCTGCACGTCTCAGGGCTTGTCTCATTACTTGACATATCACTGATGTGCTAAAGTGCTTCCAATTTCCAGATTTGGCTTAAGGGTTCTGTGAGAGCTTTGTCTGTCATTTCACCATGATAAGTGAAGCTCACTGTGCTAGGCTTTAAAATTACACAGGATGATACTTTTCAGATCAGAACAAATTCATTTTTTTGCTAAATTTGTACAGATAAAAGCTGCCTTTGTAAAGAGGGAAGAAAGGAACAGGTATTCTGTTTATGCTATTTATTTGCCATTTAGGATATTTATTTGGAATATTTCACAATAAAACACTGTTTTCTTACTATAAGTAGGTTGGGGAGAATAGATATATGAGGGATTATAATTTCCAAATTAAGTGTATAAAAGGTGCTGACATCAGTGTGGTCTGGAATTGTGCATGACGTGCATTTTGGGTTTGAATGCAGAACAAGTTAGCAAAAAAAGACCCTAACTGTACTGATATTTCAAAACAGTATAGTCTGATTTACAGAGACTGTTAAAAAAAGGTCTGTTTTGTCTGTGACAGGAAAGATTAGCAGAAAAATCACTGATAAATATATATTTTTTGTAGCACATGTATCACATTGCTAGGTAATACTAGTTTAGTCCTAGAAGTCTTTAATGCTATGGAGCACTAGTAACTTTTTTGTGTGTGTTGTTTTGTTTTTTGTTTGTTTGTTTTGGTTTGGTTTGTTTTTAAAGGAAAGCATAGACTTGCCTATGGGTCAGTGTTTAAATGTTATACAACCTGGTTTTAAACTTTTCCTGCAATTAATGCCTAATCCAAAACACCAAAGTACATTATCAATTTTATACTTAACTGGAGCATTTTTTCAACAGGCCTATTCAACTACTTAAAATTAAGCACATGCTTAAGTGCATTGTTGAACCAGGGCCAGACATGTTATGATGAAGCAAAAAGCCACAGAAAATGTCTAACAGATAATATTCATATTTCTCAGATTAAAACGTTCATTTTGAGACAAGAAAGAGCTTAAATATCAGTTAGCTTCTGGCACAGGTGAAACAGGCAGCTGCTTAGGGCATGGTTGTGGAAAAATGCAGCCTGCTTGCCTTTCCTAGGATGGGGGGTGGGGGGGATGAGACTGACTCTTCCAGCAGTGTCTGCAGCTCGACCAGCGATTCCCCGCAATGCTGTGAGTGGGAGGTCGGGCTGCCAGTGGATGTGGAAGCTGCCTGGGATGATGAGGACCTCAGTTCCTGATGCCTGATACAGAAGGTGCTTACCAGACCTGGGAAAATGGAACAAGGAGAAAAACAAGCACCAAGGACTCTCTAGCAGCCAGTGTCCTCTTCCAGTCCCATCCACATCTGCTTGGAGTATGTCTTTTTCTCCTTTCCAAGAGAAAGCTAAAAACTAATGCTTCCATTTAACACTTCTCCCAGATTTTTGATTTATTTATTTATTTTTTGCTTACATGTTAAATTTTGCCTTGCTAATAACATTTGGAGTAGGTGCTGTTTCATTACTGTTTTTGCTGCTATGAGTTGGGTGGGTTAAAATCACTGCTGTTAGGCCAGAGCTCCATAGGTGGTTTGCGAAAATCAGTTGTTGAAGATGGCCAGAAATTTCAAGGAGAGGAGATGTTTGTGCTCAGAAAGAAATATGTGCTAGATGACCTGTGTGAAGTGATTATTGTTGCAGGGAAGGTATCAGACAACAGCAAATATACATTGTGAGAGTAGATGCTGCTTGAGATCAAGTCTATACGCTTGAGATCGAGCCCATTGACTGCCATGATGACATGCTAACACATTCAGGTTAGGAAAAATCCAGTGAATTGTTGACTGACGTGTGTAGCACGTTCACAGTGACACTTGCAGAGATGATCACATCGCATACGCATTGTGCAGCGACACCAAGATTTCCTTTGCTGCCCCCACCTCGCAGACTATTCTGTTACCTGCAGCTGTGTTGGCTGCGGGGCCAAACGCCAGGTGTGTACAGTACGAGATCACCATACACTGTCTGACAGATTGCACTGGCAGTCATGAACACTTCTACTCACAGAACACAAGTCTTGGGGAGGGTGAGGATGCACAGCTCACAACAGCTGCACATGCAGAGACTTAATTCCAAGATAATGCTGCTATTGTTATAAAGTTTGGTATAATCAGAAAGACATCCTCCATCTGGTAGATTTCTAGTGTAGAATATGTTGCTATACATCAGAGATCAAGTATCCTGCTGAGGAGGGAAGCTGTGTGGTTTGAGCCACACCATTGAGCTGTCAGACCTTCCACAGCCAGGGCTAGTCACAGCTCCTATGTGCTTCAGAGGGTGCCTTCAGATGGAGGTGAGAGGTGCTCTTGCTG
The DNA here is from genome assembly GCA_011076525.1 of Nettapus auritus. NCBI lineage: Eukaryota > Metazoa > Chordata > Aves > Anseriformes > Anatidae > Nettapus > Nettapus auritus. The sequence goes on from CM021797.1 coordinate 75,795,191, forward strand.
TAAATTATTCAGCCAAGCTTTCGATGGCAGCAACTCATAGGGTAAAATGTCAATCAGTGTGCAGTGCTGACAGCACATGAATGCTACCGGGTACACCCCTGACCAGGTGCTGGTTAGGAGTATGGATCACCGTGTGAAACCTGGAGGTCGTGTTGAACACGCTCTAATAGTAGGACAGGCTGGGTCAAAGACGACTATCCCTACATGAACAGATAGTTGCATTGCTCCTTTTCCTTCAGGTGACCTGGTATATTCCCTTTTCATTCCCCAAATGAGCAAAGCACCTACCTAGTGTACCAGCGGTCTCATAGGAACCCCCTCGTTTCAGAACTAAGTAGGTGTTGAAGTGCTTTGTAACATCAAGAAGTCCCAGCAAGGAGAGGGAAGAAGCCGTTGTATTGTACACACTGCAGCTGCTATGGAAACTACGAGAACACATACCAAAATAGGAGGTGGGGAAGAGAAAAAAAGGCATGCAGTTTTATTTTTAATATATAAATCATACTTGTGATTAGTGACCTTACCTTCTGTTTATTAAAATAACATGGAAGGCAAATGTAATTATTCTGAAAATGCTAGAATATTCCTGTGTTATGTTGCATGCTTTATTCATGAGGTAAAGATGCTTATACATACAATTATCTACTGAAAACAGTTGACCTCATGCTCATGCATCCTAAGCTATTTTGCAGATTGTTGCAGTTCCTTTTCAGTGCCATGTATGATGTCTAATGACTTGTTAACTTTTCACTTCTTGGACCTTGTTTAGCTGTAAAACCACAGTCCTGTTAATTACAAAGAATTTGTGTCTGTGTTTTCTTTACTTTGCCTTGTAGGGGAAAAATTAAATGTTAGGGAGGGGAACTTGTGTTTTGTTTTTTGTTTTTTTCTTTTCTTTTCTTTCCTATAAAATGTTAGTGACCTGTGGCAATTTCCAAAGTATTTCAGTATGTTCTGTGATGTTTAAATTGAACTTTACATCATTTGTTATAGTGACACCTGCTGCCCCTGTAATAGTTATGTGTATGTCAGTACATAGAACCCACTTTTCAGAAATTTATAACTTCACTGTAAAAATTTTATTCTGTGCTGAAACTTGGCATGCAGGCTTTTTGACTAGGAACAAATTATTCTTTAAAAAATGTGGTGGGGAAAAGTTGGTCATTCGTAAGAGCTTACCATGCAATAAAAGCAAGCTGGTTTTACTGACATATTTATCTATTTATGCTTCCACAACTTGGAGTATAGGCAGAATGAAATAATGGATTTCTTCACATTTTACATCTCTAAATTCAGATTCAAGCTGCTGTTTAGGTCAGTGATGTAAATGCCTCTGATTTTCTTATCCTAAACCTTCTGAATATTTCCCTCTGACAAAGAAGCCCACCAGACTGTATGATTAAAGAGTGTACAGCCATTTTCAAGCAAGGAGCCCAGCTGGCTTTCAGCCATATAACAGACATTCCTGGACAAAATCCTGTAAAATTCTTTTAAATCTGTCCCAGTTTCTAGTTCTTTTAGAACTGTACTGCTTGTGGAGACAGCAGCAGGTGCTCTGGGTGCCATTGGGTTGGTTTTGTTGTAGCTATTTTGTGCAGTATAGAAAAGAGGAGATGGATGTTACCCTTGAAGAGAACATACTCCTGTGGGTAGCCTGCTCATGACTGCTCCTGCAGTTTCCACTTGGACCAACAAAGGAGCATTTGCAGGTAAATTCAGGAGCAAAACATCTGTTCTCAGATTAATTCTCAAGATTACTAAATCTATGCCTCCATTCCTCACAAGAGTTGAGGTTCAGCAAAATGCTCCCTTTCCCACATGCTGCAGGTACAGGCACGCCAAGTGAGATGTCTCTCTGCAGGTGCTCTGTCCTATTCCTTGCTGAGTTCTGTTCTTGTAGCCTTTCCCAAAATACCACCATAACTGGTACCTTTTGAAGCTGTCAGCCGCTGCAACTGCTGTAATTCTCTCGTCAATGTTTAGCAAGCTGTATTGAAATGTTTAATGCTGTATTGAAAAGGAAAGATATTTTTTGTCTAACAGGAAGTGCTTGTAGGGTTTTTTATTTTTGAATTCTTTGCTTGTTACTTGAAGAAAAAGAAAAAGAACTTCTTACATAGAATATTTCCTGGTTTTGTAAAACAAGAACATTACTGATACATATATTTGTTTTACATAACATTATCATTTTCTTACATTGTCTGAATTTTTCATCATGTTTACTGTAAATGTCATAACTATCTCAAGCAACTGTTTTGCAGAAATCCCATGCAAACCATTGTGGTGGTCCTTATCATATTTGTAGTTATCTTCAACTATGAATAATAGTATAAATAAAAATTCTATGTGTTTTTTGTTTGTGTAGCCATGAGAATGCAGGAAATTTTTCCAAAGCCGCTTTGTCATAGTTTATATAGTTCCTGCCAGGAACCAGAATCTGAAGTACTTTTAACACAATAAAATGCATTTAAGTCAATATTCAACAGAAAGCATTGCATTGGTGTGTACAAATAAAAGTGGGTTGAACTTGCGTGATTAAGTTAGTGGGGTTAAGGTAAAACAAAGTAAATTGTATGCCTGAAAGGAACTATTTTTATCTAGTGGAATATGTCCCTTGCCTTTACATTTCATTGATTCACTTTAAATTTCCATCGTGTCTGTCAGCAGGTTATGCTGAATTCGTAACAATGCTACGTGGATTTTATGAGTAACTGTGGCAGCAAGGGAAGGCCTTTGAGAACTTAGTGAGATGCAGTTTATCCCGTGGAGGAGACTGGCGTTCAAGCTGTAAAAGAGATTCAGATAGAGTTATTGCAGATGCACGCCCGCTTGTACTCCTGCTGGGTCTCGGGAGCTGAGAGCTACTTCAGTCGACAAGTGCACTGGTTAAGAATCACCTGCTCCTCTGGATGACCAAAATTCCCTGGAGTTTGGCTGCCAAGGGCTGCTGCAGTCACAGGGCATGCGAAAGCCTTCTTGCAGACTGCAGATGACAGTGCAGATCTCTAGAGGACGAAGATGTTCTTGCATCTGCTTCTCATCCTTGAATGTCAATGACATGGTATTGACACACAGCTTCATCTTCATTCATAGCAATTCAGTAACTAGCAACAGCACTGTCTTTGGGGACTGTTTATTCACAGTCTAGACATTTTATACGAGTTTAGGGCCCCCTTCTGTGTTTTATAAGGGAGGCAAACACAGCTTTCTTGGTCTGGTGGTGGCATGACAGGTGCATTAGCTGTGTGCTGTTCTGCCTAAACAATCTCCAAAATAAGAAGTCTGCTGGTGTTTTATCTGAAACTATGGCTTAGCAAATATGGCACATGTATATCAGCCACCACCTGTGGGAAGGAGTGGTGGCTGTGACACACACCCACACATATGTCACTGAGTAAGCCAGCATCACAAGGTGTGATTCACCAAATATCAGCTATCATACAAAAGCATAGAATGGTTTTCTTACAGTCTTTAAGAAGATTAAGTACTGTTTTTTGTTCTTTGGTCTGAATTTTGGAAAGGGACAATAGTGCAGAAAAAGAGAGAATACGTTAAAATGCCTCATGCCTATAAAATGTGATTGTAAAAAAAATACAGATGAAAGTGAAGCTATTCCAACCAACTGACTTTGAAGCAAGACTTGCAGAAAGTTTGTCACAGTCCTTTCTGAGACAAAAGCTGGTAGCCTCAAAAAAAATAAAATAAAATAAAATAAAATAAAATACCTTAGCTGACAGTGGGTCCATCCTCAAGCGAGTTCAATGTGCAGATCCCAACCAAACAGAGTATGTAAACATAAATTTAACCTTCTCATCGACCGCTATGGCAAGCGAGTTACTGGAGCAGGACCAAGTATGCAACAATTACTAAGAACAAACCCCACCAATATATTTAATGCCTGCATTAACAAATTATCTGGGTCATTTTCCTTCCTTTGCCTTCCCTCTGCTCATCAGCCCAGTGGGCTTGTGCTTTTTAGGGTGACCACACAGGCTCTGAACTGCAAGACCCGGAGGGCACTGTGTGACATTGGGGCCCTTGCTGAGAATGGATGTCATGCTGGAATAGCCACAGTTTGCAGTCTTCTTAATTACCCATGCTTTAAAGATGCCGAAGTGCACAGGTAGACTTTGCATTTCTTTCTGGAACTGAGCTTTTGAAATGATACACCTTAAAGTCAAATCTATGAAATATTAAAAAGCACCAGGACAGATTTTTTTTAAATATTTTGACTTTTTAAAAAACAAATATAATTAATATCTAAGCAGTCTAAATTTAATAAATATCATTTCCTTCAGTATTGAACAATTTCTTGCACCAAACATTGCTAGGCAGTCAATAATTCAGTGAGAGAGTGTTTATACAGTAAAAATCAGTGTAAAATACATATGCAAAATTGCAAACTGGACTAAGTTTCTGTTTATATCAAATATGTAAACGACATAGAATTGTTTGAGTTACATTTTGTGTGTATAACACATACAATGTCTGCCCCAACTCTTATGTGTACATAGACTACACGTAAATATTTCCCATTAATGTATTCAGTTGGTAATGCTTTTTAGGAAATCAAGTGTCCATGACCAAGGTCTATGTATAAAGTGTGTTGATGAGAAATTTCTGTGACAATGGTAATGGAACATATTCCCCATTACAGATAAGAACACTTAATAAAGTGCTTTCCATTTTAAAAGCATTTTAGAAACATTAGTTAGTACAAGCTTATTAAGAGAAAAATAATCTGAGACACAGCCTCCTGTGAGGGAAAGAAATCTTGGAAGGCAGTAATGCCAAATGAGACTTAAAGGTAGTAGCTGACAGAAAATTACATATGAATTTAGAATGCTGATTTGACAGCAATAAAGACCAATTCAATTTTATTCTGAATAAGCAGAGGTCTCCTGTCACTCAGGATCCAGAGGTCTCGTTAGCAGAAAGATATTGACAGCTGGTGAGATGGGGAAAAGAACAGCACACTCGGGAAAGGTATTTGGAGATGGGATTTATAGGGAATGGTTTTAGCTTAAATACATGCTGGATGGTTAGAGGACAACAAAGGAAACTTCTGATAATACTTGAAGAGTATCAATACAAAGCAGAGAATTTAATATGAGAAATGGGATTAAGAAAGATGGGTTGAAATGAAAAACAGCTTTTGAACAATATATTAAGAATTTGTCAGTTTTATCTGTTAGCTTGCAAAATAACATTCCCAGAGAGGAATGAATCTCTTGCTTCATTTAGAACTGGGCTGCAAAAATATGAGTAATGTGGATGAGTTCTTCTGTAACAGGAAATAGATCTGTTTGTCTGAGTTTGTTTGTCTTCGCGGTCCTTTGTAAGGAAACACGGGTAAATAAATACCATGCATCTAATACTGTGTTCTGGAAAACTTGTGTAGACAGAGAAATAAATTAGCTCTGACATGCAAGAGAGTTGGTACAAGCACCAGATTTGTGTACAGTAATAGATGCAAAAACTGAAGTCTCTAGCAAAATCCCCCTTTAAAAGTCAGGGCATTCTGCCTCCTTGTCATGCACCTTGTTTTCTTAGGAATGGCTTGTATGGACAAAAGGTGTGTGCTCCATTAATGTTGCCCCCAGTTTCTTTGTCCGTGTTTCTTCCAATCACATTTTATTATTTTGAGATGAGATGAGGTGAACAATGTGATAAGTTGAGATTTTGTTAAAGGTAGCAAGGCAGCCAGTTCAAATGATACTCATTTAGCTGAGTGGTGTCCACATCTGCAGTAGTGAGTAGTTTCTGCTGAAGTGAGTTGATGTGATTTAAAAGCTCATCTTTGGTCTGTGGAGAAAGAACTGTACAGTATCATAGTTCATATGCAGAGTATGAATATGCGCCTCCGCTAGTGTCTGATCCTGCAGCTCTCAAGTAATGCTCATATATTGGATCAATTGTGAGCAAAGGACACAGTTTTCTGAAGTGCTGAAATCACTGGAGAGCCTAAGTCTCATAGTTCAGGCTCATAGGAACCAAAGCTCTGCCACCTTTTAGTGAGCCTGAAAGCACAGACAGGTGGTGTAGATAGGCTGATTTTGTAAGCGTAACACGTGAACTGCTTTGTAACCTACTTGAGAGGTGCAATAGGAAAGAACATAGGGACTTTCAGTGGTGCTTCTCCCTCCATCCTGGGCAGGTGGGTGCTTCAGCTGGCTGAGCTATAAGAAAGAGAATAATACTGGCTCCCTCTTAGCAGCAGCACACAGACAAGTAGAGCTGTGGCATTTTTTTCAGTTTCAAATGTAGCTTTTCATATTGTATATTCATCCTGTGTAAGATCAGTGTAGCTAACTGTATATTATAAAACGTCTGCTCTTGTTTTTTAGTTTGAGAGAATCTGAGTTTCTAGGCTATAAAGGGATGTGTAAGTCTGTACAGCACTGGTAGCTGGCCAAAGATGGGAACAGTGTTGTAGTCCTTATGCTCAAGTCCCTGTGTGATTATTTCAAGCAGCTAGTCAGGTCTATGTGGCTGGCATACAGTAGAGCAACCTTCCTTTTTCCCCTACAAGATCCAACAGAACTGCTGTACTTTGGTATATGTATCTGTTCACTCAATTTTATTTTTTTTTTTCACCCAATTCCTTTTATCTTCTCAAATTGTCAGTTAAATCCATTGTACTCCCTGTTTGCTTGGACTGAATAGAAGTGTGATTTCTGTATGTTTGGGGGAGTTTCACCTTTTTTTTTTTTTAATCTCACTGCAGGTTCCTGGTATCAGGAGCATTGTTCCCGGTAGGAATATGGTAGCCAGATTAAGACCAGCAGAATGAGGTTCCTTACAAAGTCCCTTTGTGCCTTCTCAATGTGCAAGATGCTAGTGTGCAGAATTACAGAAAAAAAGCCTGTGAGGCCTCAGGCAGCTTGAAGCAAATGCCCTCAGATATACTCTGTTCTGGTGTGCTCCAGAATGGGTCTTGTTTCACACTCTTCCCCAGCCATGGGGTAAGGATATTGCTTGGTGAGAAACCAGAGGAAGAACCTTATCAGAATTCACAAGGGATGTTATTTTGCAATTGTAGTCTGGTGTTGCCTAAATTTCTCCTGGAGACTTAACTGGAAAGCTACCAAAGAGTCTTTCCTTTCTGAAACTCCTGTGAAAGTGTGGATGGTGGCAACAAGAAATTCAGTAAATTCATCTATTTAAATCTCACTTGTGCAAAGAGGACTGAAAGATAAAAACAAAGTGCTTATTTGTCCTTCTGCATATGCATTATGCTATCTATGCACATCTCCTAAACTGATTTATTACCTTCACATTTTGCTCTCTACATTAAACTTAAGTCCTTATCTTCTGAATTAGTGGCTTTCTTTCAGCCGAAAATGTTATTTCTTCTCTAATGCATGTGGCTAAATGCACAAGAAAATAAATGATAGTTTTTACATAACAGTGAATTCTTTACACTGGTTTGGTAATTCCTTACAATCTCTCTAGCAGTTTTTGTTCACCTAATCCTAAAATCCACTACAAATACCTTTAGTTACCTAGAAAAAATATGCTGTATGGTTGATTTTCAAATTATTCCAGTTTAAGTCTTCAGGGTCAAAAGTTAAATTTTCAGAACTTTTTTAATGCTTTTTCTAGTACTCCTAAAAAAATGCTTTGTCTTATTACTTGGCTAATTTCCTTGAAACATTGAGCTGTAGAAGGAGGTTTTGTTTAAACAGCTCCAGACCATGCAAATATTGTGTTAATGTGGATGATTTTAGGAGGAGTAAACTGTATTCCAGTAAAAATACAGCAATAAAATTTGCAACCTATGATTCTTCTTTGATCATTTAGATTCTTTGGGATTTGATTCCCAGCATTGCGAATTGGGTCAGTAATTGATAGTTCATTGTACTACTGTATAATACATGTTTTTTGCAAAACCACAGCAAAAGCATGACTGCCTCCTGGCTAGGGTGAAAGGACCGATTAGGCAACTGGAACTTTGGATCACTGAACTGCTTCTTCATGCGGGGCTCTTACAGACTTGGCAGAGTCCAAAGTCAGAAGAGTTTGTAATCCTGGCTCAGCTGTTTGTGCATCAACAGTATGTGACTGTAGCATAGAGAACAGTATCAAGGGGGAGGACTAACAAAAGAGGTTTGTGGGCCAAAAACAGAAGAAGTAGGGAAGGAGGATTGTGCGTTCCTAAGGGTTCTTATAAAATCAGTCAGTTAGTTTTTTCATGCTAGCTGCTGGAAAATTAGTGCTATTACAGACTGACAACATTGGATTTCAACTGTATGTGGAGAGCGTGGAAAGGAGGCAAAACTCCTTTGTCCTTGGACCTGTGATGAAGAACCATAAATCTCTGAATGTGATACCTGTGTCTTGCTGCCTGAGATGTTTGTAATCATCCAAGTGCTGTGTAGAAAATATATGTAGGGAAGGGAAAATGGTGGTGTTGTCTGTGGATCAGAGAGCCTAATTATTCTGTGAAATAGGTCTCTAAAAATCAAGCCATAGGAAATGTAACCAACATGCTATCTTTATGGGAAATTAATGCCAACTAATCCAACTGAGTTTAAAATGTGATCTGTCTTCATTTCAATTACAATACCCTTAATCAAAAGCCTGCATTTCTTACAATGTCATTAGTGTGATGAGACACTATTTACTAGTCTAAGGAAATAACTATGTCTTTAGAATTAGTTTTTCATATGGGAAATCTGCCACAGTCACATTAAGGTATTATTCTGTAGAGCTGTAAACCAATAAATAGTTTATGGCTCAAATCAAATCTGGTAAACCCCAACCTGGAATTGCTCACCATTAGCTGTGTTAGCATATGTCATTTTCCAAAATCAATTTTGTCTTTTTGGATACTTTTCTCTGTACTATATGTCGCTACTGTTTATCTTGACAGAATCCAAGATACAGTCATCTCTGTTCTAAAATTAACTGTTTGAGATAAAAAATAGCATGTAAGAATGAATTGGTGTGGTAAACATTTGCAAAGTTTTTGTTGTTGTTGTTGTTGTTTTGTTTGTTTGTTTGTTTGTTTTAATGTGTCTTTTGTTAAGGTAACTGTCATTCTGTTGGAAATTTTCATTAACTTTAAAGACATGGCTGTCCAGACTGGAGGTCTCACTCCAATCAGCATTTCTAAAATACTACTTCGGTATATGAATATGTAGAGAAAGGTATGTTGGATTGCTTGGTTTTATTAGCTTCTTCTAGTAAGTTCCCATCAGCACAGGAGTTCAAGCCTAAGTGATTAATGTACTGAAACGATTAGCTTGAAGTAAAAGGTTGTTTCAGATACGGCTTTTTAGTCACCTCTCAGTTATCAGTTTAATAATTACCTCTAGACTCGTTAGTGTATTCAACCAGAAATACAAGTTCAACTGTACAAGAGAAACTGAATAGGCTGAAAAGAAAGACTGTACCATCACAGCAACAGATAGCAAGACTCATCTGTTATTCTCTGACAAGACTCATCAAAAAAAATTAAGTTTAAGCTTACTATCTCACTTCTTTGTCTGGCAAACATATAAAATCAACGTGTGTCTTACCTTCATGTGTTAGCTCCCACTATACAGTGGTATATCTGGTATGTTTTAAAGGGAAACATTAATGGCGTTGTTCTACAACAGGGAAGACACTTTTAAAAGCTCAGATGCAAAGGAGATTATTATCTGCACATTACATTTTGAAAATACCTGTAAACATAGTTTTTATTAGAAATGTGTAGTTGCTCTTACAGTCTTCCAGGTGGCCTTCAGACCTGTTGGACTGAGATACACACCTGTGTTGTGCAAGGCACGAGGTCGAAAGGCTGCTGCTGGGTAATGGTAACAACTTGAGTGCTGCACAAAATGCACGCGCTTGATCAAACAGTCAAATGACAAGTGCTTTTTTTTTTGCCTCTCCTCTGCAGACCAGGACCATGCCTGGCCCAGGTGCAGTATGTTATGATATCATAAATACTAGATGTAAGATTTATGCCAAACGGAGTCACATATCATTCTATTTTTTAAGCCTCTTTTAACATCTCTTAGCAGGCATTAGGGATTTAAATTTGAGGGAGGTCCAACAACTTTTCTGACGAGGTATGTGGTTTAGTCTCTAAGCCAGTCCTTTGTAAGGAAGAGCAGAGTACCACTTATGACAGAAACATTGCACAACAAATTTCAGGAAAGACAGGAAAGTATGTGAACCATTTAATGTGTCACAAATAGGAAAAATGATGTATGTGGGCGAATATAATTAAGTAAACGGTTTATGAACCCCAAACTCTTGTTTCCCAACTTTTCTTAAAATTAATGTGGATGCGTATTTAATATGTATCTTGGATTTGCTTGAAAAACATAGCCAGAAAACTCCCTACAGGTTACATATATAAATAGATGTATACACCATAGATTAATCCAAGGAGGCACCAGCAAGAACATATAGTGATGAAATTTGCTCAGTAGCCTCCCATTTCATATCCTGTGATATGGTCAGGCTTTAGAATACACCCCTTATGCTACAGAGCTGCCCAAACATCTCTCACATGGGGGAAAAGTTCAGGGGGCTGTGAATCATTGTTATTTCCTTGGGGTTCTGGCAGGAGGTAGGATATTGCAGGATGCTGTAACTGCTGGAGCCCAGAGACAGCAAGGGTGGCTGGGCAGTTTCTTAGCAAACTGGCTTCAAGACGTGTTGGAAGAGTCTTTCCAAATCTTCCATTTAAGATTGTTTTATTTTTCTTTGAATGGTTCCTTTGAAATTAAGCCTTGCAAAAAATATGCATTGTCACACCACTTACCATGTGTTTTTTTGCAATAATATCAGTCTTACCAATACTCATCTGTATGATTTTTCCCAATGATATTTTCAACAGACATCTCAACAGACCTTTGGCTTAGAGTTGTCATACTCCTTGCTTGACGCATTCATTCCTGGGGCTGGGTTTTTTGGTGTGTTTTTTTTGTTGTTGTTCATTTTGGGTGGTTGGTTGATTGGTTGGTTGGTTTGATTTAGTTTGTTTGTTGTTTGTTTTGGTTGTTGCTTTCCGAAGATTCTCTTAATTTCCTATAACTCAAAGAATCACTACTAATGCATTAACTCATCAAACTCTTTAGTGATTCTGGGACTTGCTTCTCCATTAAGGGAGTTCACATTTGGAAAGGGGAGCAATACATCATCCACTGGAGGTTGTGCTAGTATGTAGTATACATAACCTTTAAAAGCTGTTCCTGCCCCCAAAAACTGCCTGTTCTGTAGCTGGCCTAGGTCCATCTTCTCCTGAACTGGACCCACGCTAGGCTTATGCCAGCCAGCTACTGTGTTCCTGTTCCCATCAGAGGCAGTGCTTGGGTTTTGCCATTTAGATTGCTGGAAGATGGGGGTGGAAGCAATAAATGAAACGCGTGGAGAGGCATGGTGGGAAAATAGGTGTTTTTGGCACTCATTTGGGACAAGCTGTATAAGCCACTGCAGCTGAGAGGCACATGTGCAATGTGGCTATTGTAAACCTGTGCCAATAACAACTCGTTTTACTACATAGCATGACGTCTGCTCACCTCTCTCCAGCAGCCACCTTCAGACTGCCAATGGCAGCCTCTCTATAAACAAGGTTTTTGTCCAAACTTTCATTGCTCTGAGTGGCCCTCAGGAGATGCATGCATTTCTTTCCCTCACCCAGGTACACAACACTTCGTTTTTCACTCTTTGTCCTTATTAACATGGAAGTAGAGAAAGGTGTGATATTGGTGTGGTATTAGTGGAGGGAAAAGCTAACAGAATCCCTAGAGCAGCCAAACACAGTGTTGTGGTGACTCAGAGCATCCCAGGTAGTATCTGCCAGTGGGGTGGAAGGGTGGAATGTGGAAGGAGTGCATCTATTCCTCTGTCGCTGCTATTACCTTCTCCAGATTATGGGATGGAGAGAGTGGGGAGCCCCGCGGGCCATTCCTGCAACGATGCCAAACCAGACAGTATAATTTTCCTTTCTCTTTTATTTTTTTTTCTTCTTCAGATATTTTAACAGCACAATGGTTCATCAGTTTCAAGCCTTTCTGAGGTCAGTCAACTGCAGTGAGGCAGGGCAATATATCTGAGGGAATTTGAATCACCTGATTTTTTTACTTTTTATTTTTTTACTTTAAAGAGAATTGTCTTTGGCTTCGTTATTCACTTTATTGATTTAATTCTAGTTCTCCGTCTTGTATTGATCTGGACAGGTCAACAGAGACAGTTTCACTAGAGTTTTTGTCTTTTCAGCCAACAAAAAAAAGAAAAAAAAAACACACCTTTGAATTAAGCATAATATATAGGAAGTGAATTTTAGGAATGACTAGTTTTATCACACTTTTGTTGTCTACTTTGTGATTGCTGACACTTTATAACCACACAGAAGTGCTGTGGATGAATGACACAACATAAGAAAGTCGTAAATTTCAGTCCTCTTGCCCCACTGCCTATTTTGATCCAAACTTCAAAAGGCTTTTCCGGAGTGTTCATGTTATTCCATTTTTCATCCCATTCTGTAAAAAGGAAGTGCCTTTTTTTCTTCCTCTCACATTTCTAAAAGCAGTAACACAGAAGTCTCACAAGAGGTAATATTCTGTCATGATTTTCTGCTGTGTTTTTAGAGCCCTAAGATCCGGGTAGTTTTGATATACTTCCAGTCCAAATCCAAGCCTTCTGAATCTGCTCATTTTGGCAATACCAGGAACTGATCTAGGATGCTTACAACAAGCAAAATAGCATCTTAAAGTAAAAATTCTATCTGAAAGCATGAATATTTCTCTCTGCCTTGGTTTTGCAGCAGCTGTAGTGATCAAATAAGAGTTTTATTCTTTGTATCCTGTCTACCAACTCTTTCTTCTGTCTGTTACTTCACTTCCTGTTATGAAGGGGGAAACAGATAAATGTGCCTATGCATTAATTAAGCTGTTGTGAAAGAAAGAAGTATTTTAAGTCTGGAACGATTTCTGTAGGTCTAGGAATCTTAGAGCAGAAAATGGTATTATACCCATCAGTTATATTATATTTACTGTGTTCTACCCCATGTGTCTGGGGGCATCTGTGTTTTAATTTATTCCCTAAACAGTCTCCCCCACCGTAAATTAACACGTTGCTTTGTTGTTGTAGTTTTGCCTAGCAGAATAAAGTTTTAAAGAAAAAATGCAGCAATCTTCACTAAGCAAAGTCATTAATGCTAGCTCCATCAGTCTGAGTTGTTCTTCATATAGAATGCTGATTTATTTATAGTTTGGCTCACCTCCTCTTTGCCAGAGGCAAGCAGATGCAACATAAATAATACAGCCTTTTAACACTCATAGAGCCGGAACCGGGGTTTCCTTCTGCTGTCATGCCTGCGAGGTCACATATCTCCACCAGATCTACATCATGTTATATAGGTCCTTTTTGTTGTCGCATGCTATACTCTTCTTTTCACAAAGCTCAATATGCCTGGCCCCATGGTAAAAGAGAAAACCTTATTCCCTTAGCATAAAATTAAAACATGAGTCAAAGTGTTATATTTTTTCCAGTGCTGTTCACTTCATGGATTGTTATTGTTGCTGTCTGCTCACTGGCTGCTGCAAGCAGTTCAGCTCCAATTTGGGTTCACCAGTGACTGGTGGCTGCTGTTTTATGGAATATTTGAGACAAATAGGTAAAGTAATTGTCTGCCTCCTGGTGCATCCAGTCATCATTAGTAAGGATTTTCACTGTCACAGGGAGCTTCAGCTGAGGGGCTAAAGACTGAGCTGATGTTCAGACCCAGTGGCTCTTGGCTGTTCAGGAAGGGTCTCTCGGCACGATTAGATGGAGCACACATCATGAGTCGTATTGTTACTGCTACTGCCCCTGTCATACTTGAGTTGTTCATACAAATAGGATGTGGAATGCACCCTTTTCTGATGTGTTTCGTAATCACAAAGCTTGTGCAGCTTGGAAGTGTGTATGTGAAGAGCACTTCAAGTAAGCCCTAGTGTTGCAGACTAGTGTAGGAAGGTCTTTAGGCAGAATATGATCTGCTGATAAATGGCATTATTCAGACTAAGCCTAATGACTCCTCATTATTTTTTATTATTTCATTGTCTCCTCCACAATGGAGCATTTCTCCAGCCTAGAAAAACAGAAAAAATTGATAACATTTAAATGAACACTCTTCACAGACCTCTGAAATTTCTAGCACTCCTTGCCAAGGGCCTCAAGGCTGTTGTCATATTTTTTTTCACTAGTAATATCCAAAAGTTCAAGATGGGTCCCTTCCTGAAGAATTTCTGTGACATGACATAATTTTATTGGTGTGTTATATACTGTTTTAGCATTCTGCAGCTAAATAGCCTGTTTCCTTGGTCTCATTGCATTCTGAACAGAAAATGGCTTGCAGTCCTTTTCTTTGTGAGTAGAAAAGGCGTAAACTCTAAAGAATTACATTAAGCTTGAAACTTGACAGTTTGACAGTACCAAGCCCTCACCATAATTGCTTTCATCAGTTCCCACAAGATTTAGAATGATCTTTTATTACTGTTGTCTGAATATTTTATTACAATTACCAATACCGAATATGAAAAGGTAGAATGGATTCTTCTTCATATAGCATCTGGTGGAAAGCTGGTTGATAAATTATTTTACAAGTTCATGTCAGTTATTAAGCAGGCTTCCCAGGTTGCTGCTTTGTACCAAATACCTAGCTTGTATCACGATTTTTGCAAGGATCAGTATCAATTATTTTAATATTTCATTGATGTTTCTTTAAAATGTTCTCATAGTTTAAAAATGTAAATTAAATCAATTTGTCATCATCTGTTAATTCCCCTATTGATTCTATTGTATGCTTTGCATTCAGACAGACATTTTCATGAGTGCTACGTACCTGACAGAACAAAGCAGGAGTGGTTACAAAGAAAGTGAACACACAAACAGCACCATTGAAACCTAACCAATGAGTAAGGTGTGCTTGGGGTTTGTGTCAAAACCAAATGGCACACGCGAGAAGGACTCTCTTGGTTGGTTGGTTGGTTTTGTTTCATCACTAGTTTTGAAAGATAAACAGCAATAAGAGGGCCATACACTTTGGATTGCTATCTTACTGGTGAGTGCAGAGATATCTGGGGAAAAAAAAAAAAAAAAAAAAAAAAAAAAAAGTGAATTCTGGATACAGATTATGATAACAATCCACCATTCCCCTGCTATGTTCTGGGAGGCTTATGTAGGTGTGTTGTGTCCAAAGAACATACACAAAGAAAAATAAAGCCAAAGGGGAAACTCCCATGTTTTTGAAAGGGCTTTAGATAGTACCTAATGACCACATCTTTTATGACCAGACCTATAATCTTTAGCAGGCAAGAATATATGCAATACAATTGTTATGCTGCATGTTGTTGGTAATAAAACTCTTGTGAAGAATTGCTGGGGGATTAGGAGGGCCCTGTGCCAGCAACATCACGGAGGGAGCTGCAGCACACTCTCCACTGTTGCTGGAACAACTGAAAGAGGGAAATCATCACCCCTGCGATGACGAGTCCTCAGAGCTGCAGAGCTTTGGTAATTCCATGTGCAATCTTTAAAAAATGCCAATCACTTACTCTAACTCTGCTCTGAAAAAAAAAAGGAGATTATATTAAAAGGAGAGCTAAACAGTGCTTGAACTGAAAATTCAAGCTTCAGACTGAATTCGGAAAAATTCATTTTTGTTTTTTTTCCTACTGATACCAGAAATGCTCTCCGCCTGCCAGATTTACTGGGAAGCTTTTCAAGCAGCCATTTTTATTTATAATAGTGCTTAAAAAAAAAAAAAAAAAAAAAAAAGAAAAAGAAAAAGAAAAAGAAAGAGAAAAAAGAAAAGCTTTTTAAACCACAAGGTTTTTCACAAGGTCTTTAAAATTGTTTGTATCCATTTTGTATTATCTGAACTGTTCTTTCTGATTGTGAGAATTTGTGCAAGGGCTGAGGTAGTTGTGTGCTGTGATTTAGATGGGAACTCTTTCTTTCTCCCTCTCTCTTTTGCAAAGATATTGAAATCAGGCAGAAGCAATATTCAAAATGTAAAAATTATTAATATCTTAATTAACAGAAGACAGTGATTTCCATGTGATTTTGGACTATTAGCCTACCACTTATTCAGTGTTCTTTTGTTTTTGTTTTTGTTTTCTGGAAAGAAAAATGGAGACATCAGGTGAGGAGGTGTACTTGAAAAAATGGGCATTATTCTTTTCCCTGTTTCCTGGTACAGTAGCATGGGTAAAACCAGATGGGTTTCAAATAAGTGGACCTGTTACCAATAACCTAAGATGCAACAGTAACTGCATTTTCAGTGATTCATCTGTATATCACACTGTGTTATTTTACGCAAGGCAGCGTCTGTTTCACATGTACACCAGGATTTTTCTTCTCTGATTAACATCCAAATTCTCCTAATCAAGTCCCAGTTGCCCACATGTATGGTTCTCCCTTTTTTCTTAATGCATTTATAAGATAAAAAATCCTTTGGAGCACCGTGCTGAAACTCACAAAAAGGCAAGCCATCTAAATTTGTCAGTAGGACAGCACTGGTAGAATTATCAAGGCTCTCTACAGATCAAAATTTTATTAACTTAGTGGTTTGAATGCTGGTTTGAATCAGACCAGTGCGAGAAAATATTGGTGGAGCTACTTCGGGTTTACACTAATGTATCACAACCCAAGTTAAAATCTGGTTTATGCTGTGGAACTGGAACAACTTTGTAAAGAAAATTACCATATATCAGTATCTGATCAATTTTGTCCTATTTCTATCCCATGTTTATTCTATGTTATGTTTTTTTCCTATTTCTGTGCATTACATGTGGAACTCCCTCGACATTTTGGGAATAATTGGAAGTGTAAATGTGCTCTGGGGGACAGTGCCAGTTTGTGACAGAGACATGCTGAATGTTGCCGAATCCATAGAAAGTAACACTAATTCAGGAAACCTCTGATCTCCAAATGGTTGGAAGCTGAAAAAGCACGTTGTGCAAAGAACATCTGCTCTTGGCTGCTGTTGGAGACTGGGTTCTGGGCTAAATCGGGTTGACCCAGGACAGCTGTTCCTATGTTCTAGCAGTCTGGCAAATTATCTTTTTCATTACCTGTTTCAGATTGGCTGACATGGCCTGTTTCCTCATCCCAGGAAGGCACTTAATTCAGCCCAGTTCAGGTCACAGTGACCAAAACTGCAGAATGTTTTTTGTTAGGGTGCGTGTGAAATAAAAATTGCAGGTGTCCATGCACGGTGCCAAGTCAGGCAGGTGCTGAGCAGGCCTGGAGGACAAAGTGTCAGGTGATCTCCGCAAGCTGGGGTGGCGAGCACAAGCAGTCTGAAGGAGCTCGACTGTCTGACACCAGCACCGTGTGCTCTCAGGGTTGCATCTGTGCATCTGGTTGGAAATAGTGATGAGCCCGATAGTCCTGCCTCCTCAGACGGCCTACACTCCCCCTGCGACTCTGCTTGTAATTTCCTGATAGACTAAGTGTCTCTGAGAGCCTGGAGTCTGAGGAGAAACATCTGGCAGAGGGCCTTGTGGAGTATGCGCTCTCTGAAACTGGGCCTATATTCATGGAAAAGTAGTAGTTGAAAAATTCCATTTAAAACATGGTGTTGGTTGCTGTCTTTCAGCTTGCTGCACTCGTTAATCCATCTCTTCTGCTGGTCACCTTGGTTGCTTCTCAAAACAGAGATGGGTGGCCTGTTTCAGGGGTGGCAGATCTTGACTGGTCACCATTCTGTGCTCCCTCTACCTGTCCTTTGTGGATGGATTTCAGCAATCACCCCTTGGGGTATGCTGATTTAAGACCAGTCAGGGCTCTGACCTCCTTTGCTACAGCACAGGGGGAAGTACATGCTTTCACGAGTAAGATGAGAATGTCCCTTGATTCTGGTACGACATGCTTGAAAATTGTTCTGCCAGAAAAGGAAAAATCTTTACAATTTAAGGGCTAAATAATGTTTCTGTGAATTTGACCATTTACCAAAAAAAAAGGGGGGAGGGGGGTAAGAATAAAAATCCAGCTTAGGTAAGAATTTTTTTGAAAGAGGCACACAAGGCCAGGCCAGTCTTCTTGGTTAGTTGGGGTTTTGTTGGTTTTGGAGGTGGTACAACCTTTCTTAAAAATCGTACAGTCTAGTCTGTTTTGCAGCATTTATCCAACAAGTAACGGCTTGGCTATTTGCTCTGTTGTTAAATGTTTCTGGTAAAGTACTTAGTGCAGATATTGCTGCCTAGGCAGACCCCAAGAGCTAGCATGGATGAAGACCATTTGGGACTTTGGAGGAGAAAAAATGTCTTGAAGAGACTCAAGTTTGTTGTCTCTGTCTTACAGCAATTGCATCATGAGCTGCAGATGACTTCTGCTTTTTATAAAAAGAGGAAGGCGGTTTCTTTACCAAATAAATAGACATACTCATAGATGTGCGCTTTAGAAAGAAGGTTTGTGAAATGTCTTAGCAACGTGTCCAAAGTAAAAAGAAGTATTACCAGGGAGTTACGAGATTCACAGGCATTTTCTTAGGCCCATATTTATTTCATTTATGCACCCTAAAGTAAGGAATAGACATGGCTTTAAATGAACAAAGGTAATGTCAGTTCTGCAGCCTGAGTGAGGAGACACCTTAAATAAGGTTTGGTGAAAATGCAAAGGAAGAAAAATGCTGTTGTAGTCATAAAGCACTGGCTGTTGCCATGTCCATCTCTGATCTATCTCAGCCAAGTATGCCTGTTTTTACTTTTTACCTGATGTTTTCAAAAGGCTGGAGTGCTGTGTGTCTGCTTTTATTTTTTCTTTTTCTTCTTTTTGTTTTTGGTACCACTGTTTCAACATGCTTAGCTCTCACAGGTGTTACTGTAGGCAGGAATTAGATCTTAAATATCAAAGGTTTGAACTTATTTCAGAAAAGTGTGAATAAATTCACATCTGCGGCTGGAAGAGGGCAGGAGGAACATAGGACATGTTGAATGGGAGTTCTGAGACAGCAGAAAGGGAAACACAATTTTCATTATGAAAATAGTGTTGTATTCAATAGAGACCTATTAGACACCTATTGGGGGGAAGCCTGTTATACTTTACATGCTCTGCCTTAACTTGTAAGTTGGAACCTGCTCCCAGTCATTCAGTTCACTGCTCCCAGATGTAAGAACTCACTGCAGTTCTGTCTCAATTCCTTCTAACAGCATTTAATCATCAGAAAATAGATACATAAGTTGTATCTGAATATTGTACTGATCCAAAGTGTTTTTTCTCAGTAAGCTGATTAAAATGTATGATTCAAAGTGTGCCGAGCAGATCTGCAGATAATGGGTTATCTGGGCAGTAATAGGCTTCTGCCAGTGCCCAGGTATATGTGTACAAATTGTTGAGCAGAAAAAAAAAAAAAATAGTTATGATAGTGTTTAAAATATAATTTTTAAGATTACACTTGTGTATTCTCCTAAATCCTTCTGAGGATAGGACCTTTTTAAGCTATAACTAGTTATTTTGTAAAGATTTGAAAGTAATCTAGCCTAGTGTGAAGAGCGAACTTCTTGTATGAATGCCTGACTAATCTATTTTTCTGTAAGAATGGCTTTATTTAATTTTCTCAGTCTGTGAAGTTCTTAAATTTTCTCCTGTGGCAGTCAAAGTAAAGAATGGACCCCAGGGAGTTGCAAGTTGAGGTAAGGGTTCAGGAGACTTTCTAAGCACATGCTTAACTCTGAGCAACTGTTTAGCAGCTGATGAAGTCAATAGGATTTAAACAACCACTTAGAGCCTTGTGCACTAGAAGGGAGTGGAAAAGATGTGGAAGATCTCAAGTGCAGCATAGGTTTCAGCATTGCAGGATTTCTTCCAATTAAATGCTTTATTTTGGTGTTTGGATTCAGCATGGTTTTTCCGGTTGTCATGCCAGTGGAAACCAGTAGCATCACGTTATTAGGAACAGAGCAAAGAGCCAGCCCTTGCTTTGGCTGGTAGGCTGAGGTCCCACCAAGACGAGAGGCAGGCTCTGGGACCAACCTACCCCTCTGTGCTCCACCACCATGCAACAGCAGCAGCGGTCTGAACTGGGGACACCAGGCTGAGGGGCACAGGGACATCCATTTCCCATATGAGAAACTGGTTCTGGGACTTTTATTTGCCCTCTTCTGCCTTTGGTTGCTGCTTATGATCACCCTGGGGAGATTAGAAAGAGTTAGGGAGGGAAAGAGACCTCAGAGGTCTGACAGCCTGGAAAAGGGATATGATACCATTTAGCCAGTGCTGGTGTTATATAAATGTATATATGCGATAAATAGTGCTTCATGACTATGAGGAATGGCTTCTAACATTTGCCAATAAATTTGCAATGTACTGGATTTATGAAAGGCCTTGACAAAATTCCTAAACAAACCAAGATTTCCTCTACTATGTACTCTTGTAGTTATGATTAAGAGATTTGTATTTTTTGCCAGTGAAGTCCGTGGCTCTAGTATGTTTCTCAAGCTGAATGTGATCTAGTTTATTTAAGCAAGAAGGAGTTTAAGTGGAAATGAGCCACAGAAATGTGTGCCACTTGTCTAAAACAAACATGGCTTAGGCCTTTCCTTTTAAGTGACATCTATTATTGCATTTTTAAGTAGATCTTTGTTAGTAAGCATCCACAAGTGTGTTTGATCAGATGGAAAGATCCAAGGCTATATTTATATTCCTACACTGGAATGTTCTTTTTAAAGAAGGACCTGCACCTTTGCCAGCAGAAGCTAATTGGAAGTTTGCCACTGAACAGATAGAAGTCCCTAAAAATGTGCTGTCAGTGTTGTTCATTTACATGACATGTTTTCTGTGCAGCCATTTTAGACAGGACATACAAATTTCTAAGGAACTTTAGACCTTTACCCCCTTTATTTATTTATTTATTTAGGACTAAGCAGGTAGCATGGAAGATGAAAATAATTTTGAGAGCTGGTCTAGGCTGGAGATCAATAAGAGTGATATGTCTATCATTAGAGTATAACAGATTTGTTTGCAAGTTTGTTCTTACTGCAACAAAAGTGTCTATTTCTACAATATTTAAGGGATTCTCAGTTCATTTTTCTCCCTCTGAAAGATTCCAGAGTGACACAGAAAAAAAAAAAAAACAGTGCAAGCACAAAACAAAATTATCCTCTTCTTGCTAGATTCTAGTCATAGAGAAAAAAGAGGGGTACTTGCAAGAGCTTAAAGTAGTATTTAGCAACTGTCCTGTTTTTTGAAGTTATGCTGTAAGTGTTGTACATCAAGAGAATTCCACCTTACCTTACACCCAGTGGTTATGAACGCAGGTGCAGTCGCACTTTGGCTTTCAGCCAGAGGTGGAAGCTTATTAAGGAGCATTGATTCCCTGGCTGAACATTAAATCTGTAGTTGCCGCACTGAAAATATTCTTCATTAACAGTGTAATTGAACATTCTTATTATTATTTGTCTGCTGACTTTAATTGAGTCTAGACTGTTTGCTTAATGTGCTGAATGTATGAAAAAGCCACACATGGAAGGTTCTCCAAGAGGGACTGAGTACAGCTTGGGCTTTGATGATGCTTGAGGCCGCTGGTCTCTTCAGATGACTGAAAGTGACTGAAAAAAAATGAGTTTCTTCATGAACAACTTCAAGAAAAGTCCATCAACTTCTGATCACAAGGGCGATTGTAATCAGCACAATTGTTCTGCACAATTCTTGATCTGATTTTGTAAGATCAATTATAAATACGTGCCTTTTCATATTATCCAGGAATAGATGCCAGAATAGACCATATCTGGAAGCTGAATAATTATAACACTACCAAAACCTAAACCAAATTATTGAGTTTCATTTATTTTAAATTGTATTAAAAAGGAAAATACCTTTATAATTTACCTTATGTTATAGTCATCATCATTGCTGTAAAAGAATCTCTGGCCATATTTTTAATCCAATATAGTTTCAATTTAATCTACTTATATTTTTTAAATTTGTCTTTAAATAGGTATGTCTGCACATATTTTTCTTAATGCGTCTCCTAATGTAAGAGGCTTTTTCTCTGCCTCCATTATATCATTTCTTTTTCTTTTCATGTTTGAACTTTCCTCTTTTTGTCCAGTAGCCATAGGCAGTCAATATGATGACTCCCAAGGGCTCACACAATGGGGAATCAGTTATTGAAGACCAAGGTTTTACATATAGCCACAAGGTCTGTGAGGTTTCACCCAGGTCTTTCCTCAAAGCTCCTTTCATAATCCTTCCTTATTAATGACAGCCAATGAGTACCTTTCTTCTGAGGATTTTCTGTGGAGACAGGGGTGTAATAGCACAGACAGCAGACTGAAGATAAATCAATCCAAGTTTTTCTCTTGGGATGGACGAAACATGCCGCCTCTGGAGAACAACTGTTTTTCTGAGCTTTTGTCCTGTCAGTCACAATGCGACTGTTCATTAGTGTTTGAGGTTCCTCACCTTTGCTTCACTGTTAGTGCTGTCATGACTACTGATTTTCTGTTTATGAACTGCTGCTGCCACCTATTTTTAAGATACTGAAGAAAGTATGTATCAGATTATATCTTCTGTTCATAGCTTAAGCCTTTTTCAGATTAATGACGGGAATGAGTCATTAAACCAAACTAAGGAGAGAGATACACATCAATACTTTCAGCCTTTTCCTAAGAAATCTGGTACACATTTTGGAGAAATCTCTTTTAGTAAAATGCCAGCTTTTGATTGGAAGTGATTCTTTTAATTACTAAGAAAGATGGGGAAAATTATACAGTTGTCCAAGGACACGAGTATGCCTCCTAGATTGCTTAATTTTTTTTAGGAAACTTTTCTGGCTATGTTAATTTACCAGAGTATTACACTTTCCAATTCCCACGAGAGCTGCTTGAGAACAAAACCTTCAGTAGAAACTCAACCACAATGTGCTGAGCTGGATGTGCAAGTATAGTTCCGTGCAAGAACCTTTCATCCTTCCGGCAAGGAATGCCTCAAGATGACTAATGTTGCAGCCTCTGACCTGATTTTTCTTCAGAGCAGCTACAACATGTTTGATCTTTTTGCCACTAGGAAGCTCTTTTTAACCGTATCATTTATAGCAGTCTCATTAGAGATTATTTTCTGCTTCATACTCCTGCAAAAACATTACCAAGCGGAGTTGGCCATGTATTGCAGCAGGAGGGGTGTTGTGCAGATCTCCTCTGGGGTCTGTGTGAACTCAGGAACAATTCATCACATGAAGCAAATAGGACTGGTCCATTGTTGTTTTTTGTTTTTGTTTTTTTCCCAAGCTGTGCAAAACCATCATCCTGCATGGCTTTGAGTTACTGTACTGTTTAGTTAAGTACCTGTGTTGCATGTCTTCTGTTTCTTATGGCTCTTACTCAGCTGTGGAAAGAAATATCAAGTAATATAACCACTTTCTTCCAAATCTTGGGCCAGAATCTCAGCTGGTGTAAGTCAGCAGAGCTCCACTGACATTATTAGTGCTCCAGTGATTCACACCAGCTGTGGATCTGGTCTTCTGTCTCAATTTATGAAGGGCTTGAACTAAATGTCAGGAAATATGAAATGATCTCTTAGAGTCAGCAGTTCTCCAGATGTGTTAATGGAGTTTAAGTTTACCAAAAGGCAAGACTTCAAAAAGTGATCCAACAGAAGAATAAACTTTCAAGAAGAATGCCCTTACTTGCAGGCTTTTTGGCAAGAGACAACTGTACAACTTACTGCAATTTAAAGAAATTAACTCAGTTATGCATCAGGATATGGTAATACAGCTTCAGTGAGAATCCACAATTCAAAATTTCACAGCAAAAAGCAAGCTGTTGGCATGTCTTGAATAATTGCCATGCAAATATGAATCATACAGTCTTAAAGCCAAAATGAAGTTGCTTATGAACTTCACATAGAGAGTCTAATGATTCCACCTTGCAAGTGTATTTGGGTTCATTCACAGGCATGGTATTACAACTTCTGGAGAGCAAATGAGAGTACCATGTTGTTACAAGAACACAGAAGCTTAATAGTTCTAGCTGTGTAATGTTAAAAGTCACCAGTGATTTGGCTTATGGCTGTGTTCTCATGTGTAATGTTGAAAACAGTTAATTTACCCAATGAGGATAAAATTGTTACTGATACTGCCATTCTTAAGCAATGTCAAAAGTTTTGAAAAGTTTGCAGTTTTCAAAATCAGAAAGTGCTGCAATAGGTGAACCCTCAATGTCAGCAGATCTCAGACTCAATATTACCTTAATGGCATGTGGACAGTGAAAAAGTCGTAAGCTACTCTTAAAAAGTTTTCAGGTACCTAAAATAACCTGTGGTGATACAGAGGTCTTTCACAGCCTAATTTATCTGCTGGTGAGACCACTCAAAATTAATTAAAATGATATGTGTGCTGCTCCACACTGTGTGGTTCTCCTGTGTTCTCACTGTAGACTTAATGCTTTAGACTGATCAAGTTATGCACCTTCAGTAAGTGAACTTGAACATCACATTGTGCTGAGGTATGTTGCCTATATGTAAAAAAAGTATATGAACAAGTTGATCACAAACAGTCAGAATGGCATGGAGAGATCTGATCCTGCTGACCAGAGGTTACTGGCTAAGGATCTGATTCTGGCACATTTGATTTGTAATTGGTCCAAGTGGTTTTTGATGAGACTGTCATCTGTCTAGATGTCACTGCAAGCCAACAGAACAAACAAAACAAAACAAACACAACAAAACAAAGCACAGTCTTTGACACGATTAATTCAGACCTGACGGAGAACATTTTGCAGATTTCACAGATGAACCTAGTTAGACTTCCAGGGAAAGTAATGATCATAATCTGAAAATAATGGTATGTTGAAATTAAAGCAGTTTGTGGAACTGAAATGATGGATAGAGTGGTGAGGAAACCCTTCTGAATACTGGAGACTTCATAGGAAGGGAAGGTGTCCCAAACTCAGTATTTAATGGGATTTTGCTGGTTCCCAAGGGGCACAGAGGGCTCCATGTTTGAATGGAAATCATTCTCCAGGAAACATTGTAGTGAGAGCTCTGAACCTCCAGTGGATTCACAGACGTGAAGGATAAGAAGCTATGAATCAGGTAGTGGCTGGGTTCTTGGGAAGATTATTACATTTTGAAGATCGCAGTGTTTTCTAAAACTGTTGCTTTCTGGAGATTTCCAGTTAGAATGGGAGTTTTCTAAAACTTGGTTCCAAATCTGTGTGAAACCAAACTTCAAAACAGCAATCAAAAATGCTGATTTTGACTAAATGTATTGGCAGCTGTGGAGCAGTTGAAGGTTTGAATTAGTCTGGGAATTAAGATAGCTTTTGAATGCCTCACTACTCAAATCCCTCATATGGTAGAGTTTCAGAGTAACTTTCAATCATTTCTGTCTAGTTCTTCCCATCCAGGTGAATGGTGTGTTAGTTTTGATAATACACTTTTTTTTTTTTTTTTTTTTTTTTTTTTTTATACCTTTCGTCAGGATGATGCCAGTGGACTGTACCTGGGCATGAAGCCATAGACCCTCGTGAAATTCCAGCCAGCCCCAAACCCTACAGTGCAAGCACATCAAGTCTACTCCTTGCCTCCTGTACTGATTCCCTACAGTCTACTGAGTCAAGACTGATACTAGTTCTTGTTTTCAAAGCATTTAGTGATACTGTCCTGGAATATCACATCACTGACAGCTCCACTACCCGTGATCAGTGATTTTCGTCCTCAAGCTCATAAAAACAAACCTATGTAGGATTCAAAGATCTGGGGGAGAATCCAGTCTATAAGTATTAATTCCCATAGGGTTTGGAAGCTGTCACAAATGTCATCATCTTTGTAAATCCAGGATACCTCATCTTCTGTGTTTATCAGAATGCCATCTCAGAGAGAGAGAAGAAGCAGTGAACAGGAGCTTGTAGCAAATGCCAGGAGCTCATATAGCCAAGAAACATTTAAATCATCTGTCTTGATGAGGGCAGTCAAAGGAGGACTAAATATGGCTGATTGTTGCAGAGCCTTGTGTTATCCAATATATCAGATATTTGATTCAAGCAGAAAGTTTTCAAGTAGGACTCTATGCTCTCCAGTTACCTAAGGACAAACCTGCACCTTGGTATATAAGTAGCAGTGAATGATGAGTATTTTTTTTGCACACAGAGCACATGTAAACATGATATACATACAGGTGGAGGACAGGGATTTGGAAGTCCATGAATACCTGGATTTTAGTGGTGGAGAGCATGTGTTATGGAAGGATTTTCTGCATTTACCTGTGTTTTCTTCTGCTGTACAGTGTGAGGACAGGCTTGCACCCTTGGGGCATGCACCTTTGAGACAACTCAGTGTGCCAAAGTGATGGACAGCACACACACACTTAACACCAGGGTAAAAATAAAGAGCGATTCACGGAGCATCATCCTGTACAGCAGCAGAAGGGCAGGTCCTCTCGTTTTCTGTGTTTGTTCTGCTCTCCCTAGCTCTCCATGTGGAATTTGTGGGTGAAATGGTCATTCTCCTAAAAATTGTAACAAAATAGCTAAAGGCTTGACATTTATAAGCTGAATTTCATCTCTTTGTTTTGCCATTGCCATCTCAGCACATAATTAGATCTTGCAAAAAGCTCTCTTCTCTTACATGTAACCTTAACAAAAATCTCAAAATACACTGTTAAATGGGCACCTTGGCTGTGTGCGTGTTGGATTTATTTATATCCATATCTAAATTTATTTCAAACCTGTGTCTTTGCTTAATATTTCCAGGCCTGATCCTGCCTCACAGAAGACATTGGGCAAGCATTCTCCAGATGTGATGTCACTCGAAACACTGGAAAACACTTGTGAGCCAGAGGACCTCTTTGATGACATCTAGCTATGTGTTGTCTGAGAAACTCAGACTGGTGCTCCACATCAAGTTTAGTTATAAAACTAAAAGGCTTCAGTATAGATGCCATGCACAGGGGGAAAGAGAGTCCCATCACAACGTTTTTATATCCTAACAGTCTTTCTTTCATTGTTAGTTGTATCCAGGATCAACTGGTTTTCAGTTGTCCCCAGAGAATAAATCAGACAAAAGGAATACTTAAGGCTGTCACTGTACTTACCTGATATTATGCCCCTTTCTCAAGCAGCTCATCTTAGATGTGGTCTAATTCCTCAGCTTTGATTGAGGTATGTCTTTCAAAAATCAAGTGTGCAAAGAAATGACTTTTAGCTTTTTAAAGATTCTCTGTAGTATTATGCATTATATGGAGCATACCTGCTTTGGGGAGTAAAGTGTTTAATATTGAATCTATTTTGACCTTCTGTAAAATGCTGTAGACCTGTAGAAACCCATAGACTTTAAAAGAGACATTTTGATATTTCATTATTTTTCTTAAGATGGTTTCTAAAATAATAAAATGCTTTCTAAAAAGGCATTGTTTTTGGTTTTATTTGCTTAAACTTGCTATGAGTAAAGGGACTAGTTAGAAGAATGCCTTAATGCTTGGCCTCTTCCTGCCTGAAGCTGGTACATTCATTTAGGTTTAAGGCTTCATCAGTTAAAAAGTTAGCAATGTGTATTTACCTTCAGAGGTCAAAATCAAGTGCATAGAACTAAGCATGTGTGTCAGACTTCTACTTTGCAGTTTTAAGAGTCTGAATCAATTCTCACTTAAGGCAGAGGGGACCCATTCTTCTGCCTGAGAAACAAATTTTAAATGCGAATAACCCCACTGAAGTCAGCAGGACTACTCAACATAGTACTGCTTCTGTGCTCTATGGCTTGTAATGGACCTTGAAAATTACCATGTATTTTTAAAAAGCCAGTTTATTTAGGCCCTCATCCTGCCAAAATTCAATCCTATCCTTAATAAAAAACACCGGTGTCAGTATTTGCAGGATCAGGGCCTCATTTAAGAATCTCGGTGAGGATCTGGGAATATTAAAATTAAGCATTCCTTTCTGAAAAACATGGTCACAGCATTTTAAATTCACAAAGGGCTTTGGGACAGTGTTATAAATCACATAGTAAAAACATGAATGGACAAAATATTTTGCTTGCTCCGTAGGCTTTGTGCCTGAGAAATGACAAGACCACAAAAGACCTATTCATACACCCATTCATAGACATTGCCTGATTTAAAATCCTCCAGTGCTGATCTGACAATGCTTTCAGCAAAAGCTGGTATATAATTTCAATTTTAATGTGAAAATGTTCCATGACTTTACCTGAAATAGAAGAGCAGAAAATGAAGGTAAATGGACCTGAACATCCTGCGAAAGTCTGCTTTCAAGAAACTTGGTTTCTAATAATAAAACACTACTATATACATAGCACATGTTACATTCAGTTTGCAGACGTAATAATTCTGTCAGAATATTTATTCTTTTTTTTTTTTTTTTTTTTTTTTTTTTTTTGAGGTTTATAGAATCAAGCCAGAAACTTAGTAGAAAATGACATGATGGGATACATACCTTGGACTGAGCGCAGATGTGTTGTCTAGTTAGAGCAGTTATGATATGGAGCCAATTTCCCATCAGCTGGGGCTGTTTGTATACACGGGAACACCTCCTCTCCCTTGAAAACTACTTACAACATGTCAGTCTCCACAGCTGTGTGAGAATGTGCTAGGCAAATGTCCCTTTGCAAAGAGTTTGTGCGAAAAGCTATTGCTTCTCTGCCAATGAGGTTCCAATTTCTAGTTGACTTTGAAGACGAAGGAGCATCTCATTAATAATTCCAAAATGAGCTCATGTTAATTGTCAGAGCAGAGGAAGTCTTGTGAAACCTACACAAAATGAGTGAAACTTACCTACAATGCATTTTTGTCCACAAGCAGGGGAGACATCCACTTCATCCGCAAGCTCATTCATCCTTGTGCACTGAAACAGACCCAGTGGGCTCCTTTGGCCATACCATACAAAATCCATTTCAAACTAACCTGCGATCTTTGGGAAGGGAACTCAGTAATAACACCTCATAAGATAGTTTTTAAAAAATCTATGGAAGTAATACAGTACTCCCTGCTTCTTGGTGAAGTCTCAGAGAAACCTGGGACATTTGCTATCTCTCTGTGCCCATGGAGTTCTTGCAGTGGGATTTTTCCAAAGCTGACAGAGCAGAGGGTTTCCCGTGAGAGTCAAGTACACCTACACATAAATTGAATGCAACATTTACCTTCTTTGCAATGACATAACATGTACCAGATTATGTTCTTGTGATCCACCGTTATCCTTAGGCTCTCACATACAGAATTACTAGGTAGTCACTTGTTTTTCATTTCTGCATTTGTGCAGCTGACACTTCCCAGTGAGTTTAGTAACTGGCATTTCACCTTATGGACTTGCGTCCCTTTTCCGGAGGTGATTTCCCTTGTCTGTCAAGATGATTTTGTATGCCCATTCTTTCTCAGCGCAGTATTATGGGAAACATTGTAAGTTTCCCATTGCTGATATCCAGACCATTAATAAAAAACATTGAACATTTCTGGTCTTAAGCCTTACTCCATTCATCCTTCCACTTAGCAGAGTTACTGAACTGAGAATTGCTTTGTGAGCATGGTTTTCTAAATTACCTTTTGGAAGAGCATGTTTTCCAGGCAAGCCTATAAAACCGTCACATGAAATAATCTGACATAAGATGTCAGTCAGTTGCTTCTCCCCTGTCCAAAATATTTTAGTAATGATGGAAGACAAAATAGAGAAACCTGCCCACAAATGTTTTTTCAAGACAGGAAATTAACCAATGTCAAGAAATACAGATCCAATTTCAAAGGCTGTCTTTAATTAGTACTTCTCTTTGATATTGCTCTGCAGATGATTTCCCAGGTAAATTTTTTCTTCAGTTTAAACTATACTTTAGGGGAAGATAAAAA
>CM021797.1:75832851-75852541 GCA_011076525.1 Nettapus auritus
AAAAGCTAACTCTGCTCCAAGAGGAAAGGGGATATAAGTATGGAAAAGTGTCACCGAGCACCAGCCTGGGGAGTCCCCTGAAATGATTATGTCTGCAGGCTGGGAGAGTGATGGGGGAAGCATCACACTTGTTACACCATTCCTACTTGTCTCCAAGCATCTCTTCTCACCAGAGTTGGGGATGGATGCTGAGGTGTATAGACCTGTGGCCTAAGCCATCCATGACTCTTCCCATGGGTGTAACTTATTAACAGGTTGTTGTATGCCTGAATGTAAGCAGTTGCAAGAGCAAATGGGAAACTCCTACATAAACTCATGTTGAAGATTAACCTAGGAAATGTTGGCTTGCAGCCACTGAATGGGTTTCTGAAGAAGGTGAGTTGTTATCTCCTCAGTCCTCTTTATTCTCCTGCTGCAGGGTAGATGTGTACTCCTGTTCCATGTTGCATGGCAGCACCAAATGTGATTACTGTGTGATCCTTCCATCCACAGTCAGAGTGAAGTGTGGCCTTGCACTAAATTACCTTCTCTTCAGTCACCAGAAGTTAAAGCAGTACTCTGTTGTGGTACTTGGTGCCATACAGTGTGTAGAGTTTCAGATAGTATTGGGAAATTTGGCATGTAGACACTGAAATGTCATGCTCCATGGACACCATATAATCACATTTTAAATAAGATGCATAGTTTTGCAACTGCTGCAAAAGAAAAACCTTATCTCTGCCACTGAACACCTAGCCAGCTGTTGGCATTGACAGCGCTGGTAGACACAGGCACCACTGCGGAGCATCTATTAGGCTTCCTGATAGCAGCCAGAGGTAGAGAAAACACGTTTTTTTGTTTCAGGAGCAGGAGCTCCAAAGTTGCAGCTGGCCCAGGTCTAACTTATTGTCTTTGCTATGTGTCTTTTTCAGCTCCCCTTGCTGAAGAACATCTTGGTCTCCACTTATTTTCCTACACATTTGCATAGCATTGCCCTGCATTAAAAGACAGTTCTTGTGTGTCAGCCTGAGAGATGTTTTTCGCTGACTAATTGTTGTGTTTGGCTTCCATCACTGAGTGCATTTGGAGTGAAGCCATGCTCTTTAGATATCGTTATCACGACTGCTTGATCCGATCACAAACAGATAATAATAGCTGTGGGCCTTGGGAGCTGTCTGCTGCCTCCCCGCCAGCTGCCTTGCTCAATAGTTTGGGAAGATTTTTGTTTCAGTGAAGTTGCTGTGTTAGTTTTGTCCATTAACATACCAAGCCCAGCAGTTCAGGGAGGAGGATTGGTCATGGTGCCTCGCTTTCCTGTTTGTATATCTCACTGGCTCGTTAAAATTATGAACATGTTGTGAAATGAAAATAAATATAATTTGGGTTTATCCGGTGTAAAACTAGCTTAGTCATGCCGAGATAGTGGCTGTCTACATCTGTTAATTATATCCTGACAGGCATCAGCTTGAGACCTTTAAGACATCACAGGATTTTCTGAGATCTCTTGTAATAAACCTTCTTTCCCTAAAGTGCAGGAACAAGGACCAGAAACAATTTTTGTTCCTAAAGACATCATGGTACTGGGGCAGTCAGTCAAGACACAGCTTATGCTTGCTTTCATTCATCTGGCACGATGTCCTTGCCTTCAGCAGGCCATCCAGCCCTCCAACTGCACGCGATGGCACACACTTCTGTGTGCCAGGCCTGGTGCCAAAACCCTCCTTCAAGAGCCAACACGTGCCAAACACCTTGTCCAAGGAAACCCCTTCTCCTCATGCTCGGGATGGCTCCTGGGTTCTCCCAGAGCCAGGCATCGGTCACTGCCCAGCAGATACGGGTGGCAGACCAGTGCTCCCCCCTAATGTCCCACTGGCAAGGGCTCTGCGCCACTCTGCAGCTTACACCATGGCTGCCCTTGGGCTGCCCTGCTCCGTCCTTGGGGACAGTCTGAGAGGAGAAACCTGTCACAGGCTGAGGTCACTCCCTGTCTGGGCTATGTCAAGCTTTTTATGATTTTAGCCTCTTCTGTTTCTGTTTTAGATTTTCAAGCCTTCTTGCTCATAGGCTTAGATGCAGCCCGTGTAAAGGCCTGCATGCTTCTCTCAGTGGGCGCTGGTGTCTCTGTTAGGAGAGCCTTATGCAAAACCAAGTGCCAGATATTGTAGCTTAGAGAGGAAACTTCATTATACAAACCGTGGAAAATAAGGTTGTAATTTGCCACCTGAAGCATTTTTCTATTCCTGTTTTGAATTTAAAAATGCTGTAGAGATTCCAGCAAGTAAGTGTTAAACCTGTAAGAAACGCATATGGAAGAGGAGAGACTTGCTGAGCACGAGCCAGTGCTGGATACCTAAAGCCCAGAGAGAGAACAGATGTTTTACCACCTGCATGCTCTTTTCTACCAGAATATAATTCAGATTTGGATGCTCCACATTGGATCAGTTTTTGTTTCTTTCTTAAAGCTGACTTCCCTTTTTGTTACATTTAAAGTATAGTCAGGGAAAAAAAAAAAAAAAAAAAAAAAAAAGACATTATTATTATACCCTAGTTTTGCATAGTGCTTACAGGAAAATGTTAAAATGAAGATTCTGTCTCTGGGGATTAATAATGTACAGTTAGTGTAGGGTTGTTTTGAAAAGAATATAGTTACAGTGCGAGCATACAACCAAATAAAAGAAGGAATCCAGCCTCTCGGAGATGCTTTCTCATGGAAAGGAAACAGCACAAGCATGGAGCATAGACGCATTGTTAGCCACAGCTAAGCCACTTGCTTTCCTTCCAAAATACAAGGCTATTTCCTCATGGCATGTTTTGGAGTGCTTTCAGTGAAGGACTGTTTTCCAGCCACAGGGCTGAAGTTTTAGGGAGAGACTGGAGTGAAGCGTGTCTGTGACACATGGTCACCAAGTTCCAGAAGCATCAGGAACAGCTTAGGATGGGACAAAACCCCTGCAGGTGTCATGCCAAGGGGATGAGGGATGATGATGGTGGCAGAGCCTGGGGACAACTGAAGAGGGGTGGCCAGAAATCCAACCACAAGGAGGCTGGGACGAGGGGCAAGCTCAATCTACACGGACCTGGTATATGGACACAGATCTCAGCAGGTCAGAGCTAATGAAGAGAATTGATACCACTCAATGTTTATGGGTTGCCTCTGAATGCCAGAAGCAAAGTTGGTGGTGTCCCCATCCCTCACACAGGCTCTCATACTGTATCCATCCTGCAGAAGACTGCAGTGGCTTTGCCTCCTGCTGGGCAGAGTGCGGCGTCTAGGCACTGCCTGTAATGTAACAATAGCTCATACGGAATACATTCATTTCTAAACAACTAGAAGAGAGTTTACTTTACTGACAGATAAAGATAAACAGGAGGAGACAGCTGTAAAAAGAATTCCATTGACCACTGACCTGAAAACATGTTGCTTTCCATAAAACAAGCATAAACTAAATAAAAGAGAGTATTTAGATTCTGCAAAACTACTTCCTACAGAACCCAGACAATTAATTTTAAAGGGTGATGTGAACAGAATATGTGAAGAGGGAAAAGACATGCCCCTCTAGGTTAAATTACCATGCATTTCAATATTACTATGCGGATATCTTTACGCTCTCAAATTATACCAGAGCAGATGCCCCAACTGCTTCTGACTGCACACAGGGATCGAGGAGGATTTCTCACTCTGGCAGCACAAAGCAAGCCCTGAGATACATAATAATCTAAATGAAAGTGTTAGGGGCAGAGCACTGGAAATAGCCCAGATTTTCTTGGATCTTTTTTCTTCTTTTACTTGGCTTTGGTCAGGTTTTGTACATGTCTAAAACAAGTGAGGGTACATGCATGCCATCTCTGTCAATTCCCTTCTTCACTTGCAAAGTCCAGAAATAAATTTAGTGATGAAGTTAATGCATGCAAATTTATGTGACAGATAATATTTATGAACTTAGAGCAATCTGAAAACTGATCTGTAACCTGCCAGCAAATCAAAATACTGATATTTTGCCCTCTCCACTCTCCTTCTCCACAGTAACTACCTGAATTTAAACCCAGCAGCACTTCTTCTTAGCTGGGATAACAGGCTGAGAAATGACATCCCAAGAAATTATGTTTTTTATTTATTTATTTATTTATTAATCTGAGTTTGTCTAAATGCCACTGAAGTCTCTCAAGAACCTCTGTGTGTGAGATTCCCAAGAAAGAGGATCAAGCTCTGTAAATTTTCTTATGAGGTCACCTGTATGAAAAGTCAGATTTTCTAAGCACGTGCTGCAAAGTTTAAATCCAAAGCTGAACATCAACCAGAGCCTTCTAGGGCTCTACCCCTGGTATGTAACTTCTGCTCCAGTCCCAAGTTTTATTCTATACATATTACTTCTCCCTGGTATCAACTGTGGTTACATGCAGACTGCAGGTTCAATACAGGCCTATTAAATAAATAAATAAATAAATATGATAGCAAGACTAAAAAACTTTAATGCCAGGCCATTTGCCTTCTAAAATAGCAGCATACAAAAGCACTCTTGATCCTTACAGGAAATTTTTTCCTCTTACCTGGATACTGTAGTGCATGGCTACTCTATGACAACCACAGATGATTGGATGCATGCCCTTTCTGATCAAGGTTAGACAAGGTCCAAAGTAAAGAGCAAGAGATCCTAAAGAAAATCTAGGGAGTAAAATACCACCAGCAAGCTGTCACAAATAAGTGGTTTCCCATTGCAAGTGTGAAGGAAATTAATGGAAGCCTGTGGCCTGGTTAAAAGCACCTGCAGAAATGATATATACAAGCCACAGTGCCTGGAGCAGTATTAGGAGGTGGACACACCAGGCATGCTTCTTTAGAGGTGCATCTGAAGAACATTTAAGATGAGTGACCCCATAAGAGATGTTCTTAAGCCATCTGCAAAGGTACACAAGCTCTCAGGGTATGTGAGGATGCAGGGCTTATGGCTCAGCTCCCATAGGTGTGGTGCAGATGCTTGGAGATCCCAGCACAAACTGCCTGTTGCTGGGATTCTGCGGAGCACCAGCACCATCCTGTTTCCTAGTGTGGAACATGTGGGTGTTCATCAACATCCTCTGGTCTTTGGGGGTAGCAGACTTCTGCACTACAGCTTGTATCAGTGCTGCATGGCTGAAGTGCTTGTGCACCAGCTGCTTTCATGGCCTCACTTGTGCCCTGGCAATTTAAGGCAAACAAAACTGCATTTGCTTTCCAGTTGCCTCTGTGTGCCTTTGTGAGGCCACACTTCACTCCCTGTCAGTGCAATGAGTGGGAAAGTAGTGATTACAGAGGAATGAAATGCCACTTGGAGAAGATGCTGTCCTACAAACAGGGAAATAATTTCACTTCCAACTGATGTTTGTGAGATAATCGCTTCTCTAAGATGTATTGACCACTTCATATGTCACTTCTGTCTGGTAGTTTTGTTTGTTAGAACAAACTATTTTTTTTCCTATGAAAAATGCAGATGTGGTGATATCATAACATTTTGCAAATTCAAAACTGATTTTTGCCAAGTTTTTTGTCCTATAAAAATTCCCAGAAAGTCTGTGAAAAGACTGGAAACAGCAAGGAAACAGAAGTCCAAGCATTGCTTCATATTATTTTGGGGATTTCCATGCAGGCTACATTTTTGTTCCTTATTTCTTTAAATTAAAATTCTAAATCAAAACCAAAATGATTTTTTAAGGATGAGAAAATGTTGATTAATCCCAGAGAAATTTTTCAGTGGACAGAAAATAATTAACATTGGGTCAGTCTGAAATAAGGATCTTCTTTGCTGTTTGTTCCTTATTTTGTTTGTTTTCAGCTAGCACTCCGATCCGTCTCCAGCTCTTGTTATAGGCGAAAAGTGTCAGTAGGGCTGCTGGGATTTATCCAAATGAAGTAATGAGGATGCTTTGACCTTCCCCTATCCTCCCCAGGCAGTCTGACTCTCCTGCCCTTGGGGCCTTCCGAATACATTTGGGAAATGTGAAGGACAAGAACTGCATCAGAGGTGAGGTGTTCTGTGAAAGCTTCCTTGAGAAGTTGTATCTTTAGTCATCAACATGAATAAGCTTTTTAATGCTAAACTTTTGTTGTCTTAGTACCTGCAACAGTTTAAAAAAAGTATTCTGATGTGTCACTTGCCTGGACCAGCACCAGCAGAAGGATGGCCCATGTTTATTACACAACTTCAAATGTGACCTGCTTGGGCACTGTGCGGATCGCAAACAACCAAAATTTCATGACTTGACTTCTCCAGCTCTGTCTGCCAGATGGGGCTAGCAGGGATCCCGCTGGCACAGACCCTCCTTGCATCACTTGAGCTTTTCTGCAACTTGCAGCAGTGAGATAAGGCATTTGAAGGCACTACCCACACCTTCTCCTCTGGAGAGGTAATATACATACTATGCTGTCATTATTAAAAAAAAAAAAAAAAAAAAAAAAAAAAAAAAAGTTTTCCAATGTTGTCATATTACCTAGAGGCATTGTCGTTGTCCTGTTAGTTTTTTTAATTATTACTACTTTTTATTTATCATGCAGAATATGCAGACAAAAACTAGCTGACAAGTATTTTACTTTC
The DNA here is from genome assembly GCA_011076525.1 of Nettapus auritus. Taxonomy (NCBI): domain Eukaryota; kingdom Metazoa; phylum Chordata; class Aves; order Anseriformes; family Anatidae; genus Nettapus; species Nettapus auritus. The sequence continues at coordinate 75,839,400 of CM021797.1, forward strand.
TTTCAAAACATTAAATAAATGGATCCTACAAATACCAGATGCCAGCTACATTCCACGATTTGCTTTGAATGCAAAAGAGACAAGTGTGAGCTGAGAAATTAAGTCTCATAAATCTCTCCTGTGGACTCTGCCAGTTTATTTAAGTGATACAGTATTATGTTAGTTGAAGTGATCATAGGAGACTGCTAATAGCAAGTGATTAGTTGCTTAGGCATATTTATTTAAGAAATATAATAGATTAAAAGCCTTCTGGTCAGTGCAGATACTCCATCATATTTAAAGTAAAATAATTCCTGCAATTTATGACTTCTTCTGTCACAATTCAGGCTTTAAAACTATGAATCACAGCTGAATCACTGTTGACTGGGCTGTAGGTAGAGACATTTCTAATGACGATAAAAGAAAGTGGAAATTTATGATTGCTGAGCTTATTTTTCTTTACAAACAGGTTAGAAGAGACAATACTGAAACACTCATTTCTAATATCTCTATGTTCTCGATATTTTCAACTTTAAAATATCTCTTTAGCAGATGAAAGTGCCATCACATTATACAATAAAATCTTTCACCTTACATTTTCATGATAAATCAACAAAAAATATTTCAGCGAGCCCTGTGTATCAAACCTTTAGTGTTATTTACTGCATTGGTATTATACCTGAGCACCAAGGATACAATCCTTGAGCAGAAGTGGTGACAGAGCCACCATAGGGGAAGGAAGAGAACAAAAACCTGCAGGAGCTGTGTATGAGGTAACCACCTCCCAGATTGCTTCATAGCGCTTACAGGCTCCAGATCCTGACTTCTGATGGAGCGGTGCGTGGTGGTGCATTCACAGGTGTGTTTCTTATATTTCATGTCAGAGTGGCAAGGCATAGTTTATACCGTACCCACTCCTGTGCCTTGATAATATAGGGAGAGATAGGACATTTGTTGTGTAGCAGCTTCTCCATGGGTGCATCACCTCTGTCAGACCAGTGTGGATGCTGCTCAGGGTTGGGTAATGAGTAAGGTTTCTGGAAATATATGGTAATGCTTACTGGATGATGCCCCATGCCTAAGTAGAAATGGCTACAATATTAAAATATCTGCTCTTTTTCATTTGTCTGGCTGCTAGCAGAGCACCAGCTGCTCTAAGAAAGTACTGGCTGTACAACTTTTAATCTGAAAAGGTCATTGTGTAGGTCCTTTTCTGTAAGAGCTTTCATTTGCTATCTGGGACCCAGTAATGGAATTGCTGTCTGTGGGAGCACTTTTTCAAGTCAGGAATATGAAAAACATTCTTGTGTGACTTGCAGCATGGCAGCAGAAATGTTAATATATGGGTAAATGTGAGCAGAAGGCCTCTGATATCAAATCCTTAAGGACACGTGGTCTGGGGTTGAACTAAAGCTCCTTTATGCTACACAGCAGCAGGAGCTGAAGCACTGGGGCGCTGGAGTTGCAGCTTCTCAGCTCAGAGATGACTTTGGTTGGCCTGGTCTTTAGGTCTCAGGGCGTTCAGAGGCACCTGGGGAGCCTGCCCATGTCTGTCTTTGGAGAAGGTGGTGGACATGAAGCTCTGTCCCCCAGAGCACGGCTGTATGAACTCACACAGGCAGGGCATCCAACCACATGGTATTTAAATAATTGCATTATTATCTGAATTGTTTATTGAAGTCTTCTGGGGACATGTTAACGCCTGGCCCTGAAAAGCATGAATTTCAGAAACACAGCATTTTTCTATTTTAACACCTTTCAGGATTTGTTTTATAGAAGCATAAGCATGGTCAGTGTGTTCCTTTTGTTTGACTGTTACTGGACACCTCAAAGCCCTGTGAAATCAATGGAAACCTTCTGAGGACTTGGGATTAGGACCCATGAATGTACTATAAAAAAAAAATTATATGAAATACAGATACCTCCAAAATTTTCTTCTTTTCGGAACTTGGGCTAGTCTAACAATAACATCTAAAAATAACTAATAGTAGTGAGAAATAATATAAACGTAGTAAAAGTACATAGATAAACTAAATGCTGAGATTACACATACACATCCCACAAGCAGAAATGCAAATTAGATCTTAAGGATTCCTCAGAGTTATTGGCAAATTGGGAAAACTCAGACCTAGGATTGCCACGGCTCCTTGAAGGCTGTTTAGTAAAAAGGATGGTGAAGTAACCTCCTATGAAGCAATTTCTTTTTGTTCCTTTTTGTAGTGTTCGTATCTCCTCCTTGGAGATTGTTCCACGACCCAATATCTGCTCCCTTTGTCCAGAAAAGGTTCCCTTCGAGGCTCCAGGAGCCAAACATTTTTACGAACAGCTAGCAATTACGGTGCTGTCCGTGACACCTCGTGGCCCCTCCTGTTCCAACAGAGATGTCACTCTGATACACAGCTGTACCCATTTCTGTGGTCCTATGTGGAAAAAATGTGCAAACTTCCTTGTAAGGTAATTCTATCCAGTTTACCCACATTACTTCCAGTGTTAAAGGTCAGCAAGCATCTCTGCAGCTTTTAGCACCCAGGGCTCATCTGTGGCTGGATGGCTAATACATGCCAGCCACAGGGCATTGATGAGAGCTGTCTCGGGGGAGGCTCTTACATATCCTGCAAGTATTTTAACTGTGAACTGAACAATGGTGAAAAGCCTATCACTATCTTACATTGTGGGGAGCATTTTGAGCTAGCTCTTTAATTATCCGTATCATTTATTATTTTGCAGGAAGAATGAAGCGAAGTCCAGCAATATAAAGATTTCCTCAACTTTCCCGCTTAAGATAAGAGTTTTATTTTCTTAGCAATTTTTTCTTTGGGGTGGAATTAACTCTATTCTAGCCTCAAAAAAAAAAAAAAAAAAAAAAAAAATCTACAAAATTTTCCCACAGAGCAATGAAAGTAAAAATTTTTTCTTTCTCTCTCTGCTATGCTCAGCCCTCTTTTCACTAGTTTCAAAGTTGCTTAATTTAATTAAGAAGAACAATATTGTCAAGAAGTCTTTGGCCACAGCTCACTTTTGGCGGGGGGGGGTCACCCTTGCTGGATCCCTCAGCTTCCAACCTGTATTCACAAACTGGAGCATGCTTCTCCTTGTCAGCTTTGCTGGGAAAAGCATGCTCGCCTTGTATCCATCCAGCATTTCATACTGAATATTTGTTCTCTCTCTCTCTCTCTTTTTTTTTTCCTGTCTTGTATACCTGGATTGCATATAAGGAAACCATTGCAGTGTGTGCCCACAGTGACATAATTAGTATTTGTTCATAAGGCACTGAATCTGCACACTGTAGTGTGCTGAAAGTCATCAGTGTGATGCTGAAAGCAGCAGAACAGGCTGGAATATGTTAGGAAGTTTTAAAGGGCATTAATCCTGAGGGATATTGAATGCTCAGAGGCAGAAACAATCCAGCCCTCTGTGGATGGGAGGGAAATTGCTGTAGTAGTGTGAGAAGCGGAGGGTGATCAGCAGAGTTATACGACATGAAGGCTTTTGCTGGAGTCTGCTCGGACTCTTATGCTGTAAAAAAGTTAAAATGAAAGGAGAAAATTATGGGAGAAAAACAAAACAAAATAAGCTTTGTTTGTGTTGCTTTAAGGTTATTAAACCATGCCACAAATGTGAAATTGCATGTCCTCATCCAGTTTTAAAATAATACAAGCACTCTTATTGAACTAACCTCCTCAAGCACTCTGCAGGCGCCCAGACCTTGTCCTGGTCCCAGTCCTCCTACAGCAGCCATGGCACTGGTCACAGGGAGGGCATCAAGGCTCAACAGAGCCCGGCCTCCACATCCTCCTTCATCCAACGAAGGGGGTCAAAGAAGATGATGGGGTAAAGAGGAATGTGGATGATGGGAGAGGGAGGGTATGAGTGGATATCTGGTTGCAACACAGATGATGCAGCGTAAATACATCTGTGTACGCATTAAGAAATGTATAAATCTTCTCTTAGCCTCCTGTCGGCATCCCACATGCTCCCCTGAGCCGCTCAGGGCTGTGTAAAAGACCCCTCTGTTCACTGGGGAGCTGAGGGAAGCCTCTGAGCATGGAAAAAGCTGCATTTCACTTATCTTCCCTCCTCTCCTTGTACCCAGATGCTTTGCAAAACAAACAAGCTACATCTCCATGTATCATAGCCAGAGCCAGGTATCAGACTACACCCACTGAAAGCCTCACTGTCTGGGGCAGTGAGATTCAGCAAGGCTTGGCTGGGCTTCCCGTGAGCCTGCTGCTTGATTTATGTTTTCAAATGGAAACTATATGAAGCTCTTAATTATGCCTAGTGCTCTGCCATAATCAGTTTGACCCAAACTGAGCTCTATAGAAATGTAAAACATGAGGTGAAATGTCATGTAAGCAACAGTAAAGCCTGGCTTCTTCTTCTTTCTTTCCTTTGTTTTTGCTTTTTGAGGAAGCGCACACCTTCTCGGGCCTGTATCTGAAGATCTTGCTGGCGTTTCCCCGCGGGTGCTGCAGGGGAAGCTGAAGGCTGGGTCTGCCTTCCTGGACGTTTTCCCTGGTTGGTCCCGGCAAGGAGATGAGGAAGGAGTGGGGAACTGAAATCTGTGTTTTCAGGAGCAGGCAGTGCCTGAAGGGCTCGGGCGAGGTTCAGCAACTCCAGCGCGGAGGCAAAGAAACCAAAGTGCGCACCTGAGAAAAATCACAGGTGGGATGAGCCGGGGAGTACCCCCGACCTTGTCTTTTAACTATATATATATATATTTTTAAAAATTTATATCTCGTCTTCCACCCCTCTCAGCCGATGGAGTAGGGCAGCCAGCCCTCTTCGGCAGCGCCCGGGGACGCTAATTGCTGTAATTTGCAAGAAGGGAAGTGCCACCTAGCGGCTGCGGCCGCACGGATTTATTTCTCGGGCCCCGCACGGGCTGCTCTTAATCCGTTATCGGGTGCCAGTGGGAATGGTGGCACCAGGCAAACACAGGGGGCCTCCCAGTCTAATTTAGAAGGGACAATAAAGCCCGGAGACCCAAGATGGATATCCCGAGTGCAGACGCATTCCTTTTAATTCTGTTTGGTTTACCAAATAGGAATTCCTCTAGAAAACCTCAACAAAGAGGTGGATTAATGAGAACCCTAGCAGAGAGTGTTTGCTGTATAAGCAATTCCAAGCCTAAGTAAAGCAAGGGGCAAAGTCTGATCAGCGTTCAGTACCAAACTCAAATAAATTCTGACAGAAGTGGGTGACAAATGCACCAGCTGCAGTTCACCACGAAATGCTAACAGCCCTCAAACACTGGTCTGCCTGTTATCAATAAAAAGCAAACAGGGAGAAAAACAAACATGTATTTCTCCCCTGCCTTTTGTTGTTCTCTGGCATTTGTTTTGACACTCATCCTCCCTCCTTCAGCCAGGTTGTCCCTGGGTTTCTCCTGTTTTGGGGGCATCTCACTGTTCCTCAGCCCCCTTTGGCTGCACACAAGACCTCTCCAGCCACCAACCAGGTCCTCAGAGTACATCAGGCTTGCTGCCATCAGGTCGTTCCTCCATCCCTACGGCTCCTCACATCCCTCGGTGCAAAATTATTTCATAAAATTTTTGCATAAAAGCAGCAAGACTCCCCCTTTGAGCTGCCTGCAGCTGCTCCCACAGAGTGTTTTGGGGGCATCCTCTCTCCTCCTGGGCCGACCTCAGCCTGTAGTGTGAAAGGCTTGCTTAGTGCCAGAGGGGGAGGCTGCTTTTCTCTGAAGTGCTGTGTTGTAACATCTTGGTCATCGCTGGCTCTCAGGAGCATTGTCCAAAGGACCAGCCAGCGTTTGCTTCACCATGAGTTATTGCTTCCACACTCTGGGATTTCGTCTAACTTATGCACTCTGTATTACTTCGCTTTCCTGATAGGCCCCATGCAACTTAGGGCTGTAGAATAGCTAATGGGAACTGGCCAGAAGGCAGCCTGCAGAAAGCAGGCTCCCCAGTCCTATCATCCCTCCCCTACAACCATGGGACCACCAGAGCCACAGCTTCCCTTACCCCTCGTGCCTCCGTACGGGGGGGGGGCGGGGGGGGGGGGCGGGGCGGGGGGAGTTGGAAAGCAAATAGAAGGACGATGAGCTATCTCAGCCCTGTGGGCATGGACATGTCAGCAGCCAAGTCTATTGTGTTGAAGGTGTGTGGTCAATGGGGTATCCAGTTCAAAACAGAAGAGAGGGCACCTCTGCTGTGCTCCTCTGCCAACATAACATCTGTGGTAGGTTCATTGGCATTACCATGGGAATGTCTCGTAAAGTTTATGTCTGATTTTATACAAAAAAAAAAAAAAAAAAAAAAAAAAAAAAAGACATTTTTTAGCTCCTGTAACATTTGTGATGATCTCCAAAGTTGTTCCCATCCTTTCTCATCCTGGGAGACTGCACTCAGCATGGTAAACATTCTGCTAAGTATTTGGACACCAGAAAAGCCTTGTTTCATCCTCATCTTTCCTTCACTGCCAAATGATAACAGCACATGTCTTTGGGAGGTTGCTGAGAAGTGCTTGGTGCTGACACTTGCCTGTAACAGAGACCTGGGGATGTTGTGGTGGGAACTCGGAGCCTGAGGCTCCCTGGGCAGGAGGCAGGGAGCCCCAAGTTGGGGCTGCAGAGGCGTTTTAACAGCACTGCACTGTGCCTGGCACTTGGGGCTCACCTGTGGAGGTGTCCCCCTCAGGGTAGGGGTGAGCTGCAGGTCATGGCATGCTCAGGGTGTGCTCCACAAAGGAATTTCCATTTATTGATGATTCCAAAGTTCCCAATATATAGAGTCCATCTCCCTCTGAAACATGAAGATTGTTTCAAAATCAGAGTCTTTTCAACCTGTGTATGCTCTAATCCCTGAGGTGGGTTGGCTTTCGCTGTAGATGTGGATCTCTTTCCTTGCCTCCTAACATCCTCCAAAATGTCTGCTTTTCTATGTTGGTCTGCCAAAAGGAGTCACTGGAGAGGAAAAGTAGAGACTTTCACGCACAGTGGAGGACAAGGGAAAAGCCTGCAGTCTTCTTTTTCTCCAGTTTTTAGGACCTTCCTTTTCCATTTTATTCCTTTGGTCTCCTTCAAGTGTGGCAAAGGAGAAGAAACAACTGATTGACACCTGTGGAGTCAGCGGGATCTTTCTAGTGAGTCGGCGGGTTTAGGATTGATCTCATTGTGAATGTTTGCTATTGCATTGTCAAAGGATGAGAAGGCCCAGGAAGAAGAGATTAGTTAAGAAAATCTCTCTTAATCCATTTCAAGAGCTCACCCTATCAGTGCAGGACCAGACCCAGTAAATTTGCTCTTTGCACAGAGGTGTTACCTACATACAAAACAAAATAAAAAAAAAAAAAAAAAAAAAAAAAAAAAAAAAAAAAATTGTTATGAAAGGCTCATTTCATTTGGTGACCATAAGCTAACAAAACCACATTTGATTCTTCAGGATTACTTCTGCACTCAAGCTTGTGATGCAGCCACTGAGTTATCAAAACAAAAATAATGCGTGTCCAGGATGGAGTTTATCAGAGGAAGCCCAGGACAGTGGGGATTAGCACAACACTTGACTATGGCTCGGGCTGCCCCACACTGATAAATTGCTCAGTTTCTTCCCTCCTTGCCCTGTGTCTGCTCCTTGTAGGCATCACTGTTGAGAAGGACCTCAACGGTGACCTCCTCGCTCTCAGCTCCTCCCCAAAATCAGAGAGCAACTCTTCTTTGGAGAGTCTGGGAGTTTGGTCTGGCTGCATAAAGCAGACTGCTTCTTGAGCCTAACTTGAAGACAAAGCCTGAGCCTCATGGGTATATGGAGGAGCACCGAACACCACCAGCTGTCTGACATGGATTTTGGTGAGGTTATTTATGGAAGCGGATCCACCCTGCATGAGTAAAATAACCCAGCCTGGCCCCTTGCCTGTAGTGTTGACAAACTGTGGTGTGGAAACACAAGGGCAGGACAGACGGCAGAGTCAAAATGTGGGAGAAGAACATATCGTTGTGCAGGGAGGTCTCTGCTCAGACAAGTGATGCTGAGGTCCACCGTGTCCCAGACCTGCTCCCTATAAGGGACACCTGCTCTGGAAGCTGACCGTCTTTGTGTAGACAGTGTGGTGTCTGCGTCATTACATGTAATGCAGAAATCATACCTAACCATCAATTGTGTTTTTTCTGATACCAAACGAAACACTCTGTTCATAGCTTTTCATAGCTTAGTGCTCTCTCCTTTGCTACAGAGCTACAGAGCATAAATAGGTGGAGAAGGTGACATAAGGCATCAATTGTTTCATTTAGGAAAGTGGTTGTACTCTTAGTACAGCTACCAGTGCTGCTAAGGTTGACTCCTCTGAAGAGTTTTAGCTTGGCTCTGGAAATGAGCTTGATGTAAAACAGGAAAGAGAATGGCTGGAAAAAGCTTTTCTTACATACGGTATCTGAGAACTTGCAGAAGTCCATTGTTTCAAAAGACTTTGTGGTTTCTGAAAACACAGTGGTTTTAGACACAGGAATCACAGTAGAGCCAGGAAGCAACCTATGTTTCAGTACGTTTAAGAGGAAAATTGGAGCCATGGGCTCATTGTCAGCACAGCTGGCCCACAGTAGTATGTCTGCAAGCAGAAGGGCACGGGAAGCTGGACCTTCAGGGCTGGTAGACCGAGTGGAATCACTCTGCAAGGATCTTTGATTTGCCTGAACTGGCCTTTGTGCAGCTGGCATCCAAACTACACGAATTATTTCCTTGACTTCTACATAAGGCTCTTCACACACAACTGCTCGGGAAGGGGGGAAATAGGGAAAATGCACATGAAAAGGCTAAAGAAAAGGTGCCTGTCAAGGGAGATGGCTCAAGGGAACCTATGCCAGATAAGAGAGTTTTTCCTTGATAGACTGTATTTAAGATTCATAATATTCTTCCAAGTGATGGGAAGCTTTTTTCTACACAGATGCTCAGTTTGATATTTGCACATTGGCCATAGCCACAGTCTAATTAATTTCAGATATTTCAAAACAATGGTTTCTCATAAAGAACCATTTAGGGCCTGTGGTTCACATTTGAAATGATAATCATTGTTGAGTCAGTAACATAAAACCTGTGCTTAAAAAGTGTGTAATGAAAATAATATTTTTCATAATTTCTGGACTGCAATGTAGCTAAACGTTTTTGTTTGTTTGTTTGTTTGTTTTCTCTAACTATACATGCTTTAGGATTGAGACAAACCCTAAACATTTTCCCTTTGTTGGGTTTTCTCACACAAATATGAACATCTGAAAACAATGATTTGTCATGAGAGACATTTGGCAGCCTGAGCAAAGGTTTACTGTTTCTACTTTGCCTAAAATATTTACAAAGAAAAAATATCTGACATTCACAGTAAATCAGACAATGTTTCAGGCCTCTGACATAACTCATGGAGGAAGTCTGCGTGGTCTTGCTGAGGAGGGGAGAGAAAGATTTCTGGTTTCTGGGTGTGTTTCTGGGTGGGTTTGGGTCCTGTGAAGAGATGCCAGCTCTCGAGTTAAAAAGGGGCTCACACGACAAGGTGGGATGAGAACACCAAGGGGTGGCTCAGGTCTGGTCTTATAGGTCCTGGCCTCCCCCATCCTCTTTCTTGGGGTGCCCAAGGGCCTCCCCTGCTCCTCAGCTTCCTACCTCGAGGCCATCCCCTCCATCCCAGGCTGTCGCCCCCCAGGACATCTGTCTGTACCCCAGCCCCAGCCCCTCGCTCTGCCAGGGCACCTTCAAGGCCTCCCTTTGTTCCACAGCCTCCAGGGCCTCTCCCACTGCCGGCACTGTCCCTCCCTTCTCGGTGACAAGCCAGCGCGGTTCGGGGGGAAGTTTTTTTGGGGTGTGGGGGAGTTACGCCTCTCACCTCCGCGGGGAGACCCCAAATCCCCCTTTCCCAGCTACCGCCGGCTTCAACGAAGCCTCCGCCCCGGGGCCTCGAGGCTCCGCGGGGGCGCCGGGAGCTCCGCGGCCGGACTGGGGAGGGGGCGCGGGGCCAGGGAGGGCGGGGAGGAAGAGGAGGAGGAGCGGGGGAAGGGGGTGGTTTCTGCAGCCTCCACTTTCTTCCCGGCTCCCTGAATGAGCGGCTGTCTCGCTAGTCCGGCTCCCGCCAGGGCTCCGGCGTTTGGGGTGGGTGGGAGAAGAACAGTGGAGCAGGTCTCTGTGCATAAAAAATAATCTCTGGTTATTAAAAAATAATCTCTTTTCTTACCTGCCGTGAAAAATGAGATGCACGCGAGCAGTGCTTGGGCTGCTTGACGCTGGGGTAGCCCGGAGAATGGTGGAGGCTGCCTTTGATTTGACCATGGTCATGTACAACGTCTCCGTTGTCCTCTGGGACAGTGCTTCTGGAGGGTGGCCTGGAGAAGGGGAGGCACCTGACACCCTTAGGTGTCTTCTGCTCTCCTTTCCTGTGGCCTGGGATGGTGACACAGGTGCCACCACCTCAGCCAGGAGCTGCAGGAAAGGGAAGGGGCTGTGGGGGCTGGTGGATGTGAGGGGTTGGGTTGGTCCAGGGGTGATCTGGAGAGATTCCCAGGTTACGTACCTGTCCTCAATGGATTTCACCTGCAGCCCAAGAGGTTGCATGGGGAGAGGGGACAGATCCCTATTCATGGGCCTCACACAACCCTTGGTGGCAGGGAGAGCTGAAGGGGCTCGTCTGAACCAACGCTGGAGAAATTCAATGTCCGTTTCCTTCTTTCATCCCAACATCGTGCAGAGGAACTGTGCACAGCCTCAGCAGGGTGGGTGGGAGGGGGAGGCCAGGGCAGAGGAAGGAGCAGGGTTAGCTCTGATAGCCCCCTGCCTGTGATTTGAACAGAATCGCAATGCCTTTGTCTGATTTCCACCAAAAAGCCTCAAAAATATGCCTTTGACTTGTCATAGCACCCAGTTGAAAGCATTGAGTTGTGTTTCTGCTGGCTGCATCTCTGCACGAGGATCAGGGTTTGGGAAACCCACAACCCAGCACCACGCAGACCTACTCTACTGGGACAGGGCATGGATGGAGTCACAGGGGATGCACTGGGACTGACCCCACCAGCTTGGGGACCCCAGGGTCTGGCAGGGTGGCAGAGGTGGGTATGTAGAGAAGGGGATCGGACGCTCCTTGGAGCCCTTTCTGGGAGTGAGCAGCTGTGAGTTCACCCTGCTCGAGACACGTTCTGAGTCAGCAAGGTGAGGATTTCACCCCATGGTCTGGCTCCGTCTGGAGATGAGGCGAAGCTCACACTGACCTGGGCCAGTGTAAGCCACCAGGTCTCTGTCTCCCCCTGTTTGGCTGTCATCTCCTCCACCTCTTGCTCCTCCAGCTTGGCACCGAGGATTGTGTTTGGAAGTGAGGGCTCTGGGCTCATTTCAGACCCACTGTCAGCAAGGCTCTAGGGATGGAGGCGCCAGAACAATGAGGGCAAGAGGCACCAGAGGAAAACCCCTCCTCTGCCTTCCTCGCGATGGTATCTCGGGTCTGCCAGAAACGTGCCCAGGGTGGCGTGGTCAGACACACCTATTTCTCCAGGTGTTTCTTTTCTGGTTCCAGATTTACGCCTTCCTGGACAAGGGGGCTATGGCATGCGCTGCTCCGGAAGCCAGCATGCCAGAGGCACTGCTTGTGCCAGCGTTTTGTGCCTGCCGAGGGGAGCCTTGTGTGTCTGCCACAAACCAGAATAGGTACACTGTGGGAAAGGAGCTGCCCAAGGAACACCCCAGACCCTTTATTAATCAGTGAAAGTCCCCTGATACAGGGTGGTTTGGAGCTCTGCTTATGACTTCATCTGCAAGAGGTTTGGACAGCAAATGCAGAGTCTAATCTCAAAGAGAAAAAAAAAGGAGGGGGGGGGGGGAAGAAAGAAAGAGAAGAAAAGTGGCTGGAGATGCGTAAAACTAGGGTGGAGAAGCTTGGCTCGGGAGGCTGCCGATGCGAGGCTGCCTGTGAATTGGCAGCGGCGGGGAAGTTTGGAACAATCACCAACATATTCTTTCATTGCAGCCTCCGCTGAGGTCGGGGAGGCAAAGAGAGGGGAAAAAAGGGATCTCAGTCCCAGCCACTTTCCCCATTGCAACCGGCTTCGGGAGCCAGAGTGGAGGAGGTCTCCCCATTCTCTTCCCGGTTAATTGTTTAATTGGGGAACAATGCACCTCCCGCACCCGCCTGCCCCTCTCCGTGGGGCCGTAGCCTCCGAGCGCAGGGACCCGTCCGGGGGTCCCCGGGAGGGGGGCTCGGGGGGGCCGTGACCCCCAAGGGCTGCCCGGGGGGCTCCCCGCGGAGGGCGGTGCGGGTTTGTGGGGAGGTGGTCGCGGAGCCCCTTGCGGGGGGCTTTCGGGTCTCTCCCGCTCCCAGCAGCTGCGGGAGCGCTGCGATTGCGAGGGAGGCTCTGGCGGAGCCTGAGAACCCTCCTCTCGCCGAGCCAGCGCCCCTCCTCTGCAGCGCTGGCGGTACAATGATATAATAATGATGGGTGGCTGAGCCTCGCATTTGAACTTGCAGGCGAGCTCCGTGCAACTCGGCGCAGCTCGGAGGCAGGTGCTCGGGGAGCAGGGGGCACCCCGGAGCCGGCCACCTCCTTCCAGCAGCACCACCACCAAGGGGATTTTTTTACTCGTCCATGCGGCCACTGGGATCTCTGGACTAGCCGAGCCGCCACGCCGTGATTTTTTTGCAATCTCTGCAATACACTACCTTTTAAGGTAACTATAACTCTTTTCAATGCGCTTTTTCCCTCTCCCCCTCCTTTTCACGCGGGTGCCGGCAAACCACTAGCTTTGTTAAATTTAAGACGATCGTTTGGCCGGCGGTACCTGGAGAGGGACAAAGAGTTGGACCGCAAACCTTGAGCGGGAGAGAACAGCAGTGATTGGCGAATTTAAATAACCTGGGGTAAGTTCAGAGACGCGCGGGGGGAGAGGAGAAGGGATGCTCAGGGACCCGCAAAAACCCCTCCGTGCGCAGGAAGAGAACAAAGAAAACTAGGAAAAAAAGATTTTGGGTTGGGAGCCCTGACAGAAGTTTTTGGTGCTGGTTGGCTTGAATGGCCAGGAAGGTAGAGCTACACCTTAGTCTGCGACGGGGTCCGGAGGGAGAAGGGAGGAAACTGTTTTGTACGGATCCTAAATACACAAAGCGCTCGTGTAGCAGGAGCGACGGCAGTGCTAGGAGGGAACCTCTCCTGCCACCAGGTCTCTTCTTGCGCTGGGAAAAGC
>CM021797.1:75859701-75872582 GCA_011076525.1 Nettapus auritus
CTTTCTTTCTTTCTTTCTTTCTTTCTTTCTTTCTTTCTTTCTTTCTTTCCTTTTTAGGAACTGATTTTAGCCTTTAGAAAACCAAGTATACCTATTTTTATCCTACTTTTGTACCATGTCTAGAAAAGTCTTTAGGTAGTCCTGTAAGATAAAGGAAAAGACTCTGTTGTATAGTTGACTTAAAAAGAAAAGAAAATATATATATATATATATATATTTGCTTCTCTTCCTCAAGCAGGTTAGGAGCCTTCCTCTTTAAAGTTAATTTTGTTTCTCCAGTCTTCATTAAAAACACAAAAACCAGGATGATTAGAGTCATCCTCATGGAAAACAAACTCAAAGCTTCAGGGAGGGGGCAAGACACTAAAACTGAGCTCCCATTTTATAATTCAAGAAGGGCTGAGATTCATTTTATTATTAAATGTTAAGCTGGTTTTCCCCATTTTTTACTTAGTAAAATGTCTGTAAATGTACATTGATGTATGGCTTTTGGATCCACACCAGGCATTTAATAATTTGTTCATATGAAATATTCTGAGAGGCAAAGTAAGTGATGGTCACAAGAGGTCATGAACTGGTAACATAAGTCTACATAGCAAACTTAAAACTTTTTATTTGCTAAGTTATAGCTTTCTTCAAGGTAGAAATGTCTGTTTTATGATAAAGTTAAGAGTGTTATCCATGGTTAGTCAGCTTTAAAATGGAGTAAATTGTAGTACATCACTCAAAGGAGGAGAGGTATAAAGACAAAATTTTAAACTGATAATTGATCTTGGGATGGAAAGCATGTAAGGAGAGACAAAGCAAGGCAAAGAATCACAGAATCACAGAATCATCTAGGTTGGAAGAGACTTCCAAGATCACCTAGTCCAACCTCTGACCTAACACTAACAAGTCCTCCACTAAACTGTATCACTAAGCTCTACATCTAAGTGTCTTTTAAAGACCTCCAGGGATGGTGACGCAACCACTTCCCTGGGCAGCCCATTCTAATGCCTAAGAAAGGAATCTGACAAGATATTTAAACCTAATGTTTCTGCTATGACTGATTTAAAATCTGTTCATGATTATTTTGGGCATAGTGGTCAATCTAATCTCACATATATTTTAGTATTAGATGGGGTAGTTCTGCCCTTTCTCTATCCCCTGGTGCTAGTTGGCATGTTTTGCCTTGTGATGACATTTATTTATGATATATGGCCAGCTGAATCAGGTAAATGGTTTGCCTAAAAGTGGAAAACTTTTTTAGCTTAGTTTTGAGTTGGATCGTGTCTTTGCACATCTTTTGCACATCTGCTTTAGCTGGCAGAATTAGGGGACTGGGGGTTCATCACTGTCTGGGGGGAGAAGTGGTTCTGACCCTTATACTGGTGGAGCACAGGATGGCACCTTTAGATGTTCCCTAATTTAATCCACCTTTCATCACCTCTAAAATGGCTTTTGTGACCTCTAGAATAGAATTTTGAGTAAACAAAAAAAAATCTATGTGAAAGTGCTGGAAAGTTCACCCCAGCAATATAGACCAAGATCCAACTTGTCTTTATTCACCTGAAACTTTTGGAAGAAGTGTAGAAAGACTTTTTTGTTCCTAGTAATATGCTGTAAACTTCATGAGTTTTACTTTCAAAGTTGAGGGTTGTACTTTTGCTGATTCTTAAGTTACTTTAGTTTAAGAACCTTCTTAATGGTTCTTAAACATGAGATTCCTTACAGTGTGGCCATGGTGGAGAGGACAAAGATGATGAAAACATTTTCATATATCAATCCCATACAGTCTGGGATCGATCCGTATCCTTCTGTTTTGTAGAATTAACAGTCAGTTTGTGTGTATATATACACTTACTTTTGAGGATAGGTGTTATAAGATCACAAACTTTTGCAATACAGCTCTTTCTTTAGTTAAAAGCAAAGCAAACTTTAAAAAAGAAATCTATGTTTGCATTTTGATGATTAGACAGGAATTTGTTAAGTTTCAACCTTTTTAACATCCTGCTTTTTAATGCAAAATTTATGCCTCAAAATCTTTCATGAACCACAGATTGCCATACCTCTATTCCTAGAATGGATCTGGTAACCCCATATGGCTTAATTAAGTAGTCACTTGCATATGATTAATAGCAATATTTCCTTTCAAGCAAAATTGTTCTGAAAGCTCAAATCTTTCTTTCAAAACTCATATGGGCAATTTGACAAAAACAACAATTAATTTATAAAAAAAAATAATTTATAAAAAATAAGTTCTGGGGAGTTGGCATTTTCTACTAGGAAATATGTTGAAAACTTTAAACTTCAGTTGAAAATACTAAGCATCTGTAATATTTGGAAACTAACCTTATTCTTCTATCTGCACAGCACTATTCTCTAATCATGTGTCATTCAGTCTGATGTTCAGCTGCTTGCCGGAACATCAACCTAAGCACTTCCCTTTCTCTGCCAGTGGCCCTGGAAGACTTGTCCACCCCAACATTTTCCTTTTTTTTTTTTTTTTTTTTTTTTTTTTTTTTTTTTTTTTAGTGTAAATCCTGGAATCTGGGGGTCAAATTAAGCCATAACAAATCTGAAGCTTAATTTAGAATAGAGCAACTTATAAGCATGCAAAATTTTATGCATTCATCACTAATTTTTATTCATGTCTTTGTTTTCTCTTCCATTCTCATCTATTTGAATGGTCACATTCATAAATACCTAGCATATTTGCATGGCAAGCTTGTTAGTTTTTATGTAGCAACATTTTTCCTTAGAGAGCAGACTGAGAATGCCTTCTCTAAGACTTGAAATTCTCAGAAGATACATTTGTCAGGAGGGCAGCAGGAAACACTGTAAGCTTCTGGGGTCATGGGAGAGCCCCTCTGCAGGACCTTTGCTGTTTGCTATGTTATATGTGAAGGATTAATGACAGAAGTTCATGAGCAAGGTTTACACCTACTCCTAGCTATGGCATCTACTCACTTTGAACTAGCCGGTGTCATGATATTGTGGTTTACAAGCTGGACCTTGTGATTATGGTCAGTGTTGGAGTTTCCCTCACCCGTTTTAAGCTACCATTTGTCATGCCATGAGTGAGTATGCTTTCATGAAAGCCCTGTAATTCAGATAAGAACACAAATGCCTTAGGTTGCACTGTGTGATAATGTCCTTTTGAAAGTGTATAAATAATATTGATCAGTTTAGTGCATTGTGTTTACATTGTATACGTGCTATAAAATACATATGTGCATGTGTATAATGTCTGCACATCTGCATGTATTTTACATTGAGTTCTTCAGCTGCGTTTTAAGTTTTCCTGGTTTCCTTTTTTTTTTTTTTTTTTTTTTTTCCTCTTGTGGAATATGAAAGTAGTTGATTTTGTTACTCTATCTCCTTTTCTTACTTTGCTTGCTTAGGCCCCAAACCACCTGGCAAAGAACTCAGGGAGAACTTTTTTTGGGTCTTGGTCCTCAGTTACCTCTGCTGTCAAAGTTTCATATAAGATACAAGTTTGTGCAAGCAGTCCATTAATTTTAGTTTTTGAATATCTTCATTAAAAGAAGGGTTAATGAAATTAGGGTTAATGAAAAGACTTCTCTTAGACTTATTAGTTGTCAGATTAACAGAACACACAACTTCATTGGTCATTTCAGTTGCTCTTGACAGACATACCGTATGTATATGTAGGTTCTGGAGAAATCAAAAATGAGATTAATTTTATCTCATAAATGTGGTTTTAAATAGTCTTATTCTTTAAGCATTTTTTTTTTTGTCTGCTTACTGTGTAATAACATTCTGTTCAGTGAAGCTTGATTATGTAGCAAAACTGTTCCTATAAGCATTTTCACTTCATATAGGGCATTTGTTTGTTCCACTTCTTGTCCATTTCATACCTATTTGTCTTGTCATATGCTTAATGTAATACAACACTGCAGAGTTCTGTCCTCTTTTTATCTTTTAAATTTCTACTTTAAGAGTTTTGTAACATTTACCATAAATAAATAAATGAAGTGTACAAATAATTCCATGGAAATGCTTTGCTTTCAAGTTAGAAGTTTTTCTATAGTTTGTGTTCAACTTCAAAAGAGAGATATCAAGCCATATGTCATTGGCAAGATAAATTATCTTTACAGCCAAAATGGTAGACTAGGAGGACCTAAGGCATTTTAGCGGGGGGGGGGGGGGAAGAGTGTGAAAAGTCAAGCTGTAATTTTTATTTTTATTTTTATTTTATTTTATTTTATTATTTTAAAGAAAAAGAGTACTATGTGCCATTGTCTCCATGATAAACAGATTACTATATCTTAGCTTTAGGTTTGGGGAAGATAGCATAATATTAAGTCTCTGAAAATCCCACCCAGTAATTTAGACCTGACAGGACTGTCTTTTGTTGAGGTATCACATATGAAAGGTCCTCATTCTGCTTATGCTACTTATTCTGATGTTGGAGCTATTTAATATTTAAAATGGGGAAGACACAAATACCCAAATGCTAAGGCCCACAGGACCTGTTGGTGAGCTGACTGTATAAAGTGCTCTGAGCTTGACACTGCAGTCCCATCATCTTGTACAAACCTCCCATTGACTTTGCTGGGAGTTCTGCCAAGACACGTCTGTGGCCTGGTGATTTGGATTTAACTGTGTATTTTATTTTTTTATTGTCTGTGCATTTTTCCTAATGAATTAAGTATGCCCATGAGTGATACATTTTATTTAGCAACAGAATGCCCACATTAATTGCCAGCCAGTTTAGACATTTCAGAACTGTCACTTGCTGAATAATGCATGATCTTACCAGTATTTTAGGTCCTACATGGGTAGGTGAAGATATGTCATGAAACAATGATATGGTATGGAACACTTGGAAAGCTTGTGATTGGTGAGTGGGCAATACCTACTTTTCTCAAGTTGTGTTCAAATTCGTTTTAAGGAGTAGTCTGTCACATAACATACATAATAGTTGAAAAAGAGACCCAACATTGAGTACAAGCATAGGGAAAATACGAAAGAAACAAAAGGGTTATATGGATTAATAAAATATATAGATGCTTTTTCCATTGGCCCGTAAATTCTGCTTGGACTACTGAAAGAAACCAAGTTTTTTTGTTACTGTGCAGTAACATCTTCTAGCCTTCAAAGTCAAACATATATATATTTTTTTTCAGTAGTGAAAAAGATCTCTTTTTTTCTCACCTTCTCTCTTCTTTTTTTCTCATTCTCCCTTCTCAACTGCTAGTCAAAACAGAAAGTGCTTTTAAAAAGCACTTTATTATGCTTACTACATTTAGATGTATGTTTGCACCGACATGGTCTTCCCCTTTTCTAGATTGTGGTCCTGTGTAGGGTAAATCTATTTTGCAAATCATGACGATATGTGTTTTCTGCCAACAGTTTCAGTCTACTGATGTGAAGAAACAATTAAAGAGAATAAATTTCCTCAAGGGTCAGCACTGATATTCCAGATCACACACAACCAGAAACATCTCTCTTGAAAGTTTATTAAAATTCTGTCAGTCAGGATAATTATAATGAGGTCATTTCTCATTTAAGAAGTTCCTGTAATGTATATAAATGACAAGAGATCATAATAAATGCTAAATATTTTGAGACTGATTTTAATCTCTCATCTGTGCAGTTTGGCAGTTTTTCCACCACAAACGATAGAACTAAGACTTCATTCTATTTTTCTGGCTCTACCCCACAGTAATTCAATGATGTTTCAAGAAATTAAAGGTGATATAAGAGCCAGTGATGTTTTCCTACTATAAATCTTCAGAATAAAACCAGCCCTTTCTAGTTTTTAGTGATCAATTAACATTAGGAAAGTCAACTTTTTATTTCCTTTTAAGCAGTATCTGACTTCCCCCAAATTCTTGCTTCAGTGGTTTGGTGGTGTTTTCATTTATTTATTTATTTATTCCCAAATCAACGTGTTAGCAATCCAAGCTTTTGAACTGGTGTTTAGTCTTCTGTAACTTCTACAGGCTTGCCTTCAATTTCAGTTTGCAATTTCTCTAGTCTTCAGTTTTATAATGGTCCTGTTTTTGTCATCCCTTGTGTTACATACAGATTCTTGCTAAGTCTGGCCCTGTCTGTGTGAAGCAATTAATGCTTGACTGTTAAATGTGAATTGTAGCATCAGCAGTCTGTTTGCTGGTTAATGTAAACATGAAAATCTCAGTGCATGCCTGCCTGAATCATAGAGTGAAGCACCTTGCTGGTAAATCTACTCAGACAGTCCAGTTTCATCTGGACTTTTCAGCTGAGATTTGTATGCAGTGCAGCTGTATTTGCACAGCACTACACCATTGCTGTTATAGTTTCTCTGGTCTAATCAGTTTTGATACAGATATCTTGAATGTCTCTGTGTTGCGTTCCCAAGAATTTCAACTTAGGTAGGCGTGAATGGAAATGACCTAAGGACTTCTGGTCCAATTTCTGGGTATTTTTTCATTAGTCCAATATTCTTCTTTTTCAGATTAGTTCTTTATTATCAAAATGCATGGCCAATAAGCTAGTGATTGTTGTATTGAACCATTTTACATGATACTATTAAATTCTTTATGCTACATAATGTCATCTGTCACTGTTAAAATAATCAATAAGCAGTTTTTTTTTTTTTTTTTTTCCTTTCTCCTTCTCTCTTTTGTGTTTCAAAATATTCTACTCCTTTTGTGCATAGATGATAGATAAATAAATAGCTAGGTAATGTTCATGTGCTGGTATCTCTTATTTCACTGTGCTGGTGGCTGGTATTTGAAGATATTTTCTTTCTAAATGTCATGAATCTTAGCTGAATTAAAATTGCTGATCATCATTTTCAGCCTTTGAAGAAATGTGTGAGTGCAGGTCAGTGAAAGAGGAGGTGTAAGTTCTATTACATGTCAGCTTTTAATCTTCATTAAGCCTTCAAATATGGTGAAATAACATGACACAGAAAATAAATCTAACCGAAATCCTGTCTTTAGACAGTTGCTGTGTGCAGGTTGGATGAACAGTAGTCAACTTTCCCCTCAGGATATTGTCAGATGGAAGCATTTCACTGTAAAGTGTTTGCAGCTGGAGATGTCATAAACATGATAAAGGTCCTATCAAGTTTGAGCCAAGTAGGGACTTTCTGCACACTTTGCTTCCTTTTTCGCTTTAACATCCTAAAATACTTCATTTCTGCAATGTGTTAATGGCCCCTAGGCTACAAGGAAATAATTTTGAAAGAATGACTAGTTCGGAGGATGTAACTGGAAAGACTTCTGTTTCAGCATGTATGCAATAAAGAGTTAACCCTTGAAAGACTAATGGTGTAAGGGGTGCAGTGTAAAACAACCTATGACTTAGCATACTTCTAGGATGTGAGCACATGAACATGATGTTTTGAGGTAAGACAAAGAGTAAGTCAGTAGCTCCCTTAAATGCCTGTTTTTTTTTTTTTTTTTGTTTTTTTTTTTGTGTGTGTTTTGTTTTGTTTTGTTTTGTTTTGTTTTGTTTTGTTTTTTCTTCCTAGAAACAAATATGTGATAACTGGCCAGCTGTCACTGAGAGGGGTTTTACTCCACTGAAGAATGGAAACATAGCTCTTACACTTCAGCTGCCATCTATAAACTTTAAAATAATTTCCAAAGAAAGTCAATAACTTTACTACTGCAACAAATGGAGAAAATAAATCAAAGAGCAGTGAATTAATTTGTCCAGACAGGAAGGGGCTCAACCAAGGGCTGGGGATGTTGGTACAAACTCTTTTTTACCTTACAATGATCAGACCTCTCATGAACCAACTAAGGTTCATGGAATTCTGGTCTTGAAAGTCTGTTAATCATTCAATACCAATGAAATGTATGTTTCTGATTTTGCTGGTCCACTAATGCAATATCTCCTTTCTCTTCTCCTTCTTCTAGTTAAAGCAGAAAAAAAAAACATGGTGAAAGGATCCCTGTCTGGAACTTCAGTCCTGCCATGCTTCTTTTCAACCACACCCACTATAGCCTCCAGCTACGCAGCCGAATATCTTCGAATTAAATGGTCAAAGGTTGAACTGGATAAAAGTGGAAAAGATGCAAGAGAAACCACAGTCTTAGTGGCCCAGAATGGGAACATCAAAATAGGCCAAAACTACAAAGACAGGGTGTCTGTTCCAACCCATTCAGAGGAGACTGGTGATGCTTCGCTGACTTTCTCTAAGCTGCGTGCAAGTGATGCAGGGGTGTATCGTTGTGATGTGATGTATGGAGTTGAGGACACACAAGGCATTGTATCATTGGCCGTTGATGGTAAGGATTTATATTTTTCATTTGTAGTCAGCAGTGATTACAGTCAGCATGGCAAAAGCTAATAATTACCATGTAACTTGAAGGCATTGAAAGGACCATCTTTAGCAAATTGTCCTTCCTTAAGTGTTGACTTGCTCCATTCCCTTTTTGTTTATTTTTAAGAATCTTTTCCGGCCTGTGGCTTTCCCATTTCTCAGTTACACCTTTTGGGAGCCTACTTTTGATTTTTGGAACAAATGCCCTTCACTTGTTCCCATAGTAGTTTGATTCTTTGATTGGTTTTATATCCTTTGCAAGATGAGCTCCTGCTTTTACAATTTGTTTTTAGCAGATACTTCTTAAGTTTTCCTAAACCAGTCCTTCTGAACCATGGGACATCATATAATACATCTATTTGAAAACATCAGTGTCTTTACACGAAGACAGACTTGGTGGGCAGAAGTAGTTTCTTTATAATAGTTTCTGTAGGATGAAAAGAAGCAACTGCCTTGCCCTAATGGAGCTGTGGCTGGCTTCTCTTGCCACTTGCCATGTCTAAACTGAGAACCACTCTTTTTGTGATAGGAGCATCAAGTGCAAAGGAAGAGTTTATTTTGTTCCCATAATTATTATTGGATAGGTTGGAGAATCATCTGCCAGCAGCTGCATGAAAACACATAGGGAGGAGGCAGCTAATATTCTTCTATGTGAAAGATCTGGGGCTGATAGTTGGCTTGCAAGCACTAGAAGGAAATAGCCTCCAAAACTTTGAGGAAGAGAATTGTTCTTATAAAGAAATACAAGAGAAGAGACAGGGCTTTAAATAGAGTGTAAATGGCAAAAGGAACATTGGATCTATAGATGTTCTTCTAAGATCCTGTTTTTACAGCATGATAAGTACAGCGTAGACTGCTCCAGAGTCTGATGCTGTATAGCCTTGTCAGTTTGGCACTAAGCCTGAAGTAATAAACTGCTGAAAGGCAGAACATATTAGCCCAGGCACTATGCCATGTCAGTGCAAAGTCTGGGCCCAAATAACTCCACTTAGGAGAACACTGTGCTATGTATATGTACCAGCTTGCACAAGCATTGGTTTGGACTCTACCTTGTGCTTCTTTGCACTCAGGTGTTTTCTGAAAGTTGTGTATTTGTTCAAGTGATTGAACCTCCAAACAAATGTTAGTATCTGCTTTTGAAAGACATGGCTTTGGCTAAGATTTTTGGTAAGCTTGATACTGTGTTATTTGTCTAGTATGTCAAACCTAACTTTAGCAGTCTTTTGGCATCTATTCAATGAAAGGTTTTGAAAGTGTGGCCTTAATTTGGAAATACAATAGATCAGTGTAACTATTAATGTCTTTATAATTTCATAAGCTGTTTAGTACTAATGGCAAAAGCAAAAGAAATCCTGGTATGAACATTATTTTTCACTAATGAATGTACCTGGCATTCCTTCTTACTTTTCAAGTGCTCCCTTGACTACATAGGAGCAGCAGATGTTCACTACAATCAAATATCAGATGATTTATGGCAGTACTTTACCTCGTGTTAGTGTTCCTGCAGAACACTGCTATGAGATGCACAATTCAGGTCTTTTTGGAATTTGAAAAAAGTTTCACACACACCATTTTCTCTCAGAAACTACTATTTTCTGTGATTATTTTAATGTCAAAATTTGGGGAGAAGAAGCTAGATCTTGACCCACACAGAAAACAGCATTGTTACGTTATAATTTTTGCACTTGATTTTACATTTTCTATATTAACTACAAATGGCATTTATCAGACTTTTAAAGATTTCATATTAGTGCTGCTGCTCAAATTTTGTGCCCTCATTTCAGTAAGGGTTTCTGCATGCTTGTGAATTCAACTTTTATCTCAAATTAAAAAAAAAAAAAAAAAGATAACAAAAGCAAATTAGTTTGACTCAAATGTAATTTAATTTGATTACATCAACTTTTTGAGCCTGCACCCCAAAATAATAACAGCTGCCAAAGGAGAGAGTTGTGTTCTCTGTGTGCATACTTCATCACCTGTTGTTAGCACAGTATGGGAGAATCCTCTTTCCATGTTAATCACAGTAACTTTCGAGGTGACGTCTAGGATGGTTCAGCACTCCATTTTGGTCCACTCTCCCAAGCACAGCTGGAGCTGATGCTTGCACAGAGCCCCATAAAGCCCAGGTAAAATTATCACCAGTTTTGGTAACTTGCACATTCCAGGCTCATGGAGACAAAGTGCATTTGAGTAGCACTCTTTCTCAGAGGTCTGAGAGACATGTTTTGCTTCATCTTTTCAGTGAATTAAAAGTGTGTGGACAAAGTGGTTACTGTGGTTCAGCTAATATTATAGTAAACTACTTCATTATATAGCTGAACCCCTAAGTAAAGCAGAATTACTCAATTAGAAGCTTTTGCCAATTGTGACAACAATTTAGAGTTAGAAGAAATGTTACTGATGCTTCAGAAAGCAACATTTTTCTATTTCTATTCTTTAAGTGACAATGCTGTTCTCTACATTAAATCAAGTAAATAAATTACGGGAAAGTCAGCAATGCAGGACTAGGAGGACATGCTGGGTCAAATAATCTGGTTCCTTTGGCATTGAAAGTAATAGTGTTACATGCTCTGCATGTTACTATTTTCATTTCTCAGCTGGTGAAAGCGTAAGAGAAGGGAGGGAAACACTTACTTTTAGTTGACACAGGAAGTCTTGGGGCCACCAGATGACTACCCTGCTAGTTAATGGCAACCACGGAACTGACCTTGAGGCCGGGGAAGAAGCAAGTACTGGCAGGTCCGCAGTCTGGTGCAGAAGGGCAGTTTTGTCATGCTGGATACCTCTTTTCCCATCACTAATTGTGGGAAATACTTTCCTTACACCCTGCTTGCTGCTATAATTACATCGACTTCTCAGACAGGAAGATTTTGCATTCAAAATAGATCTAACAGTCCTGCAGTATTATGCGCTTGCAGCTCTTACAAAAAGTGGAATATGCAGAACACATGTCATTCATGTTTGTTTTTTCTTTGAGGTGCTGTCTCCTCTGCTGCCTTTATACTTTTCTGCTTGAAATTTTCCCCTTTTCTCAGAAACAGTTCTTTCTTTGTCAGTTCTTGCAATTTTATTTTTCTAATGTGTTTTGAGTTTATCTTCAGGACCCTTCTTGTTACTGATATTATTAAACCCACATTACAAACTGTCTCACTTCAGGAGCCCTTGGCAGTTGTGCTTGGTCTTTGTAGGCCCCTTCCAGCTGACCTATTCTACTCTATTATTATAATTTTTGGATGCTCAAAGTTATTTTTTCCTTCATTCCTCTTTGTTTCCTTGCCACTCTTACCTGAAAATCCCAAGCACTAGAAGCCTTCAGATAATGAGGAGAGATGGTTTTCCCTTCTTGTTAGCTGACAATGAGCTTCTTCTCCCTTCCCACTTCTAGCTACTTCTTGGCACTGGCGGATTTCACCAGTGTCCCAGTAGAGACATGTCAATAGAGACAAGGTAGAGGTTAACTACCAGTAGGCAGTGATCTTGAGGCCCTCTGATGATCATCCCTGAGTATTTTCTTGCCCACTAATAGTTTATCAATCACAATTTCACAACTGTGAGTTGGATGCTAGGTGTGAAATTAGGAAACAGGAAAATGGCATAGGGTAAGTTTTACCTTCAGCAATTTAAAGTCAGGTGCTTGGACTAAGCTAAGCATGTTGGCTCTTGTTACTTGCAGCTCCTCTCTGATGAGGACTGTAGGTGAGATGAGCTCTGTGGGAGCCCATATCCCTCTTCCCCAACCAGAGAGACTTAGATGGATAGTGTGAATGAGACTCCTAACCTTTAGGCGAGCAAACTGGTGAGTTAAATCCTGCAAAGGATTTAATAAAATTATTATTCTGCCTCTCTGTTTCCATGTTCATTCCCTTTCTCTAGGTGTAATAAAGTCCACTTGTATAAAATAGTTTCATAATACCTCATAAAAAGCTGACCTAGAAATGCGGAGTAACAGTGTCCTTCATTCTTAAACATAATTGAACATTTAATGAAATTGTCATTTTGTGTGGTGTTATGAAACGGGATATTAAAAAGCTATATAGATGACCAAGTGTAAACAAAATGAAAAAGTGTTTTTTGATTATCTACCTTGGAGATGTCTGCAGGTTTCAAGTGGCAAATATGATCCTTCAGCCTTCAGTTTTCTTGCCCTTTTTTATCTTGTGATTAAATACTCATCTTGTCAGTGAGTATGTTTTAGCAATAGTGTTACCCTTACTGATGTTTCAGGAGTCTCCTGTTTTCATCAGCCTTCTTTTGTTAGGTTTTATTTGAATCCACTGCATGTCTGACAGGACATGCCTTTTACAAATTAGGTTTGAAAAAAAATAATAATAAAAAATAAAAAACAGACAAGAAACTCCCAGGCCTAAAATACTGGCCTTGTTAATGGGAAGAAGCAGCAATTAGGGAGGCAGAGTAGATGGTAATGCACATTTTCATTTTTATGCAAACTCTTCTTTCTTGCAGGCATTATAATGATAAATGGGAGTTGTCTCCAATGTGGGAACACTGCCACTCAATTGTGCTCTGAGCCCTGAGAGATTGTGTGTTGACAACCTAATTGATTTATTCTCTCTAAAGCTAGAACTCCCCTTTATTATCGCTGAAGTATGGTGTT
>CM021797.1:75872682-75912409 GCA_011076525.1 Nettapus auritus
CCCCTTTATTAGCTCTAGTTTGTTGTTTTATGAGTTTTTTTT
This sequence comes from Nettapus auritus, assembly GCA_011076525.1. NCBI lineage: Eukaryota > Metazoa > Chordata > Aves > Anseriformes > Anatidae > Nettapus > Nettapus auritus. The sequence continues at coordinate 75,872,725 of CM021797.1, forward strand.
TTTTTTTTTTTTTTTTTTTTAATCTTTTAGATTTGTCTGTCTTTAAACTTTATCACCTGTTGATGATGAAACTCCGTGCTTCCTTGATAACTAAATGAAAATTGCCTGCTTCATTTTTAAGCTTGTACTTTACTCTCCCAAGTGAGTGATGCTAAGGAACTTCTGGATCCCTTAGCTATGAGGAAAGAGCACAATGCATAATGGACATCAAAGGGAGGGAAAGGGGAACTGACTTCAGGGTCAGAAAGAGCTGAATCAGAGCACAGAACACCTCAGAGGCAGAGAGGAGGATGCTGGGGTCCAGCTGCCCTTGCCCAACTGCAGGGACTGTGGAAGTGGTGGCTGATGGATGTGGTTTTTGGGTCAGGCTGAAGGACCTGCAGAGGGTCCTGCAGAGGCTGACATGAATGGCTGCACTGATTTTTGTCCTGTCAGTCATCACCCAACATGAGGGCAGCTCTGAGAGGGGCTGTGTATGTTTTGTTTTTAAATTTTAAATAATTTAAATTTTGATATGAGTGCCTTGGCCTCAGTGAACGGTCGTGTGGCCAAGTGCAGAGACAATAAGGCAGGTGATCTATGCAGAGGTGATGCAGATGTAGTAACCCAGTTCTCCACTTTGGCAACTCATCTCCAAGAAAAACACAGGAAATGCTAAGCATCATCTGCTTTCCTTCTCTGGAACAGCTTGTTTGGAGCAACCTGCATACACCTGCAAGCTGTTACATTGGTCTCCATGAGGATGGAGGCAAAGATTTTGCAGAGGAGCAATGTGTGAGTTGATGCAATAAATCTCTGCTCCTGGAGAGCAGGAGGATGGAGCAGAGCAGTTGGTGCATACTTTTTCCCTGCACACTCAGAGGATCCTGGAGGCATTTGGCAAGAGATCTCCTGCTGAAGCAATGCAGCCCTGTTCTTCTCAGGTTGCCAGAGCATAAGAGAGGTCAGAAAATGGGTGCAAAACCTTGAATGAGGAACACAGCTGAATTATTTATGCAGGAAGCTGAAAATGCTCTGCTGTTCCTTCTTCTTATACAGTGCTCACTCCTGTTGCCTGTTTTGGCATGTCTTTGTCATGTAAGTTGTTTTCTGCATTAAAAGCAAGAAGGATCACTAAATTTGTGCAGAACTCAGGTAGGTTTGGCAGTGAGGGATATTTGAAGGATCTGCACCACTGCGACTAAGGCTTGGACCTAAAAATTAACATTATAACCATTACCATCATAATCTTTTCTCTTTGGGTGCTCTTTGCTTCATGAGAATACTTCTGAAATTTAGGCTTTATGTGACTCCACATGTGCATGTTGCAGCAGTGTGAGCTCACTAGTGAAAGTGAACTGTCATTTATTAGCCAAAATAAGGCAAGAACCATTTTGGAGGACATTATACCCTGGCAAGTAATAAAGCAGATCTGCTGCCCTAAGGTGTGAAACTATAGAACAAGTCTCTTACCCAGGGAAGTCCTAGTTTGTTAAAAGTGAAATACTTAACACTTTCATCCCCTGGTGTAAGGCAGAGGTGAATGAGTAAAAGAGATTCTCTTTTGCTCAGACAGAAGTGAATTTTGGATGATACAAATTACTTTCCTATGAGTGCCCTTTCTTGCAGACACTGTTACTCCTTCCTGTAATTAGACTGACTTTGTTTGCCAGATGTTCAGCGACAACATTATACTGTTGTAGTCTGTTTTCCTGTTGCTTTTATTTGTTCCTAGGGTAACTCCTTTCTTGCCTTTTCTTTCAGAGAGCAAACAGACAAAGGGAAAAAATCCTTTACAAATGTTTAAAGTGCAAAAACTCGGACAATGGATTTTTCCCCCCTCTCTCTGTCTAACTGAAACAATGAAAGACCTGCACTTTAATCTTCTTAGCCCCAGGGGGTCTTCTAATTATTGCAGCTGTTGCGCAGGCTTATACATACATGTCCTCCTTCCCATTCATCTTGGAGGCTCTTTTATGTCTTTTAGCTCCTCACTGGAAATGGACGAGCCTTAAACTCTGAGAATAGGTGAAGTTTACCTTTTGGATCAGGGTGAGGAGAACAAAGCATTCCCCAAGTTCCTTTCCAGGATTTACAAATGACCAAAGGCGTTTTCTCAGCACTGCAAAGCTCCTTTAAATTGGCAGTCACATTAACTCTTTAGCCCTGCCTTATTCAGGTATTGCAGAGAGCTCACACATATTGCCAACCAAGAAGAGCAATAGTTGCTTCCAGCATGTAGGAAACAAGAGGCAAGGTAACTGGTTGCTGAGAATGCACTCATATATTTAGGCAGTCTGATTTTTTATTATTATTATTATTATTTTATTTTTTTTTTTAATTTTTTTAAGTGATTTCAGAGATATATGTTGCTGTCTTGTGCTAAGTTAGTGAACCTGTGGTTGTAGTGAAAAGCAGTGCCTGGATGAAGTCATGCTACGTCAGCTAAGCAAACTTGTGGGAGAAAAATATTACAGGCAATGAATCTAAATTTGTACAAAATATGTTTTAGTTATTATTAAAATGACAAACCAAATGAGCAAAGTGCTTCACATACTTGTGCATTCCTGGTTTGACTCTGAGTCATACTCAGTGCCAAATATTGTATATTATCAGTACAATAACCTTCAATCAGGCCAAGATGGCCAGCTTGTGAATAATATTACAGGTTCATACTTACGATTCAGGGTAAATGGTTCATACACTTCCATTGTGACCTATGTAAAATTTGCCCATTTCTTACGTCTAGACCCCAGGCACCAAGCAGATCAATTGAACCTCAATTTTTTTTTACTTACTCTTGTACCACTGAATAGAGCTGTGCTGATTTACACCATGAGTACCTGGCCCACAGTGTTGACTATGTTACTAAGTACCTAATAAATTTACCATTTACCATTTAAATAAATAATGCATACCACAGCTTAAAAAAAATCTCCAAGTAATATTTTAAGCTTTTAATTATTCCAAAAGTTGCTGTTTTCTAACTTTTCATGTTGTAAGGTAGTGCTCTCTGATGGACAGGGGATAAGAGACTGTGTGGCTTAGGGTACACAAAGCCAAAATACTGCGGTACACACATATGTACATATGTACAGATATGCATATATAAATAAAGTTTTGCACAACTTAAGACAACACAAATGGTCCATAAATTTACCTTCACCAGGCAATGCAGGATGCCTTACAACAGAGAAATTACAGAGGTATAGGAACTGGAAAAGCTCTCCCTCTGACATTCCCTTTCAGTGTCTCCCACAGCAGAGAGTTTACGTTAGTAAGAAAATGTGCTGGCTCAAGACCAGGTGTAGCACAGAGGCCAACTGGAGTGGTGTGGCCCCATCCATACCATTATGTTATTTGGCTCCCAGGAGGGGAGGAAGGTGCCCACTGGAAGTTTTTCCTGGGCTTTGCTAACTCCTGATGTCTGCCCAGAAATTGTTTGGAAGGGCCTGAGCCAAGTATTGCACTGAGCTAGTCTAACCATTTAACTGTCTTGATGATGGCATTGCAGGCACCTGGAATATTTACTTTACAAATATAAACATAGCCCTAATTTTTCAAGATGTGTTCTTCACTTTCTGCCTTTGCCAGTTCAACGCTTGGGTTCATTTGAAGCTGAAATTACATTGTTGCTTGGAAGAAGCACTATGCATTATGGATTCTGTCGGCAGCTCTGAAAAGGCATTTTATAGGGACTGTAGTGGTCTGTGATGTTCCAGCTAATGGCTGCAGCTGGTGTGTGGGTCCGTGCTGCATAATGAAATAGGGGGATTCACAATGTTTCCTCTTCTATTTCCTGTTTCTCTGCCAGTAGCTTTATTGAAAATTGGTGTCTGATGATTGAGGTTTGCCTTACCTGTCTGTGAAATGTGTTTTATTTTCATTTGAGAAACTTTCTTAGCAAAACATGATATGAAGATAAATGTGTATTTTCTACATATTGGCCATATTCAGACCTCTGATAATGGCACAGTTTTACTGACTTGGTCTATCAGAGAAAAACAAATCTAAATACAGTGGAACCTCTTGAGTTACCTTTACTAAGTTACCCATATTACTACTTAGTAAATTAACAGACTTCTTCCATCTTTCTTCCATCTTTCAACAATGCTCTAATAACAAAGACTTGTCATTAAAGTCATTATTGCCACAATGCCACAGTTTTTCTGGACCATATTACAGTGTGTTATTTCCTCATCATGAAATACTTCAATAAAATCATTGGAAAAATGAAATAAAGAATTATTTTCCTGTTTTGTAGACATTCTGTGTAGTGGTTTATGATGTTATAATGCTTCTGAATATTTTAAGAGTGAAATAAATGAGGTTAAAAGTTATTTTTCAGCCATCATCAGGAGGCATCCTTTTGATGCTAAACTGTAAGAGATACTAGTGATAGAGAGGAAAGTGATTTTTCCAGACGGACTATGTGTTTTCTGCCACCTCACAGTTGGCACCCTTTATAGGTTGTTTTAGGTGTTAATGCACAGCTGTTACTGAATTCAGTGGGAATTATATGTATACAGAAAACAGAATGTGTCTCTTCAACAGAACCTATCTTAACCAAAACCATCTTAACTTTACCTCCGCCTCTCCAAACATCTGACATGTTCAAGCATCTTTGGAAATTGTCTAGATTCTTTCCAGAACCAGAAGGGCCCCAAATAAAAGCAAGCTTTGTTTTGTCTGTTTCACTTGTACTGTGTGCAGGAAAACCTAGTTATGAAGAATTGACCAACAGACATATGTTTATAAACGTCACATTTGTAGCAAGCTTGGAAAGCATAGGAACAGACAACGGGGCCATAACCAATTATCAAAACTGTATCAGAAGCACAAATTTTTGGGTGTCGCCATTGGCCATGTGCCTCACTGTGGCTACCAGACCTCAAGGAATGCCCTGTTCCTTCTTGGCATTTCTGCATGCAGCTACTGCAGCTGTCTGCTTAGGAAAGTCTGTTTTTAATCCTGCCTTTTCTGATGTCTAGATGTGCTTAATCTTGCCTAGTAAAACAGTTTGACTTGCAAGTGAATAGGGCAATAAGCCAACATGTCAGATGGCACCCATATCATATGTGCCATGCCTACAGTGCAGTTGGCTGACCAGTCACGGTGGCTTTCTGGTGCATGGATGTACTTAATGTGCAGTCTTCCTTTTGATCATGATTTTCTGTAACACACCAGTGAAAATACTTGCATGGTTTCATTACTCTTTCTGTGTACTCTGAGTATAGTTCCAACTATTTTAACATAGGGTGTCATATAATTACTGGTAGCAGCCACTAGAGGGGGAGACATCATTTATATGATGGAATATCTCATAGCCTTCTGGTGTTTTAATTGTACCCATCTGTTTTCAGCATTGTAACAATATGCAGGTAAAGTTACAATATAATGATGACTGCAGAAGTGATGTAATCTGAGCTTGTTATCTTTTCAGGTGTTGTATTTCATTATCGTGCAGCAACCAGCAGGTATACTCTGAATTTTACACAAGCTCAGCAGACTTGTTTGGACAATGGTGCTGTCATAGCAAGCCCAGAGCAACTGAAAGCAGCCTATGAAGATGGATTTGAACAATGTGATGCTGGCTGGTTGTCTGACCAGACTGTTAGGTGAGATATTTAAAAGGCCCCTTGAGAGTGCTTTTCCAAATTAATATGCCTAGCCTGTACAGACTTAATGTTCTGACTTGCCATAATAATAAATATGAACATGCTGCATTTCAGGTATCCAATTAGACATCCAAGAATTGGCTGTTTTGGAGATAAAATGGGAAAAAAAGGAGTCAGAACTTATGGGCGTCGTTTTCCTAATGAAACTTATGATGTGTATTGCTATGTGGAACACATGAAAGGTAAGATAGGTCCATATTTATTCTACATGACAAAATTCAAAGTGACTTGGGATTCTAATGTGGAAGGGCAAATAAATAAGAAATTCTGTGTACAATGCAGTTTGACTGTTTTGAGTCTGAAGATAATTGCTGAATGAAGTGAACCTATAGTTTGTGGTATAGCAGGCCTTAATTAAAAGTGAATGTGGAGTATACAAAGAGACAGTCAAGTTTAAAGCTGTTATAGTTAGTGACAGTAAATCTCACAAAAGTTGCTGTTGAAACATCTTTTTTTCAATGTTATAAAAGGATTTTCAAAGAAATGCATTAAATGTTTGAGAAGCTATATATATCTTATATATATATAAAGATGGATAAAATACATGTGCCAGTAACTGTATTATAGTACATAAGGTATGTAATTAAGGTTTTTAGATGTCCAGAACATAAAACTAGAAATATATTTAATTGCAATCCAAGTTTAATAATATTTCTTTGGAAAAGGGGCATCTCAGCATCAAAAAGAAACAATCAAGAACTTTCCATTGAGGAATAGGCATCTTTAGTGAAATTGTTTGCAGTTCAATAGTGTGATCATAGTTTTTGCCAAAGCTGCAAATTAAACAGCTCTAATGCAGTAGAGGGATTATGATCCTGCCACATTGTAACTACAAACTATGGATCATGGTGTGAACCCTACAGTAACTCACGGTCCATGGTTAGATTCTATGATCCATATTAATTCTGCGAAGAGTTAGATGGCAAAAAGAAAAATATGATACATTTCTCTGTGATTTGGCTGTTCTAACATGCTCAAATCTTCATGTTACACTTGTGATATTATACTCATTTCTTATAGTCTCCCTTCTGAGGTGAATTTAACCATATCCTTTCAGTGGGCCTATAGATATATCCCAAATACCAGCTATCCTTATGCTTAGACATTACTGTGACAAGTTAAATATGTATACTTAAAATATAAGTGTAGCAATATCCTTTCCTGTTCTGTAACCTATTTTTTTTGGCTTTGTGCTGGTTATGTGCATGGGAACTTCACTCTGGTACAGAAATACTTTGCAACCAGGACCAAAGTATATTTTCCATTCACTGCAACAGTCTGAATATGTCACACTGTCTTGAGAGATTTTTATTCCATACCACTTTCACTCTTCCTTTCTAAAAAAATACTTGTAGTTACTAATTATAGGCTTTTTGAGCTGCTGCTTGACTGATAACATTTGGTTTAATGTTCTTGAAGTCATTGGAACAATACAGTCAGCTATGATTCTGAACAAGCCTGCCTTTGTATATGTACAAATGCAAAATTAAGGTGCTCAGGGTTCACTTGTATTCTGTTTTAGAGAAGAAATAAATTAGATCATGCAAAGTTTTCTGATGATGATGTGTTTTAGAGACTTTTTAATCACTGATATCAGTAAGCATTTTTCTGTTATATTTAGTAGCTGAGGATCTGTCCCAGACTATATTTACTTTAAAGGTTTCTCAAAAAAAACCAAAACCAAAAACAAACAAACAAAAAAACATAGTACACGTTGCAAAGATTGTAAAAACATACAAGTCTAGAAACTGAAAATTAACCCAATGGAATTTTGTTAGAGCTTAGTATTGTCTGTATCTGTCAATGAACAGCATACACGAACACATAGAATTCATAACATTAGTTCTCTGTAAATCCTTGATGAAAATGAATTCTGAATCAACTCTTGAATCAAGGCTTATAAATTCAGTTTAGGTCTTTCCTATATTACAAAATCCTATTTTGATGTGGGATGAAGAACCAATGCATTTTTCAAAAAACAATCTTCCTTTCCCTCTTAAGTACAAAGAAGTATGATAATATGGAGAAGCTCATCCTGGATGCATTTGAGCCAGCAATTTCTCAAAGTCAAATATTCTCACTGAGATTTAAATAAAAAATAAAAAAATAAAAAAAAGTCTTGAATGTGAATCTCTTAACATTTATGAAAAGGCTGAAATGTAAGAATAACAGGGGGGTTGATCTATCAAACCAAGTAACAATAAGTATGTTCATTTTACCTTCTTCCTTGCACTGTAGCTTCCTGTGGAAAACTGTTTAAAGCAAATGCAGTTTTAGCCTTTGTCTTAAAGGTGCTTCAAAGCCTGGGACAAGATTTTAAAAACTGCTCTGCCTTGAAGACTTTGAAGACTGGAGTTGAACACTTGATCCAACAAAGTTCTCCAACACAATTGCAAAGCACATTGTAGGGTAATAACCTGTTCACAGAGATGGATACAGGCTCAGAATGAAATTCTGCAGGAGGCAAAGATGCCTGCAAGTTTCACTATGGTCCTAACAAAATTCAAAATTTGTTTGATCTAGCCTTTATCTAAGTATTCTCAGAGTACGTATTTATAAACATATTCCAGAATCTTTTCCGCCAAACTAAGAAAAGAACACTCCATCTTACACTGGTACATATTGTACACCTCTTTTTGCTCTGAAGAGGGCGTGAGATAAAATTGTGATACATGATGGCTGCATGTGTAGTTCATAGAATCACAGAATGGTTTGGGTTGGAAGGGACCTTAAAGATCACTTAGTTCTAACCCTCCTGCCATGGGCAGGGACAACTCCCACTAGACCAGGCTGCCCAAACCCCCATCCAGCCTGGCCTTGGGCACTTCCAGAAATGGGGCTCCTTTTCAGCTCCCTCTTCAGCATTCTTTTAGGTCCCCTTTAGGTACTGGTAGACTGCTATAAGGTCCTTCTGAAGCCTTCTCTTCTTTGAACTGGACAATCCTAACTCCCTCAGCATAGGAGAGAGACTCCAGACCTCTAATCATCCTTGTGTCCCTCACCTGGACCCCCTCTAACAGGTCCATGCCCTTCTTGTTCTGGGGGCCCCCAGAGTTTAACACAGCACTCCAGGTGAGGTCTCACAGGAGCAAAGTAGAGGGGGGAGAATCAGCTGGTTTTGGTGCAGCCCAGGGAACAGTTGGCTTTCTGAGCTGCAAATGCACACTTCTGACTCATATTGAGCTTCTTGTTACCCAGTACTCCCAGGTCCTGCTCTTCAGAAATTGTCTCAATCCATTCTCTGCCCAGCCTGTGTTTATGCTTGGGATTGCCCCGGCCCAGGTGCAGGACCTTTCATGTGGCCTTGTTGAACTCCATGAGGTTTGCACAGGCCCATCTCTCAGGCCTGCCCAGGTCCCTCTGGATGGCATCCCTTCCCTCCAGCGTGTAGACCACACCACACAGCTTGGTGTCATTGGCAAACCTGCTGTGGGTGCATTCAAGCCCACTGTCCATGTCACTGATAAATGTGTTAATTAATACCAGTCCCAATACCGGCACTTGAGGAACACCACTCATCACTGGTCTCCACCTGGACATCAATTGCAATTCTTTGAGTGCAACCACCCAGCCAATTCCTTATCCACTGAGTGGTCCATCTGTCATATCCACGTCTCTCCAATTTAGAGACAAGGATGTTGTGTGGGACAGTGTCAAATGCTTTGCACAAGTCCAGGTAGATAACATCAGTTGCTCTGCCCATATCAACCATCACTATAACCCTGTGGTAGAAGGCCACCATATTTGTCAGGCACAATCTGCCCTTAGTGAAGCCATGTTGTCTGTCACCAATCACCTCCTTATTTTCCATGTGCCTTTGAATAGTTTTCAGGAGGATCTGCTCCATGATCTCTACAGGGACAGATAACGACCAGCCTTTACTTTCCCAGGTTTTCCTTTTTTTTCCTTTTTTAAATATGGGGGTAATATTCCCCTTTTCCAGTCAGTGGGAATGTCACAGGACTGCTACAACTTCTTATATATGATGGATAATGTGTTAGCAACTTAATCCGCCCATTCCTTCAGGACCCTTGGATGCATGTCCTGAGGACTTGTGCACATTCAGTTTTCCTTAGATGGTCTCGAACCTGATCTTCTCCAGTCTTGGGAGTTTCTTTCTTCTCCCAGTCCCTGCATTTGCCTTCTGCGACTTGGGAACTGCAGCTAGAGCACTTGCTGGTGGTCTGAGGCAAAAATATCATTGAGTACATCATCTTTTTCAGTATCCCAGGTAACCAGTTTTCCTGTTCCCATCTGTACAGGGCCCACATTTTCCTTGGTCTTCCTTTTATCACTGATACACTTACTGAAGCCTTTCTTATTGCCCTTGATGTCCCTGGCCAGACTTAGTTCTAACTGGGCTGTAGCTTTCCTAACCTGATCCCTGCCTGCTCAGACAATTTTTTGTGTCCTCCTAGGATATTTTTGTTTGCTTCCACAGTCTGTATGCTTCCTTTTTTTGTGTTTGAGTTTGGCCAGGAGCTCTTTGTTCATCCGTTGTAGGCCTCCTCCACTTTTGCATGACTTCCTCTTTGTTGGGATGCATTACTCCTGAGTTTGTAGAAGGTGATCCATGAATATTATCCAGCTTTCTTGGACATCTGTTTCCTCTAGGGCTTTACCCCATGGCACTCTATCAAGCAGGTTGCTGAAGAGGCCTAAGTCTGGTCTCACAAAGTCCAAGGTAGTGAGCTTACTTGTGTGCCCTCCTTGCTACCCTAAGGGTCTTGAATTCCACCATTTCATAGTCCCTGTAACCAAAACTGCCCTTGAGATTCACATTCCACACCAGCCCTTCCTTGCTGGTGAGAATGAGGTCCAGCATAGTACCTCTCCTCGTTTACTCCTCTAACACTTAGAGAAGGAATTTGTCATCAACATACTCCAGAAACCTCCTGGATTGCTAATGCCCTGCTGTGTTGTCCCTCCAACAGAAATCAGGCAAGTTGAAGTCTCCCATGAGGACCAAATGGTCATGGAACTGTCTTGCTGGGTTATGTTGGTTATGTCCATAGATAATGGTATTGCTACTAGAAGAACTTTACTGTGGTAATGTGAATCTCAGTAGAGAAGAGAATTTCTTCTAAGTCAGTTATGGTTTTACCAATGACTTCAAGAAAGTAGAGTCAGGCCAACACTGAGCACATGATTTCTTATGTGCTCATCCTTAAGCTCTTCCTTAAGCTCTCTGTGTAACAGTAAAGCACTTTATATGGAGAGGTGACCATGGTGGAAGAGATAGTTTCCAATTAGCTGTACAACCTCAGCCCACTGTAAAGGGATGTTGTTGCTTCTGTCAGTCAGTTTTGATGCTGGATTATTGCAATAGCTAACCAATTTTTTCTTTCTTTCTTTCTTTCTTTCTTTCTTTCTTTCTTTCTTTCTTTCTTTCTTTCTTTCTTTCTTTTTCTTTCTTTCTTTTTCTTCTCTCTCTTTCTCTCTCTCTCTCGCTTTCACTCTTTCTCTCTCGCTTTCTCGCTCTTTCTCCCTTTCTCTGTTTTATGGCTCTGTTCAGAAGTTTTCAATGAACTCAAATCAGAAAATAATTTCCAGAAGTCAGAAGGAGTCCTAGCTTTATTGATATATGCTGTAGGGATGTTATACTGACATGCAAGGGAGTTAATTTATTCTCTTCCTTGGATGAAGAGGAACCGATGCAGTGTTAGAAACAGTATCATGTCATGGTATAATGCACGATAGTTTTTTTTTTGTTTGTTTGTTTTGTTTTTTTCCCACTGCCTTCACTTAAACCTGTGCCTCTGAGCCAGACTTTCTTTTTAAGAAAGAGCTGTGGATCTAAGATGGCTTTGTCTATATAGCAGAAACAATGTTTGTAAGAACAAATGATAATTTTAAATACAGAACTTGTTTGAAGTTACATAGCATCAGTGGGATTACAATTAGCAACCACTCAGTCGCAGAAGACAGTTATATAAAACATCAACAGAAGTTATTAGAAAGTGGACATCGCATTAAAATAGCTCCTGTGTTTTTTTCTGTTGTATTGTAGCACACTCATCCATTGGTAGAAGACTTAGCAGTTCAAGATTTAAGTTTCTGTCAAATTTATGATTTCCCTGTTCAACCAACCAGGGCTGATTCTGCAAAGTATAATCCTTCTCTTGTACTGAGTGCTGTCAGCAGTTCATTAATAACTACTGGTACTTAGAATCATAGAATCAAAGGAAAGCTTGGGTTGGAAGGGACCTTAAAGACCGTCTAGTTCCAACCTCCTGACATGGGCAGGGATGCCACCCACTAGATTGCCCAGGGCCTCGTCCAACCTGGCCTTGAACTTCTTGGGGGTGGGGGGGGGGGTAAGGGGAGGCATCCACAACCTCTCTGGGCACAACCTGTTCCAGTGCCTCACCACCCTCTGAGTGAACAATTTCCTCTCAACCTCTAATCTAAATCTCCCCTCTTTTAGTTTAAAAACATCCCCCCTTGTCCTTTCATTGTTTGCCCATGGAAAAAGTCACTCTCTATCTTTTTTTTACAAGCCCTCTGTAAGCACTGAAAAGCTGCAATTCTCTTCTCCAGGCTGAACATCCCTATCTCTTTCAGCCTTTCTTCTTAGGAGAGGTGATCCAGCCCTCTCATCATCTTTGTGGCCCTCCACTGGACCCACTCTAACAGACCCACATTTTTCTTTTGTTGGGGACCCCAGACCTGGACGCAGCAATCCAAGTGGGGACTCACCAGGGCAAAGTAGAGAGGGACGATCACCTCCCTCAAGTTGCTGGTCACTCCTCCTTTGATGGAGCCCACTTAGCATATTGTAAAGCAGTGCTTAGACATGATTTTTTTTTTTTCTGTAGGAATTTGAAAGTTCATGTCTGCATTGTCTGTTCTATTCAGTGCCAAATCTAATAGACTTACTTGTGATAAATAAGTCCTTATTTGGAGAGCTCATGTCAGTGGGATGACTCTTCATGGAATAAGGTGGTGTTTGATTAATGATATCAAAATCTGGGCCATAATGAGATGTCATCATGGAAGTCATTGAACAGTTAATGGTCTGTTGGCCAGTATTAAAGATATTGTTACCCCAGAAGGCCATAAATGCTGGTAAGAATACTCTCAATACATAGCAAAAATGTGTATTGAATTTATGGTACTTATTTGGGTAGTTACACTGAAGATTTGTAGGAGCAACACCATTTCAGTTTTCTTCCTTTCTGGCCACATGAAATCACAAAGGTAGCCAGAGACAAGGATTTATCCTTGAAATATAAAAAATTAGCTTAAATTAAAACCAGTTGTCTAGGCTAAATCTTCCCATTTCCTTGCTCTGAGAAAAGCCACAGAAATTATAGACTGCACAGTTAAGTGTAAAATATTTTGAGTTTTGCTAAAAAACATGGGAGAATACTTCTGGGAAGGATTTAAAATTTCTGAGCTCCTAATGATAAAAATAAGAATGAAGAGTCAATATATAATTAAATAAGTACCAGGCGTGGGCTCTTACTACAAACTGATTTTGCATTCATTATATTTCATTGCATATTTCATTGTACTAAGTGTTAAAACATTTAGAATACCTTTAAATGCAGGAGGTGATTTATTAATAAGGAGCTTAATCTAAAGTGATTTAGCTCCAAATGTTTGGATATAAGTCTGAGATTCTCCTCACACCTCCAACTGAAAAGTGTCTGCGTCAGTGTCTTCTACAGGATACTCCCTTGAAAGGAAGTGGTTGATGAGGATGGAGGTTCTGTCTTCAGATAAGGGTGTATATGATTCATTTGACACTGCTGTGATGTCAGAAATGGAGACAAAGTGAATTCCGCTTGCCAAAGCCCACTGATGAAGTGAGGATCCGTGAGAGCATGCTGCAGAGCCAAAGCACAAACTACTCTGCGCAGCATCATCTTCTGGCCAAAGCCAGTTAGAAGCCATATATATCTAATAAGCATATATAATATGCAGATGGGGAGTCATGCTAAGCAAGTTATTTTGGATTAGCTGTGGGGATGATTATAAAGTCTCATTTCCATACACCATTTTCATCCCCCCAGTGAGTGTGGGGAAGAAAAAGAAAAAATCAAAAAACAAAACCAGATGTCCTGTAAATACTTTCCACTTAGTCTCATGCGTTTTTGCTATTATCATGGAAATTTGTATGAGAACAATAACAATTTAAAAAGTCATAGTCCAAAATACAGCTTCAGGTGTGAAGTGTCTTCTGTGTTTTGGGCAGCTAAAAGTCTTCTCTAGAGCCCATTCTGATTCCAGAGCAACAATGAGATTTTTAAAAAAGACATGCAGAAAATGGTCTTTTCTTCTCAGTTCATGGCTTTTGATAGGGTCACAGCTTTTACATTGGCTTCCACTGGATCCCAATTAGAGGAGACTGAATAGGAAATAATGCCATGGTGCCTTTTTATGCAGAATGTGGTATTTGAACTCAGAACATGACAAAACTTGTCTTTACGGAGTTCCAAAAATCATGACTTCTCAATGCTTTTTGTGAGAGTAAAGTACAAAAGGAAAAAAAAAAAGAATTCAAAGTTAATTTTTCCCCTTTGTATTATACAATGACACTTTGCAACTATAGCAGAGCTATCTAAGGGTATAGCAGTTGCCAAGCTACTTGTCATGCTTGAGGGCAAGCCTATGTGAGAAGCGTAGCCTTCCAGTCCTGTCAAGTGCAATGGATTCCTGTTCAGCATATACTTTTGCATAAAACAGACCCAAGACAATCAGGAGAGCTTAATTAAATTGTTACTGATGTGTATCAAAAGGAATCGACTAACTTGTTCTAACGTGTGAGAGAAAAAGACTTCTTCAACTTGTATAGTCTTCTGCTTTAAAGCTGATCCTAGGTGCTTAGGTCTGTGTGCCAAAATGTTCAAAGCAGCACAGCTCTGTCTGTTGTCTCTAAAGAATACAGTTGAATGAAGCTGGACATCCAAAGTAGTTTTCCAGGTTTTCCTTTCCTAGAGAGCATTTCACCATAATCTGTGATTTTGTTAAGGATACCTCTTTACCAGCCTGGAGTGTCAGAGAAGCAGCCTTTAACAGCAGCAGGAAGGAGGAATAGAAGTGCAACTGAGACAACAAATCTTGTCTGTGCAGCTTGGGAGAGGAAGACTGAGGCATGAGCTAGATTAATAAACAAGTTAACTGTACGTAGCCTCTGAGGACACTGCCTGCGGTGGACAGATAAAACATTTCAGGTCCATCTTGACCCAGATGTGTACGTGCATTTTTTTCCAGAGTAAGCAAGACAAGGGCAGTGGTCTCTGATGTCTTCATGTACGTGTGTACAATTGGGATTGATGTGGGCAGTATTTCTTCTTCCCTGGTACACAAGCAGTCTGATAGTCCTGTTGGTGACTGCAGCTGCCTTTTTTGCAAGGGCCTTCTGGCCAAAGAAAGAAATAAGGAGAAAATGGAAATTTTTGTGGGTAATTGGTGTTCTTTGAATTTAATATCTATCTGGATTCCCTTGATTTTTCTTTATGTCTTTGTTTATGCAACACTGAAAGTAGTGGAGGCTGTAGAATCTGAGCAGCCAGACACTTATTCCCTGTGTTGCTGAGTCCCAACTGGGACAGTAATAATGAAATGTCTTGTTACTCAGGGAGATTTAAATGGGTGAAAAGGGGGAATAAATGCAAGGGTCTCCTGGTCATTTCTCCAAATAGGTTGGCTAATAAGGAGGACACTTCATAGGTCGTTGACCAGCCACCATCATCTGGTGTTACCAGATCTGTAAAAGCATTCAGTAAGAAACTCACATATTCTCTCTTAAATGTCTCTGCAGTTTTGTAGAATCCTTCAAACATGTAAACATGTAAAATCTCTGTCGTGTCAACTGTAAACTCACTTGCAAGTGATACCTTCACCTGCCAGGTGTCAGCGACTTGTACCTCATTTGGTTGATCCTGCCACACTGCATGATGGCATGTGAAGCTGAGGGGATGATGCTGTGCTCTGGGGAAAGACTGCCACATAGCCAGGCTCAAAGTGCTCCTCTAGGAAGTAGCAACACACCAATTCCTTAATTGTGGTTTCATCTATGGGAAGAGAAATTACTGGTGAGGTCTGCGCTGGAGGGCTACAGCTAGATTCATTACTTTTGTCCTAGTCAATACATGTTGTGTATTGACCCCTGGCTATGGTTCTAGCCTGCCCTTATTTCTGTGCTTGCTTTTAAGATGTGTGATTCATTAAATTCACACCTACAAACATGCCCAGCTCAGTGAGATGTCTCTTGATGAGAGAGAACAAGTGAAATAACCTTCAAAGGAATTAAGATTGCTATAAAACTAGCTGATAAGTCTGTGGATCTTAAGTTTTTTCCCTTAGGGCTGAATCAGCTTTTGACTTCAAGGGAAAAAGCTGGCTTCTTCATCTAGCTCGATGTATTTGAAAGAGAGAGGAGATGGAAAGAGGGGAAAAATACATGTCAGCTGTCTGTTTTAACCAAGCAAAACAATCCCATGTAACAGGAAAGTTCTGGGAGGTTCTTCAACTGCTCTGACTGACACAGCTGGGCAATTGACCTGAAACTTGAAATTAAACAGTTACCAGGATTTATACACATTACTTTATTGTCTGCAGTCTAAACATTTTCATGATCTCCATTTTTTCCCCATGGAACTGTAGGACTAGTGCCTCTCCATCTGCTGGTCTAAGCCCTGGGGTTTGCCTGCATAACACTGCTAAGTTCCTTGGAGTAGACTACAGATATAAAAACATTACAGATAGATTTTAACATTAACAAAAAATAATAATGATAATAAAAAAATCTTCCATACTCTGTTGTTTGTGGCTATACCATTTGTTTATCAATGTTTCTCTGAGTTTCTTTGAGGTATGCTCCTAGTGTTTTGGCTGAGGAATGGAGGTGCTTTCAGATGTCATCATAAAGACACTCTAAAAGACTGATAGGAGCAATCCTCTTGCTAAATATGGAACCCGTTGTGCTGCCAAAACAGGAGTTATTTTTACAGGCTACATGGATTAAATGCATGTTCAGAGATGTAGGACCAGCACTCTTTTTACACACTGTGAACCGAAATTTCCACACTGCTGTGGGACACTAATCATGTCAGAAAGTTGACATGGATAGCAACATATCTCATCGTATGGATGGGGGAATTCTGTTTGAGCTGCAATTGCATAAGGCTGGTTTTAGGAAATACAAAACTTTTACATACCGCTCCATTCCAAGTGATTGCACTGGTGTAAGCAAACAATAGGTTCTGACTAATTGCCTCTGTGCTCTCTGGGCCAGTATATTCCTGAAGTGCTGTCTGCTGTGCATGCAATGTACATGACCATAGTCTGCTCAAAGTGAGATGTGCAGAAAATATTGTGCAGACTTGCTCATCACATATTTTTGGGCTGCTGCAAATGAAATTGATGCTATCCAGTTGATGAATCATCTTTAGAGCTGTTTTCTTCTCAAGTGCTTGACAGAAAACATAAATCTTTTTTTTAAAAAAAATTTGTAATGGGGTTTTGGAAGAAGATTTCAGAAAATCAAAAATTGAAGGGCCTTTATTAAACCCATGCTTTATTTTATTTTACATTTTGTGCCGACAGTTATTACACATATTAAGTGCACACTCAAACAAACATATAGAATTTTATTTTGTTTTCATACTGGACACCCAGATTATAGAGTCATATTTCCTAGGATAAATTCTTGCTATTGGGAGTCTGACTTTTGCACTTCAGTGGACTGTTTTTAAATAGGAATTCTGGAATCATAGCAAACCACTCTTTAACCAGAACAACTGCAAGCTGCAGTGTTTTAACACATTTCTACCCTTTATTTTGTCATCAGCATTCCTGAAATACATGAATTTACTGGATGGAATGGCAGTAAAAGCAGTTTACTGATTGCTCTGGTACCTTTTTGCATTCTTTGTGAATTTATCCTCACTTTTTTTTATTTTTAAAATGCCAAATGAGTGGCAAAGAAAAAAAAAAAAAGACTTTGGACTTTACTTGCTGGTCTGTTCTGGTTAGACTGCAATTTTTCTTAAACATGTGGGTGTTTTAATCATTTAGTTTTTCTGGTAGAACACCCTTTGACAAAGATGGTGTCTGCATGACAGCAGCCGACTTCAAGAGATGAACAAATAAATTGCTGATGGTTCAGTAGAATAGATTGAGTATAAAGAAAGACATGCCACCCCTCTTTTAAAATTGCACTACTATTAGTATTGCATAAACAGGCATGTTCCAAGGCAAATTCAAGGTATATTTCTGTATAAAAAACTTCTTGTGCAATTTGGATAGGTAAGTTCTTTGCAAAATGCTCTACAAAAGTACACTTTGAACCCAGTGTTTTGACAAATCATAGCAAGACAGAACTGCTCGCTAAGTTTCCTTGCTTTAACAGATTGCAGGTATCATCTCAGAGGAATAAATATCCTCAACTTCAATGATATTATGCACAAGCTTCATTTGGAGGCAGTGATCCAGATTAGTTGATGGAAAATTTGCTTGTTTTTAATCTTGCACTGTTCACCTGTCTTCAGTAAGTTTCTCCCAGGAAGAATGCTGTGGGTTTTTTTGTCATTATTTTCTTTTTGATGCATCATATTTGTTGGGAGAAAACTGATAAAATAAATTGTTTCCCTTGTCTTATTTTATTGTCTACATGGATTGATATTATCTGCTTTTTAATTGCAACAATTTTAACTACTAATTTCCATATACACCACAACTGTTGCATGGCTGAAGTGTCCCCAGAACAGAAGGGGCTGCTTTAGAGAGGTCTTTCTGTGCTACACTGTTTTATGATACTTGCCATGGGGATGGTGTTGTGGGATAGCTGCATCCACCATTCTTTATTGGCCATAATACCAGATCTGCCCCTTGATGCAGAAAAAGCTGTCTTCTGCAGAAGTATTTAATAAGAAAGTGCATTGTCTTTATGGTCTGGAGAGCTGAATGAAGCACTCTGTCACTTCTGAGAGGTGAATGATTCTTCACTTTCCTTATCTTAAAGTGTGCCTCATAGACGTGCTCTGTCCCTCAGTAGCTATAGTACTTTACCTCTAAGATGAACACTCCCTACAGCATGTATAAAGAAACTTACATGGTGGAATTGATATTACAGCTGTAATAACAAATCAGAGTTTCTACCTAGGAGGAAAAAGAAAAATGGCACGTTGCCTCCTTTCACACTTGCATTCCTTTCAAACCTGAAACAAGCGTTAATATTGATGTGAATGAAAGTGCTTGGGGTGATGTAGTCTGTCTGCCTTTTGCTAGGTTACCTTGAGACAACTGCTGAGGTATGGCAGATTGCATGTCCAGTGTGAATTAGCTGTGATGTCCATTGTGTTCTGGTCCACCGTACAAGGGGTGGGGAAGAGAAGTACTGTCTGGTAATAAATATTTTGAATTTGCTCTGTTTCTATAGCTGAACACATTGATTTTAGGTCTGAAGCCTGAACAAAAACTAGAAAGGAGTCCACTTACTACTTCATTCCCAGGACACAGACATCAGAGCCTTGATTTCATTTATAGTGTTCGGGTGAACAAGGCAAACTGCATAATGGCAATTTGACTTTGAAGTAAAATACTTGACATGCTATTTGTTTTGTTTCATTTCCAACTGAGAAGTTATTATTTTCAAATTACTGTTCCATGGAAACTAAATTATACTGGGGCAGTCTAGATTAATTCAGCTTTTCACACAAAAAGGGCTTTGTGCACACAGCTTGCCTAGTGCATTCCCTCACCTGTGTTCCCCATGGGGCAAGGTCAAGACTGATGTAAATACAACATTTGAAGCTGCTGCAGAGCAGCAGTGAAGAGCATTTGCTTTGTGTGTATGTCTCAAGTGAGATTTTAGTGATGACTAGCAAGGTCAGGTAAAAGGCTTGCAGATGTAAAGGATTTGTTTTAATGAGAAAGTAAATTCTGTTGGACTGGATTTAATTAGCGCAGTTGAGTCACAAAGTCTACTCCAACAGAGGTCACAGAGGAGCTTCCAGGCTCCTGTTACCTCTGCCTAGAGACTGGGGGAGGGACCCAAATGTAGCTCATTGCATAATGTTTGTGTAAAAATGATTGTGCTTTGAGGTAAGCACATTTTCATATCGAAATCTGAGACTTTCAATTTTCTGAATAGCTGCTTTTTTGAGCAAAAGGGTAAGCAAAAAACTGATAAAGCAAAATTTGAAAGCAAACTTGCAGGACAGGAAGAGGGAAGCTAAGTTGACTTGATCGTGGAATTTGATACTCAGTCTTTGTCATCTTTTTCTTCTTCCTCTAGACGAAGTGGTTCATGTTTCTGTTCCTGAGAAGCTCACCTTTGAGGAAGCTAAAGAGCTGTGTCGGAAACGAGATGGCGTCCTTGCTTCTGTTGGGAACCTGTATGTTGCCTGGAGGAATGGCTTTGACCAGTGTGACTACGGCTGGCTGGCAGATGGAAGTGTTCGTTACCCTGCCTCGGTGGCTAGGCCTCAGTGTGGTGGAGGTTTACTTGGGGTGAGAACCCTGTATCGCTATGAGAACCAAACAGGCTTTCCTTACCCAGATAGCAAGTTTGATGCCTACTGCTATGAACGTAAGCTTTTTTTTTTTAGTTATAATTTTCAGTACACTCACCACTCTAACCCTAAAAAGCATCTAATATATGTTTTGTTTCAGTTCTTGTGGTGCACATCAGTCTTTAAAATTTGTTTTATCAGTATGGCTTTGGAAAAAAAAATAGAGGAAAGCCAACTTAAACAAATGTCTTAAAGTAAAATTGCCAGATAGAGGCAAATTTTTAAGGTAAGATTTCAGCCTGGGTACTGTTGTATTTATGTGGAATGACACACCGTATCCACAGCCAACCATGGGTTTGTGGAATACGTAATTCAATGCCTGATTGCACCCTGGTTTCTTCTGTGTAAAGTCAATGAACATGAGAACTGAAGAAATGTACTTGACCAGATAAATGATTGTCATCTAGCCCGATGCTCTACTTCCAGTGATGGCAGTAAAAGAGGCAGTTTACAGAGTGCATACAAGCCAGGCCTTTTTCAGGTCTCTGAGATGCGAGTGAACTGGCGGCTATCTTTGGATTCAAGCCATTTTACCACACCATATATTTCAGGCTTCTAAAGAAGTTATAATTACTCACCTAATGCTTCATGTGTTGGTCAACTGGCACTGCTCTAAATTGCCTTTCTTACTGCTGCTTCTGTCCTCCTAGTATTTTCAGAGACACGTCAAGTATTTACCACATCCACATAGGAGATTGCATCAATCTAATCCAGACCTCCTCCATGCCCATCAGCTTTCCTTTGTCTTTGGGGTTAAATATTGCATTGTAACCTCTTCCATCTTCCATACTAGCAGCCTGACTCTGCTATTATGGTGCAGCCACTTCTTGAACAGGTTCTATTTGTCCCAGAAGGTTCACCAGTTTCTAGTAAAGCCTAGCTTGTCTTCCCTATAACATCGTCTTACCTCTGCATTATAGTTGTAGATCCCTGCCTGTCTCTTAGGCCTTCATGGAACTGACCATGCTTCTTATGCCACCACGGTGGTCCTGGCCTCATCTGCCCAGCCCCCTGCAGAACATCCCTCCTACATTTCCTTCAGTGATGAGTACTTACAGCTTCACTTCCCCTACACCTCCAGATAACATTTCCATGCATATCATGATGTGCAACATGTGGGCTGGTGTGTACGACTTTCAAATCTCACAGACCAGCTAACTGTGTCTATTAGCAGAGGAACCCATCACCTTGTTTCTGTCCTTTAAAATCCCTTCCATCCTAGGACTGTTCCTGATGCAAGAAGACACTGATTCTATTGGAAGGTGGGTCACATCTAAGAGATTAGAGTGTGTCTTCCCAGCTAAACATCCAGAGACTTGCAGCTTCCTCAGCAGCGTAAGGAAGCTGCACTACTCAAGAATTTCTCTGAAGGCCTCTCTGATGAAATTCCTTTGGTTGCAAATTGTACTATTGGCATTAAGGAGTAAAGGCAACTTGTGTTGAGTTGGTCTTTAACTAAGAAAATAGAATTTGTAGGGGGCTTAGTCCTGTGACTTGTTTTATCAGTCACAAGTGCTTCAAATGTGCATCATGTACTGTCCCCATTTTTGTGGATGATGAGCAAACTGCAGCCATAGATCTTTCCAACTCAGGCTTTGAAGGCTCATTTATGAGCAAACCTTACTGCCTAAGAATGAATCCTGACATCTGTTGTAATGTTACGCTCTGACTGTTCTTACACATTCTTACCTGCAATATTTTAAATTATTATTTTTTGTTGTTCTTTATTGCTTGGGGGCTAGATGTTGCAAAACTTTGCATGTAGAAGTAGTCCTAATGGACGTCAAAGGAACTGCATGAAGGAGTAAGGACTTGTTACGTTCAGGCGTGTGTGCTTTGATCTGCAGAGCTGAATTTTGTCAAATCACTCCTTCAGTCCCTTCCCAAAATTGTCTGTGATTATTTATAAGTGTTGTGGGTAAAATTGACTAAAGGGGATGCCATTCATCAGACCCTCTAAAACACAAAGTAGGGGGACTGTGTTTTGCCTGTAATCTAGTCTGTAGGTAGGACAAATTCCAAATTTTCAACATATTAGTGTGAGTGAATTTCACCCCTTCCAAACAACATGTGCTTTTTCAATGTATTTTCAGAGTTTTTTTTTAATAGTAATTTACCATATAGCCTAAAAACAACCTTGTTAAGAATTGGGTTGCTCTTTCTGCAAACTGTTGCCCTTGTTACCCAGAAAATAAATATTTCATCAGTTTGCAACCCAAGAAATAGAAAGACTATGATTATGGATCATTTTACAATAAAATAATAATGATAAAAAAGTAGACAGAACCAACATAATTTAGTAGATGGCTGGCTTGCTCTCTAGCAATTTTGATTGCAATCAACATTACATCAGATTTAATTAAATGCTGCTTGTTAGATGACTCAGGTTTTGCCAAATACACCTCCTTTTGTGCAAGGAAATGCAGAAGAACAACGCTGAACCATATACCCTCCTTCAGGATGCCTGTCTGCCATACATTTCTGAATTTTTTATAACTTTCTCTCTCCTTCTCAGAAGGTAATCAGGACCTCACAGCAACCAGCTAGAATTCTTCATTGCTTTTGGTATAATATTTATGCATGTGGTGAGTAATGAGACGCACTGCCTAGCGTCTTGGTCTTTCACATCTCAGACTGAACAGCATCTGCAAAGCAAGACACCCTCTCCCTCTTCTGGGGCAGAGAAAGAGGGAAAAAAATACTCTGCAGGTTAGCTTGAATTTTAGGTCCTTGTTTCAAGTCATCTTTTATCCAGAAGTTTTCCCTATCACTTCCTAATATTCAGTATTTTCAGTATTCTCAATTTCTTCCCAATGTTTCAGTATTTCAGTGTAGTAACATTACACATGAAATCCTCCATCAGCTCTGACTGCTTTTAACTCAATATGAAGTTTTATGCAGCAGTTCCTACATTGCCAAAACTGTCCTCTCCGGTCTTACGGTTATTTCCATTACAGTGCCAATAGCTCTTGCTGTGCTCATTAGGTGTCTCACATTATGCCTTTGTACTTTACTCATCACCTGAGTACCCAATCATACCAGCAGAACACCTCTGTGGCTGAAAAAGAATAAAAGAGGGAGGTGGCTTCATGCTTTTATGATCTGCTGAAAGGAAAAACAGTGTGTGCCTCTGTGGACGAGGAAGGTCGAAGCCAGCACCGAGGGTCTGCAGCACAGATGTTAATGCACTGACCTCAGTTTTTACAGAGTCCCTGTACAGTTTCTTCTTCCTCCCGTGTGAAAGCCAGAGAAGTTTCCATTGACCCAGCTTCGAGTGCTCTGGCCACATGCTGCACATTTAGTTTGAAGCACAGGGGCAGTGATTAAAGACCTACCCCTGGTGCTTTTATTCATGCTGAGTAAGACTATATTCCCTGAGTAAGGCCACCAAAGCAAATGCTGCCCAGCCTCAGAAGGGATGAATCTAACACTCAAATTTACATGTACTCTGAAGGAGTAGGTCTATGGCAGATCAGGCATTTGTTTTAATCATTACAAATGTTAATCTTGCAGGTAAGAAAGGGGCTTTCTTCAGCTCTCCTTGAAGTCTTCAATCCTATCTTGTGATTTAAAGTCTCTTTGACAGAAAATCACAAAACACTGATTTTAAATCGTGGTTAAAAGAAACCTCAATCAGTGTTTTGAAAATCTGAATTACTTTTAAAAAGGAGTCATAGTGATCAAAATATATTAAAAAACAGTAACTTGAACAGTGAATTAAAAACAGTAGGCACTAATTTCAACAAAACAGCAAACCTGGACACTTTTAACAGTACGCTTAAGTTCAGCATTTTAACCTCAGCTGTTTTCTGGTTACAAAGTTACACTGTGCAAAGTGTCTTGACTTTTAGAAAATAAAAGTGACCCACGCTAATAATACATGATTAAAAATCTAAAAGTCTTGTTAAAAACCTTCTTCACTTTGATCACAGATTTTTTGACTCTATAGAAACCACATGGCCCTTAGTTTCTGAAACATTATCCGTGTGTTTCATCTCATCCCTTCATGACTTTTGCCAGACTTCTTAGTTCTTTTTTTCTGAGAGGTACCTAATCATGTATCTGATGAGGCTTGAAAAACTTTCTGGTTGGACACATGATTAAATATTTGAAGCTCCTTGGAGGCCATCATCAAAGGAAAAGTTTTTCAAGTATGAAAATGCAGGACTTCTATTCACAGTTAAAAATAATAATAATAATAATAATAATAATAATAATAATAATAATTAAAGGTAGAAGAACAGTCATGGAACACTGGTGTTTATAAGGGAATAAAACAGTTTCAGCAAAGAATACTTCATTTTTAATGGGTACTTAATGTTTATCTGCTGCATAGAACTGTAGGTGATTTAACCCTGTCACCTATCCTATCCCACATCTCATCAGATTAAATTCATCAGGTTAAACCTTGCCACAGACTTCAACAGATGTTGGATTAGGATTATACTACAGTATATGTAGAAAAATTGTGCTCCAGGAATGCACTACTGTGCACAGAAATGCAAAGCAATATATATATATGGCTTTTGTCTTACATACCTACAGCAAAACTGAACTAGATGAACTACATACAAAGAAGTGGTTGAAGTTTTGAAAAATAAATCTGTGTTTCGCTGAGAAAACTGGTTTATTAAAGCTGAATACTTCCATGGACCTGTATTGATTTTGGCGAACCTCTCAGCAAAACATATATTGCTTGATTCAAAACACGTGTCTACCATTTTGGAGTCATTTCTCTGGACTGACCATTTTGTTTCAGATTTGCTCTTTCAATTCAACTTTCTTTTTCATGCACCTTTGCCATTTCTCATTATGTATGATTTCATTCTAGCTGGAGATTAGAAAATTCCAGTTCAGGGACAGATGCTGCACATGGTCATCCACGAATGGGGTCCATGTTGTTTTGATTGCTCTAATACAGCCTCATCAAGAGCGGCTTTGAGCCGTCTGCTGCTCATGACTGGGGGCCTGCTTGTTTGCTGCTTTGTGTGTCTAATGCTCAAAATCAGAATGCATTTTCACAAAGGAGACAAAGGAAACAACAGCCTTTGTGATACACAACAGCTCAGGACTTTGCAAGACCAAAGGGGAAAATAATTTTCTCTGTGCAAGCCTCTCCTCTGCCCACTCCATAACCTCTTCAACCCGAACCCCTAGTTTCTTGCCAGTTCTCACTAGGATGTTGGGCTTTGTAACCTAAGGTGACTTGAAAGCAGTGTTTTGCTATGTAGGCTGTTGAAGTGGGGAAAGAGAAAAAAGTCCTCCAGCATGAACCACCACAAGCACAAACTGCTGCGCAGAAACATCAACAGAGCTTGACTTGTCCGGCAGCAGAAAGGATAAAATTTTTAGGCATAGCTCAAAAGTTGGCAGAAAAATTCTTGTCCTCCCTTTTGCTGCATGTGACTTAATTTGGAAAACTTTGAATAACTAGGCTAATCTATCCTTCTCCGCAGCAACCGTCAGTAGCTACATGTCCCAGCTATTTCCTGGATGAGAAGATTATTTCCAGCCTGATGTCGGGGACAGTATTAGAGCAGATCTGTGCATTTTTGATCAGTTTTAGAAAGACTGCAGAATGCTGGAGACATTAGGCATGGTGATACTCTATAAACAATATTGTAAATCTGAGGAAAAAGATTTTTTTAAAAAAAGTTCATCTTAGGAGAAACACAGTAGAGTAGTGAGAATATTAAAGCCAGTGTCCTCCACCACTTCACAGCTCAGTCCAGTATCAGGATGGGCAAAATACCCTTGAAAGGCAAGCATTTGAAGGTGATGGCACTGACCACAGAGTAGGCAAGGCTGTTGGCTCTGCTTATGCTTCCCTTTTCTCTCAGTAGAGGTGAGGTCTTACCTACACACAACAATTCTCTGGCTTTATTATTTTGCTGAGGTGGTGGATTTCCATTCTTCTCTCGCATATGCTTAGGGAGACCTACATAGCTGCAGAGATCTCCAGAAATAAGTCAGACCAGGTGCAGGAGGAATATGTTCCCAAAGCTCTCTGCAGGGTCTGTAGCAACAGGCAGACATCCCAAAGGCTCTGCACAATAACAGCTTACAGCGTGTTTCTTATTCCACCCTGCCATGTTCACATGGTGGAGGAATTGTGAGAAGCCATGCAGGCCATGCTGAAAATGGGCAAGAAGGCCTCAACTTGTGCCACACACCTCACTAATACCTGGCCCATAGAAGGAGGAGGAGGTAGTGGCATGGTGTGAAGCATGAAGACAGAGAACTTGGTTTATCAGTCAGCCCCCTGGACTAAGTCCCCTAAATGTGATCCAGCTGCAGCCCTTAGGTGGCTCAGGAGGTATAGCTTCAGAAGGATGTGCTTTTTGCCAGAGAAAGTGAGCACACATTTCTCTGAGTGATTACACAGGTGGCTTCCTGGAGAGCAGACCCTGAGGGCAAACAATGTGAACTTGGGGAAGGGGTGGAGAAAAAAGGACACGGTGGCAGGCATTTTCCTTTCTTTCCCTCAGATCGCTCAAAGGAACAGGAAGCGAGGATGGGATTAGGAGCAACAAAGGGAAGACGTAGAAGATCTACTCTCTAGGTATTTAAGTAGAAAAAAATAGACTTTGCTCTTTATTACCTGTGCTCACTGCTGTGGGAACTGTGTAACTCATGGGACACACGGGTAATTTGTCTCCTTTCACAATAGGTAGGGAGAGCAAAGCAGCAAGATTTTTGGTGTCAGTTCCTGACCCAAGTGACAACCTCAGTTCTCCTAATTTTTCCATCATTTATTATTATTACCTCATTCAGAAGACAAAGATTGTTTCTTCTATTTGGTGCTGGGACACAATTTCATTAGGAAGAGCTGACTACGGAGACTCACCTGTATTTTGTCTTCTTTTGGCAGTTTCATTATAAATAACATGAAAGAGAAATGCTTTTTGCTATTTTTCTTTGTAGATAGGCAAGTTATAATTTGTTCACAGAGCAACACTTATGTCTGGGGAAACTGGGAGATAACATCCTTCCCCCTTTAACCATCTGACTTCAGATGTTATGAAATAGCAAGTTGTTTCATTTGACAGGATTTGTGATCACAGAGCTCATAGTGCTGCTGCCTCTGCTGTTTTCTTAGCTGGCAGAAAGGAAACTTAGCCAGTACTACAAGGAAGAAGCATAATCTTTCTTTTTGTTTTTAAGTTTTTCTTGCAAATTAAGTAGACTGCTAGCTATCTATTTGTTTTAATCATTATTACTCTTTTTAAAAAGGCCATTCAGTTTCTCTGGTTTTGCACATATTTTGCACAATTTTGTAAATTGAGAAGGATACTGCATCTGGATTTTTCATTATATTTGGCTCGTGTTTTGATGTCAAAACACAGTGTAGGTAAGTGGGAATATGTGTCTGGAATTATGGGGAAACTGCAGTATCAGATGTTGAAGCCTCCTTATGGTCTCACACGTCCCATATGAAATGAAAAAAACTCCACATCCCCCGTTCACCATTCTGCTTCCTGAAATGAACAAGAGAGAAGGTACTGAGTAAGTGTAATAATGACAAATTTCTGGCTCAGTCTGTAACCCAGAGGACCAGTTTTTATTTTTTACTGTTTTGATCTGGTCTTACTCTTAGGCTTGTCCAGTAAGTTAAACTCCAGCTGGCATAGCTTGCAGAGACACAAGAACTTTGAAGGCTCTCTTCTCCACCAGGGCTGGTAGAAGGGAATGGACAGGACCCAGAACAAACTTAATAAAGCAGCAAACAGGAATGGACGTGTAACAATATATTAAAATGAAACAAACGAATCAGCCTGCTAGTGTAGACATCATGCTAAAAGTGAGTAGAAGACGTTGAACCATTAATTTAGACTCTTTCAACACTAGTGATATTTTGGAAGAGTTTATTTTGGCTGCCATGATCCACAGAAATAATTCAGTATTTCCAGGTCTTGTTGTAATTTAAAACATTTTTTAGTTGTTTTGGCTCAAAATAATCTTTTTTTTTTTTTTTTTTCTTATTTGTAGGGATTATGTTAATCCAGGTTCTTAAGTACATTCCTAAATGTAAACAGACAAGCAATTTTTTTGAGTGGAAAGGAACTGCTCAAGTGGTTCTTTTTAGACACATGGTTAAGATTTTGTGGAATTGATTATGCTGAAAAAGTATATATATATGTTTAAGTTATAAGAGTTATAATACAAAAATATAATCTTAAAAATAAGCATTTTCTTCTCCAGAAAGTACACCCAGATATCGTGAAATTATTATTAAACAACACAGAACATATTGAAATCCTTGTTTGGTAATTGCAAAGTTAAACTATTTATAAAGTAGTGTAGTGTGATTTCCTGAAAATATTGAAAAAATATTAAGCTTTAATATTTTTCCATTATTTTAAATCCTTATTTAAACAATGGTGGGAGAGAAAAGAAAGATGATGCTGTACGGTGAAAACATAAAATAAATAAACAGAGAATGAAAATATATAGTATCTCTGTAAAACCATATACTGCATCCAAAACCAACTTCATTCAGGCTGTTAAATGTAAAAGGAATAGATTAAAAACCTACATGGTAGTCTTTGATATGAGCAGCTGTTGGTGAGATAATTTGCTTTCTTGCTTCTAATATGTTGATGAATTTTATTAGGAAAACTTGCCTCATGTCTTGTATCAGAAGAATGACAAAGGAGATAGCATATTGCATGCATGATGCAAGGAGTACAGTAATACAAAACATCTGGGTGGAGAGGACAACAGTTCAAACTGATGGTCAGCCTGTTAAAAAGGCAACCTCGTCTTTGCTTTTCTCTTTTCTCACAAAATAAATAAATAAATAAAAAATTGATAGATTTCTCCATGAAGAAACGTCTTTTTTTGATCTGCTCAAAAAAGTTTGAGAACCTGAATGATGTTTATGAAAAGCCTTATATATAATATTTATGATGAGGCAGTTTTAGAGAACCTGAAGTTGATATAAACCAGAACTGCTCTTTGCATACTGGCAATTGCCTGCCACTTGCATAGAAGAGATTTGGTTGTTTATTGATAAACTCTTTAAAATACATATATATTTTTCTTAAACCAATATATGAATTAATATGTACTGAATCAAATGTGCTTGGTATTTGGTCAGACTAACTCCATTAATGCATACACCTATTTTACCAAATAATTAACAGATAATGACATATGATCAAGAAATAACAGTATCTTAGGCATACACCTGTGAACTTTTGGGTCTCTCAAATATTTCCTTTGGGAAGTTATTTAAATGGTTGTAAGTGTACACAATTTTCCAGCAGTGAGGAAATAAAATTACCTTTTTCTTCACAGATTGTAAAATATTTATTCATGCCCTCATTTTTGTGTAGCTTTGTTGAATAGTATTAGATACCAATATTCTTTTGAAGCCTAATATTAATCATCCCTTGAAATATGGTAATTGGACACTGAATGAGTAAATAATGTTGGCTGGAAGGCAAATTTGGTCTGCATTAGGGAAATTCATCATGTGCTTATAAAGGATGATACGGGACTATATGCTGCCTGCTTCCCACCTTGCCATAAGGAAGAGCTGTAAGACAAGCCTTTGGATTCTTCTGTAGAAGAGTAGTAATTACCAGCTACCACTCAGCAAAGCAGTGCTAACCTACTTATCACTCCCTGCTTGTCAGGTGAAACCCTGTGGCTTAAACCAGCCCGGTGCACTCAGCAATGAAAAGCAGTGTAAGGCACAGAACTGTTTAAACTTTTATGTCAGCACTGTCTCACACTCAAGTAACACATGAGCAATGATAAGCAGGCACTTCAGGTTGTAGAAACCCAAGACTCAAAAACCACTGTTAATGCTGTGCTTTACTTAGTGGGATTTCAAGAACTTTACTCCTTCTTGCTCAGCTGAATGCTTTAACCTAAAAATAAATAAATACATAAATTATGTGTATATATGTATATATACATAAATATATATATATTTATATAAATATATAAGCTATTTTTATAAATATATGTATATATATATCTCCCTCTATGTATAAGTAACTGAATTTCCTTTTTAAAGCCACATGCATGCAAAAGAAAGATCTGACATATGTTAGGGAATGAATCCATTCCTTTTTCTGCTGGCAAAGAAAACTACCACTTTTAAAAGCAGTGACATCATACATTTCTAGCCTCACAATTTCCTTTTCACTTCCACTGCTCTTTCAGGAAAGTTCTTTTTCCTCATTTCACTGCTCTGTAAATCCACCTATTATTTTAGAAATCCTAAGCAGACAACATCTGGCAAGCCGCTTTTGTCTACGTCAGGGTAAATCAAATAGCTCTCTTGCAAAGGTGGCACTTTCAAAGTTTGGTGTGTGAAACTAAACAAATATTTGTGTGACCCTAACTTACGCATGCAGAATCCATATCTACAATATCAAATTAGGTATGGTTGTGTGAAAGTAACTGATCTGTGTATACATACTGGGTATGCTTGAGCATAAACTCCCTTACAAACATATGCCTTCAGCTGAGCCTTCCTATTTTTTTTTCCTTTGTTTATGCTCAGTTATTTTTGCATACTATTAACTCCTTTACTTTTCCCAGCATTGCACAACTTCCAAGTCAGAAACTGCTGCATTATCTGGAACATCTTCATCCCTGTATGCCAGGCAGTAAAAATCCAATTTCAGAATGTACTTTTCCCCAATAAGAGGCTAGTATTCATATCTTACATTAGGGAGAGTTTCCTGATCTCTTTTACTAACTCACAGCAAGAGTAAGGAGCCCTTGGTTTCAGGATTGTCTCATAAAATACTGTATCTGATTTGATTTCTGCATTTTAGAGCAATAAATTTCTTAGCTCAAATAGATATTCAGCAATATCTTCTTTTGAAATATGCTATACATATAGTTGTGTCTGTCTCTGGTAAGCAGTTAGTGCTCTTACACACAACCAGTTTACTGCATTCTTCATGTACTTGGTGTGATTTAAAGTGCCATATTTTGCTTTTAACTGTCATTCATGTAAGTCTTCTTACTCTCGGTCACTTGGCAATCAACAGCACTGAGCTTTAACATTCTCATCTTCCACTTGTCCATACCCATTGCCCTTCTGAAGATGACTGATCTGGAAGAACTGGAAGAGGGGAAGATGTTTCCACCTTGAGATTTTCCTGAGTTAATTGTGTTTTCTGAGTACAAATTCACCTTTTTCATGAGTTTTAAGTCCGATATCAGACTTTGGAGTGGGATGCATTTCTTCCTCCAGTAGGGTGGAAATCTGTATCAGAAGACATTGGATGGGTAGCAGGATTCTTCAAACCATTGCAATTTGCTTCACTAGAAAGACTTTGCTTTCTTTGTGTCTTGTTAGCTATCTAGCATAGTGACACCGTTTCTGCTCCAATCATTCAGAAGATTCAACGCTGCCTTTTCATGTTCAATAGTCCCCAAGAAGCACTTTTCTATGTGGAGGAGGTTCAGATGCATATCTTTGAAGTGTTTTCCAGAGATCAACATCATTACAGTACTAAGTTTATGGTCCTAAGGTTTACCATTCTCACCTTTACCCATAATCTAAATTTCTCTCTGTAATTTAAAAACAGGGCAGCACCTTTTTTGGCATTTTAATACAGTATTTTCTGATGGCATGTTTGTTCCTGTTGCTTAAGCATGTTCTCACTCCTGTGTGAGGGTTCATTTTTACGATTTGTAATTATGTGCTGAAAATAAACTACAGTGGTATTTTACTCTCTTTATGCATTTTAGTTGTATGGTGAAGAAATCTTTGAAGAAAACCCACAGATTTACAGTACCACTCATTCATGACATTGTGAAATAAACTTTTACATTCCTTGATAAGTACTTGGTTATTTCATGGATACTTGTGTAGTATTAGGACTTCTAGGGGTAATTGCATAAATAATGACTAAACAGAATACTGCCCCTGTTCTCATATCATCTGACATTAAGTTAGATGTCCTGCAGCTTTTTAGTATGGTCCTTTATGTTGTCATTCAAAGTTCTTTAAAAGCTCAACAGTTGTCTAAAGTTTTTTACTCTTATATTATTTCTTAGTGTAACATTTTGTTAGGACCACGTAAACTGAATTAAGATAATGTTTGTGTTCTTACTCAACAGTTCCTTCACATTTTTTTTCTTCTTTTTTAAGGTAAAAAAATCATAACAGAGCCTACAACCATTAAGCAGATCACAGCTCTGAAAACTGACAGTGAGAAACCATCATCTGCTAAAGTCACTGTTAAACCTCCTGCATTTGAGACTTTGATTACTGAAGTGTCTGTCACCAAAACAAAGGCCCCTGCTTGGGAACAAACAACCACAGAGACTGAAGAAGATACAGAAATGACTACTGATGTGACTGAGGAGAAAAGGGAAATGGAGGTGCTTATGGAGAACATTAAGTTAACCACCCTTCTACCTCAGACTGTCACAGATGGCAAAATAAGCCTTTACGATACACTGGGAAGGACTGAATATGATGTTTCACCTAGGTTAACAGAGAGCACATCTGCAGCTTTGGAACTGGAGCACACTTACTCTGAAGCAGAGTTGCCCGAGGAACAAGGTAGGTCTGAAAGCACTGAGGACGCTTTCTTGACCTCTGTAATTTTTCAGGATAGCACAGCTGTAGCTAAGAGTTCCACTGGTTCATGGGAAGATATTGAAACAGGAGACACACAAAAACATGATGCTGATAATCAAACTGAACAAATAGAAGTGGGTCCTGTGATGACAGCTACAGATAGCTTGGTACCGACTTCTCAGAGAGAGTTTCCCAGAACAGGGACTTCAGTTTCACTAACAAAAGCAAATATGTATCTGGGTGCCCAGTCAACAAAAGAACCCACAAAAAACTCAATGGAAGCAAAATCTGACAAGAAACTCACAACTGTTGTAATCCCTAAAGCTTTGTTCACTGATCAGTATGATCTTACTACAGAGGGGGAGGGCAGAGAGAGCATGTACACCGTTATGCCTGATAGAGCTTCTGGCACAGCTACTGGTAGCGTCCCAGAGTCAGAGGTGCCTGCTGTATCAGAGACACTTGTAGATGAGCTTGCAGTAACCACTGGAAAATCTTCTACAGCAGATGAGTCAACTCCATTCATTAAATTTAGTTCTTCTGCAACTGTGCTTGATTACGAGGCTTCAGCTGAAGGAAGCAGAGAGGACTTAAAAGATGTGCAGCACACTGTGTCAGCTGGAAAGCCTGTATCTTTTTCTGTATCGACTGCCAACCACACAGGATCTGAACCCGCTGCTTTCTCAGGAAGTACCATATCCCCGCAGAAGTTTGGAGAAGGCATCACTTCTGTTATTCATTCATCTCAGCAAACAGAAGGATCAGATGTTTTAGAAAAGCAGGAAAAGACAAAAGAGCCAGAAATTAGAACAATAGATACTAAGGTCCCTTATGTCACTACTGTTGTTCCTGCTTCTGTTACAGCAGAATCTGAAGGACATTTTGCAAGTGAGTTTACACATGCTCCTCCAGGTTCTGGCACATGGCTGCAGACAGATAAAGATCAGGGTTATATGACAGAAGAGTCCTCTTATACTAAGAGAATTACTGAGTTAGATACAGAAGATGGTATCTCTGGAATGGAGCCTACGTCATCTCCAGGGCAAATGACAGAATATACAAAGCATCCAGGAGCTCCAGTGTCAGCAGTAACAGATGAAACTGAGATAAGCCTGGAAACAAAAAGTGATGAAGAAATTGTATCAGCTGATTTTGATCAGAGTAAAGGTACTACAGATATCTTCCACACAAGCAGTTCTTTAGATTTGGAAATGACCACAGTATCTAAAATATCAGTGCATGAAATCAGTGTAACAAGAATGCCTTTTAGCTCCTCAAGTGGTACTGTATTACCAACTGCTGTGCCCACAGTTACAGAGGTGACTGGGCACGAAGGAGATGAAACATCAGGGTATGTTTTGAAAACATCCATTCCTACCCCAGAAGTAGAACAAACAAAGGCTACTGAGAAATCAGTAGAGACACCTGCTGAAGAAATCTCTACTGTGACGGAAGTCTCAAAACACACAGTGACAGAGGAAGGCCAGACAGGTGTTGAGACATTGACTGAGGAGGAATCACTGGCAACACTTCAAGACAGAGAAGGAACAACATCAGTTGGCTTTGGAAGGACACAGGAATCATTTATGTTTACAGATGTAACAGAGGTGGAGACACAGAAAGAACACAATGCTTCCCTAGTTCCAGTTACTGTAGATAGTGAGGTCATTAGAGATATGCAAGTTACTGATCAGACTCCTTTTGATGGTAGCATTCATACAAAAGCAACAGACACAACTGCAAAAGATAGCAAAGTGTTCCCGAAGGAACTCACCACGAAAGATCAAGATCAAGAACCAGATACTGCCACGGAGTCTACCTTTTCTATGACATCTGTCCAAATACATGAACAAAAGATGACAACAGGATCTGAATCATCCCAAACAACCATTCAGGAAAAACATGACGAAACAGGTTCAGCCTATGATGAGACATATATAGCAACAGAAGTATCAGTGCCAGCAGTAAAGCTCACAGAATATGGAAGAGTTCTGGGACCTGTTGAAACTAGCACCAGGTCCCTGCATCTCACTGTGACTCCCCAAGCTGAGACTGCTACTGATCAAGAAGAGCAGATCACTGAAGAGTTGCCTGTAACAGCTGGTACACAAGCAAGAATGTACGAAAGCAGAGGAACCCCCACCATGGAAGAAGAGAGAGGTGTAGGGAGCTGGGGTTCTGTGCTGCCCTCCCATATGATGCCCACAGGTCGTTCTACTGCAGGAAGTGTTACTGTTCTGACTTTGGTAGCTTCTCCAAATGAGACTCTGGAAGGTTCAGGAATATCAGAAGAACTAGAAGAAATCAAAACAGTTACATTTTCAGCTAGTGCAACAGAGAAGACAACAATTCTCAGTGATATAACTACATCTCCTATTAGCACTGTAGGCAAAATTCAGCCTACAACATCATCCCCACCTTTTGTTTCTCAAAAGTCACCACGTATCATTCCTGAGGAAGAGGAGGAGGTAACCAGCAGTGACATCGTAATAATTGAGGAATCTATTTCTCCCAGTAAAGCCACTGCTGAAGATGATCTGACAGGAAAGATGGTAGAACCAGAAATTGATAAGGAATATTTCACATCATCAACTGCTACTGCAGTTGCACGACCTACTGCACCATCCACAGTGAAGGAGGCCACAGAGGCTTTACAACCTCAAGAGGTGTCTCCTTCTACTGCACACCCTGATAGTGGAACTGACATAAGATTGTATGTTATTCAAATCACAGGCAATGATACAGGTAAGATTTTGCCTTTTAGACCTGCAGTCCATCACAATGGACAGTTTATCATACCACACTGGTGTAACACCCTTAGAATATACTGGAGGTTCTTCCTGGATCACTGAAGGAGGCAAAGTTCAAGTTTTATCTAGACAGCAACTTACTAAGTATTGGTAGGTCTATTTTTCTACCCATTAAAAAATGAACAGAAAAGTTTTATATATAAGATAAAAATGATTAGAAAAGTCTTATAGGTATGGTTTCAGGTGAAATTAATTTCTGTGTAAGAATGATATGAAACTATTGCTATCCTATTAAGATTCATGATGGTTATGTTCCAGTTTTCCTATTTAATATTGCCACGTCACTGATTTAACTTCAGCTATCTGTGAAACAAGCATTTTAATTTCACAGCTTCCATTCCATGCATTACTAGTCCTAAATAAAGCACTAGATTATTTTAACATTCCATTAGTATGTAGCAATTAACAATGCCATGTACAGTGTAGTCAGCTAAAAAAGTTTAGTGCATTCTGCTGTGTCCAAGGATGGAATCTCCTTTGATTTGAGGGAAGGGTTTTTACAGGCTTTTGTAGCATATCATAGTATTTTTTCTACCCATTTCACAGAATCTGTGATGCAAATTGATGCAGTTTTTACAGCTGCATTCTGTTTTTTAGCTGATGGCATTGTACATGTGTATGCAGCTTCAATTCCATGGGTATTCAGAACAGAAACTCCTGAAATAGTGATGAACTGTTGAGTTTTATAACGACTATGTCTCCTTAACACAATAGCTGGACTCTATACGATTTTACAGTGAAGACTGTAAACTGACGATTATTTAAGATGCCTTGGTAAAACCTTATTTTTTTTTAATATGATGTAGAAGAAATGACAAAAAGGATAAAGCTCAAATATCTAGTAGGTTCAATACAGCATTTTTTAAAAATTATTTTATTTTGGAAATTTTGTTTGTTTGTTTGTTTGTTTTTTAATAGCTTAACTGTCTGTGATACTCTTGAATGCTTATATAAGAAACTGTTTTGTTATTGGTTCTTTGCCGTAACATCCATACCTTTGTAGAATTTTTCCAACAGAAATCACAATTTATGGAAATTTTTGATTGGTTTTATCAGGTTTGCGCTTGGTAGAATTATGTTCAAAAAATCAAAAGGCAGAAGTAGATCCCTTGAGATGTGCTGTATTATTATTGGATCTTCCATGCGGAGGATTTTGTATCTTCATTTGCTTTGTGCTTGTTACCCTACTTTATGTTTACAAGATTTAAAACTGCACAAGTTATATCAGTGGTGACTTAACCTTCTGTTTCAGAAAATAACAGTTCTCTTATTTCAACATTTGAACACTGCTCTTATTTCTCTGACTTGTTATCATTATTTTGGCTGAAGCTGTAGGTGTTGCCAGTGTCTTGGAAGTCTCAAATGAGACAAGAGCGGTAAGTCAGAACAGAAAGGTAAATTCTGAAGACAAGAGTTAAGTTGCATATTAAATGCTTTTGTACCTGAGGATTTTTGGTTAATTCAGCTTAATAATTAATAGTTGGGCTGTGCAGCAGTGAACAACCTTTCCTGCATACATATTTGAATTATACTGTGGTGCACTGCACACAGTAGAGTAGATCACATTGGGCAGCTCTTTGTTCCAGGTGGATGGTAAGAAGTAGGATGGTTTGGGAGTGTGTGGAATCTTATTGTTTTCTTCAGAGAGTGAATAAGGTGTATGGTATAGGATTTCTCTGTTTATGCATCAAGAGCAGTCTTGTTTTCTACTTTCCTTGGAATGGTGTGGGTACTGTGATTCAGTAAATTAGGAGTTAGCCCAATTTCTGATTTCTGGACTATCTAAAGGACAACTGATCAATGCACAGCCACTCTCAGCAGCTATGTTTGGTTTCACTTGGGTGATCTAGTCCTTAGGACAGACTTTCTTCAGGGTTTATTTTATAAATTTTCTTGAACTATGCATCCTTTTTTTTTTTTTTTTTTTTTTTCCCATGTATATATGTGCATATGTATAGGGGTGGTTACATTCCAAACTAAAGATATACATCCCTAAAACTCTGCCTGTAGGATTGATTTGGTCTATCAGAATAGAAGAAAAAACAAACAAACAAACAAAACATTTTCCTGAAATATTATGAAATACCCTATATGGCAGTATCTGTGTTCTCTTTAAGCATAAAAAGATTTACTGCGTACCAAGTGCACAGTCAAAAATGAGCTTTCTTTATTTTTCTGTTTCCAAAATCTAACAGTGGAAATCCCTTCATTTAGCTATGTACAGAGAAAAGCCACCCTATACCTACTTACTATAAGTTAGGCCAGAGCTAGCAAAGATTTATTCTGTCTAAGAACTTGGATTAGGGTTTTCTTTTCTTTCTCCAGAAATGAGAGTCTGCATCTGAAAAAGCCTGTCCAGCCCAGTTTCACTTCATTGTTCCACAGTCCATAAAATTTTATTTGTGCTGAAGAAAGTGTATATAGGAGATGCTGAAGAGGAATGAATTTGACAAATATTACTAACATATGCCCTTCACTAGAATGTAGTTTAACTTCTTATCCTATCATTCTTTGTTTGAAAATTGATCTAGAGTCATACATGAACTACATAAATTGTACCTCTGACTGTTTGTTCTCAGCTAAATGGCAGCAAGAAATAGTTTTCATCATTACATCTCCCTCATAAAACAAGAGTTTTTCCACCTTTGCTTTGACATACATTCCAGACAATATAGCTTAACATTCTTAAATAAAATAATCAGTGAAGGATATCAGCAAAGGCCTTCAAGATTTTAAAGTCAAGCTCCAGAAATATATCCTAAGAAATGACAATTTGCTTACCAATCCTTTCAGATAACAGCTGTTGTAAACTGGAATAATTTTGAGATGTTTGCTGTATAAGGGGCATTGTATATAAATGAATATAATATTTTCCTTCCTGATTGTTGGAAATATTTATGAGATTAATTTTTTAAAAAATCTTTCTTCACCTCCTTGCTATTCATCTTTCGCCAGAAACAACAACTTAACAGTGAAGCGGGGCTTTACTGAATTATGGCATTTGAGTGCTTCATGGATCTTCATCATGATGAGGGGTCCCACAAGGCTCCCTGATGGGGTGTGGAGGGGTATGGGTGGTCTAGGGGTCCCAGTGAGCAGGACAGTGGCAGACCCTTTGCAACAGGCAGGCATTCTATGCGTTCCTGTGACCATGTTGCTGGAGAGGGAGAAGAGAGGGGGAGGATTCCCCGCACCTTTCTTCTCAGTCTCAAACGCTTGCTAAGCTGGCACCACCTTTGCTGAAGGGCTTTGAAGTCCTTGGCTGGAATGTGCTGGAGATGCATGGAATGTGTTATGGATGTATGGAATGTGGGGGATATTATTCTTTATTATTATTGTGGACTCAAGCTGCACTTGAAAGACCTTGTATGCTGACTGGGTTAAAGTCAATTAAAGCTACTGGCAAGGATCTCAGGCTGTCTTATACCCTCCCAGATTGATGTGAAGTAGTACCATATATAGCTTAAATATTTCTTATTTAAAAATACAGTAGGCCCTTAAATTTATTAGACCAGACATCCAGGGACAGTTTCTTCTATAGGACTTCTTTTCTCATGACATCCAAGAGCTAAATACGTATACTTCTAGCTTTTAAAATGCATATGTGCAATCAATGAAACATTTCATAAAGGAATTTCGTCTACTTTGGGATAATAAAACAGAAGTGATTTGGGGGCCTGGCAGAAGATCATCCTCGTTAGCTTAAATTAAATGCGCACAAATGCTGATAGGAAGGAACACATCACTGGATGGATTAAACTGCTTGTTTGTATAAGAATATGGCAGTTTTCAGTGATAAAATGTCTTGTACAAACAATCCGTGCATTTCCATATGAGCAAGTTTGAGGCAGGTGCACAGACTAATGAGGAATATAAATATAAAGCATGGTATTTCTTATGGCCTATGGCACATGGCAGATCTGTGGCAGGTGATCCAATTAAGGAGGAAAATAGATTTGTGCATTGGGAAACATCCCTTTTGTTGTTGTTGTTGTTGTTGTTGTTGTTGTTGCTGTTGTTACAAAGAGGACCACACAGATGTTCCAGGATGGAGTGAGTGTTGGACTTCATTCACTTGTGTGAAACAGCAGGCTGTTCCCTCTGGGTGGTGACCATGTTGCCAAAGGGGTAAAG
>CM021797.1:75912509-75938633 GCA_011076525.1 Nettapus auritus
CTGATATCTGACCACACTAGAACTTTCTAACTTTCTTGTTGCATAGGTTAAGGCAGGAGACATCCCGTCTTTTGATGCAAAAACTGAAAACTTGCTGTTTTGTGCCTTTTATATACTAACAGTTCTCCTACCTACTGTAGTGGTGATCTCTGATGCTATTGCTGGAAGGTAATGGATCAACAACTGAAAAAAAAAACAACAAAAAAAAACTTGAAGGAACTTTTCAGCTCATAAAGCTTTTATGAGCTGGAAAATGCTTGTGGGGGTGTTGTTCAACAGTGGTTGAGGGAATACTGGAAACATAACTCCTGTCTGTATCAGGAGTAATTTGCACACCTGCATTTTTTGGAGACATTTAAAAGTCTTTGCTTAGTGAATGTATTTCAAAGTGCTTATTGGACCCTGGGACTCACACCAGCACTGTCTGGTTTCTTGTCCCCTCCAGCTTTGAGTGGAATGAAATTGCAGGAACTTGTGTTTTGTGGATGTGGAATTTTATGGAAAGAGGTTACAAACCTTTCTGTTTCAACATGTAAGTCTCTGACGTGCATACTTCTGTCTTAGAAATGCAAGAGGGTTTGTGAAATTTGAATGAAAATGAGTAGTGCAGAATGCAGGATGTTAATGAGTCACAGTCATAAAGCTGAACAAAAGAGGCAGAATAGGGTCTTTTCAGGTCTGTCTTAGGCCTCGTTTTAAAATTCATTTAATCCTGTTGTCTTCTCAGCTCCTTCTGGGAGTCTCTCCCAGACCATCATGGCTTTTCTAAAGTCTGATTCTAATATCTCGCCTGAATTGTTTCTTGGCCGGTTCATACCCGTGTTTATTCTTGCCAGCATTGTCTTCTGACTGAATAGGTCTTTTTTCTTCTTGACACTTATCCCTTGATACTTTTATTTCTCTGTTCAGTCATAGAGAATAACCATGTCCCCATTCAGCTTTCATTTTGCTCATTTCTGTGGGGGAATGTGTGCCTGGGAGGGTAGAAATGCTCTGGGAGCCTGCTGGCTCTGGGTGCTGGGATGCTGCTAGGTGGTGGTGTGCAGGGCAGGGGTGGCACACGCCTCCAGCACCTTCTCCATGTGGCCCCTCATGAATGCTTGTAGCTCTCTGCACCTCTACCCACCTTGTTCCCTTCTAGGTTCTTTTTTTATGCCCACTAGCAAATACATGTCTGGACACTGCTCTTTATAGCATAGGCACATGTGCTACGTGCAACTCTTGGTCTACTTTTCAGAAAATGTCAATGTATTAATTATTGTGTTAGAGAGGTTTGCTGAGGGAGAGGAAACTCATTTGTGTGCTGAAATCACAGGTGTCCTACCTCAAATGATAAGTATATGCTACTGAAACTTATTATTTATGATTAGGACCTATATAAAGTCAAAGTTCATTGTAAAGAAGAGATATTTATCTTGCATTCTCTTCATTCTCCTGCTTTATTCTCATCCTTTAGGCCAGGCTGGATGGGGCCTTGGCCAACCAGATCTAGTGGGTGGCGTCCCCACCCATGGCAGGGGAATTGGAACAAGATGATCTTTAATGTCCTGTCGAAGCCAAGCCATTCTGTGATTTATGCAGTGTCTGCTAACATGCCCAAATGGATATGTCTGGATAGCACATCCTTGCCTGCACAAGTTGTTCGCTTTTCTTAGCAACTGTTTAATTCTTGGTATCAGTCATGCATTTAAGAGAAAAGAGAGATCCAACTGTACCTGAACATCATGGTGACCAAAATGCCATCTAATTTGCAATTACATCCCGACTCGTGTACTTTTTGAGGTTATATTCTGTGGCTACAGTTCTATTGGCATTGTGCTACTAGACTGAGCTAACCTCATTTCTGATGGGATGTTGGAGCAATAGAAAAGTGTCTCTGCTTGGGCTGATCCAAATTCCCCTCTTATTAAATGAAAGACCTCCTATTTATTTAGCAGAAGCTGGGTTTGTCTACTTACTGACTGTAACTTTCCAGCTTGCATTAATACTATGGCAGCTGATGGTCCTCACCAGCCCAGGAGAAAAAACAAATTCTTTGCCGCTGCTGCTGCTGTAGTCAAAGGACATGTTTTTACTTCGATGTTTGAATTATTAGTGCAGTCCTTCCTCATAGTGTTTTGTTCCAAGCACTGAGCTTATGTGTTGAGCTAAGAAAGAAAAACACCTAGTGGTTTGGGAACACATTTCCAAATGAAACAGGTTTGTCAGTGTCTGATAGCTGCTCAAGTAATTTTCATACCCTTGATGAATGAATTCTCCATATTATTTGTAAAATGTGCTATACAGAGAGCCAATTTTTCATTTTGTTTTGAGTAGTTAAGTGTTAAATACCAGCTAATATGGCCAGATTCTGATATCATCTTCCCCAGTGTAATTACACCACAGTACTTCCAATGAGGTGATTTACAGCAGAATTGTTTTAGGGGTGGCTGGTATCTGAATGTCTTTGTAACATTACAGCTTCTGTTTTATTCTATAATTAGGTTATTTTTTCTTCAAAGCAGATTTGTGTCATAGGGACTTTAATGAACATATTTAACCCTAACCTATAGCCCTGTTGCTTAATTAAGCTATCTAGAGTTTTTCTGTATCAGAATATTCACATTGCATTGGTGCTATGAAGGCCTTTTTACAAAAAGTAGAACACTGTCACGTGTAAATCATGCTTAAAGTGCAACAGCAAGAATGTCTAGCATGAAAGAAAATGCTAATAAATGAATAACTGTAAAAATGTCAAGCTTTTTTGTACACTTTTTTTTTTTTTTTTTTTTTTAAGGGAAAAAGAAAATACCAACCCCATATCCAACAGAGGTAGAACCTAATACTCAGAAAGTCTCACAAGAAACTGAGACAGTGGATTAATAAGTAGTCTTTAGGACACTATTGCTGGCTCTTCCTGAAGACTTATTATAGAACAATAATTTCTTTTTTCACATTCCTTTATAGACTTCCATAGATACAAGAAAGAGTGCCCTCACATTAAACACTGTTCAGAGGATGCCTACACATTCCCTGCTGTTTTTGCATTGTTTCCAAGGAAATGTCTCAGTTGTAGACATAGGGATTACACATTTCTAGCTTTCTTATAGCTCTTTATTCATGAGACAAATGAAGGAATTTTATTCATAGGTACAATGTAGTTTTTCATACATCTGTTGTAAAGGAAGAAGAATCCTTTTAGAAGTTTTGTTTACATGGAGAAAGTCTTAAGAAATCCTTTGGCAAAAAAGATGAACTATCATTTACATGGAAACTACATTTAGAATATGAACTTTTTTTTTTAAGGAATGTGTTTGTCTGTACCAAAGTCTTCTGAATTTAACCAGATTGTAATAAATCTTACTATTTATGATGGGATATCTACTTTTTGCCATTTTCAGACAATATTAGCTATATTGTTTTGCTTTACATGAAATGATTAATTGGATACAATGAAACTCTGGTTGAATACAGGATATGGTCCTGGAAGTGTATACGATTTTTATAATCGACTCAAAGACTAAAGCTCTTAGTAGGAAACCATCACATTAAGATGGATCACTTAATATTTAGTCTGATAATAACACTTTAAAAATATTTGGTCGGCTATTTTTTATTTTTTAGTATGTATTTTTCAGTGGTCTTTTTTTGTAGTTTTTTGCACATTTTAGATCCAGTGATTAAATTCATTCTTGCTGATCCAGCTAGCCTTTTTCCATCTCCCTTTTTTTGACAGAGTTTAGATGATAAATTTGATCAATAATATACATAATACCCACTGGTTTCTTTCAAGAGATTTGTGAATTATTTCCTGGCAGAAGTCGGGATATGTTCAGAGTGTCTGTACATATTTTCTGTAGCCTTTGGGAACATGAGGCTGAAGTTATCTAAATTGTTCTGTGGAATAATTCACAAGTATTAAAAAAAAAAAAAAAAAAATGCTCAGTGAATTGTCTTACTATTTGCCTGACCAGTCCACTGTACTTGCTTAAAGAAGAACTCGTTATCAAAACTCATATAGGAATTCATCTTTGTAAATGAAGAAATGCAGTTGGAAGTTTCGTCCTGTACAGGAGTAATTTTGTCTTCCAGAAGTCTGTGCTTGCTTTACTATTGCCTCTGCAATGGTTACCATTTGTTTTGTTTTGTTTTGTTTTCTCAGTAAATTTTTTTGACCACAGTCTTGAGTTTTTAATGTAGTCCAGTGAGAGTTCCATAGTTTCAGTGGGAGTTTTTTGGCATTTGGAGAAGAATTTCCACATACTTAATACCCTTTTGCCAAAATAAAAGCATAGAATATATATATGCGTACACGGAGTACCTATATGCACAGAGTAGCATCCTTTTTAGTAAGATTTTATTGTGGGATTTGTCTAAAGTATTTTT
The DNA here is from genome assembly GCA_011076525.1 of Nettapus auritus. Taxonomy (NCBI): domain Eukaryota; kingdom Metazoa; phylum Chordata; class Aves; order Anseriformes; family Anatidae; genus Nettapus; species Nettapus auritus. The sequence goes on from CM021797.1 coordinate 75,916,875, forward strand.
TTTTCCTCTCATAAAAGTGATATATGAAGTGATTCTTGTGTTGATCATGCATTTGCTACTCAGGCTTGTAGTGGATTGCCAGCGTCATGTTTAGTTAAATATTAAATGTTATAAGCAAAATTCTGAAGTCCTCTGTAAACTCTGCATAGATGTGATTCAGCTGAGAGATTAGGATAAAGTCCAGAGAATAGATCTCTGGTGAAAACAGACAGCGATCAGAGAGTTGTAATGGAGAATGAACCTGGTGGAAACCCTCGGTGGCCATGGTGAACTAGTTCTGAGTCAGTAGCCATAGAACTGCATTAGTATAGCACAGAGTTTGTTAGTTACTGAGTAACAGGTTTATTGTCAGTAGTCTGCCCCCACGCCCTTTTTTAGAGCTGCACCAAGCTTATTAGAGCTGGACATCTAATTATTATTATTATTATTCAATCTACTTGGCTGAAAACTTTTGATTGCCAGTATTTTCTAAAAAGGATATGATTACTTTTTTTTTTTTTTTTTTTTTAATGTTTCAAAAGCAAATTAATATTTTTCTAAAACAAATCTTCCAAGAAAAAAAAAATAGAGTAGAAAGAAAAATGCTTTGCTTTTAAATTTAAACATTCCTCATTGTATTCTTGTGTGTGTGTGTGTGTATGATTACATGGTTAAAGAGAAACTCGTTCTCTGTATGTGTCATATGTTCTATTCCCAGCTCCAGCTCCAAGCAATGACATGGTTAAATATTGGCAGGTATACTGCAGGTTGTTCTCAGATAAGTCTTCTGTAGTTATTAGCTCATTATGGAGTATTTCTGCTACATCAGGCTTCCTTTTCAGCTATACTCTTCTGTCTGCGAGGATCAAAGGCACCCCAAAACTGATCCAGAAAGAAATTATGTGTCAGGTTTAGTATTTGACTTTGGAAAGGCGTTGACATGCATGACACTGCACTCCTTTGCCTAAAAATATATTTTAGTCACATTTGTGTCACTCTGTCTGCAACAGTGAGGTTTTTACACCCTTATGTTGGTCCAGTTTATCCCCAGACTGCTTTAGATTTTTTAATACCCAGAGCAACCTTACTTGTTAACCCCTAAAGATACATTTCAAATGGGTGCATTTTTTTTTCCTTCCAAGTCAAGAGATGATACTAAGAATAGTCCATTAAAATTGCAATTACAGAATTTATTCTGTGTCTTTTGAGTAATGTTTGCAATGCATAAAATGCTGAAAAATCCACATGCCATGTATGTCAATATCTGTGTTCTTAACTATTCTAAAGCATACATTTGCATTTAAGCTATTATGAAGATAACTAGTAACACAAGGAGATAGGTCTAGGAGAAAGGTGATTTGCCCCACAGTGGACTATTCTAGCAAAGCTTTGCTCATATTTCAATGAATAAAACTCAAGCCTAAAAATAGATTTGCCATGACAGAGTAAGTGTGTGTTATCACATAATTAATAGCTCTAAATTTGTCTCAATGGGGGAGTGGGGCTGCAGACAATCAGTGTGTATGATCAGTTGTGGTTTTGAGTGCTGGCTGCATGACCAGAGGGCTTGTGCAGAGGTTAAACTAAAAGTGCACTTATGAGGTGCTTGGAAAATTGTAGGGGACAAAATTTCAGTAAAGCATCATGATAAGTGGCAGCACATTTACATAAATTACTCCAGTATTCTGGGGTAATAACATATTCACATAAATATGTGGTTTTATATATAAAAACAACTGTCTGTCTTAGAGCTTGAACATCAGAATATTTTCTGGTTTTGTTTTTGCCACATAAAATTCCCCCTTTGAAGCAAATGACATCGTGCAAGAAGAGACAGCACTGACAGGAGCATTGGTTTGTTAATGACAAATTGGGGCAGAGAGGAAACGGGAAGAAAATAGTCCTCTTTAGGATATTTTTTTATGACAAATATTCTGTTGTTATACAGGGAACTGTATCCTCTACTTGCAGGGGCTTAGACTTGACACTGCAGGAGTGCCATTTTTAACAACTTGACATTTTGCTCAATCTGTTTTTTCTTAACAAGTTTACCACTGTGTCAGGGAGGAAAATGTAGGAAGCGATGAGGCTGAAGGAAACACCAAAGTTTGCCAGAAGGTTTTGTGATACACTTTTACAGTAAAACAGTCCCTTTATTTCTCACATGGTTTTTGTATCATCATGTCTATTAGTTCAAAATTTGGCAGGGGTGCTGTAGCACAACCATTCGGGCCAGAGTCCTGTGAAAAACAGATGTCCGCATAAGTGACATCCACTCTACACAGGTGTTTCTGGTCATAGCCAACAATTCAGTCAAGTGGGAACTTGTGGGAATGGTATAGCTGTAAAAGGTTGCAGTTGAAGAACATGCCAGCGATTGATACTGAGGTTTTCAGCAGTGCTGTATCATTCATGGAAAGAAAGACACTCAAATACGGTACAGCAGATTTGTGGAGTGAATCCGAGAAGGCAAGGCTGACCACCCACACTGAATTTCTTTCAACTCCTACCAATCCAGTTGTACACAAATTCTTCTTTTCAAAGTTTTTCTTTCAGAGATTTGCTTGGGTGATTGGGATTTCTATGCAAGGCTAATTTATATAATTTATATCTCATTTTTCTTTTCTCTTTCTTTCTTTCTTTCTTTCTTTCTTTCTTTCTTTCTTTCTTTCTTTCTTTCTTTCTTTCTTTCTTTCTTTCTTTTTTCCTTCTGATGAGATTTTAAAAATATTACCTTCTCTTTTGATGATTAAAGGAAGAAGAAATCATAAATTTTGATTAAATTTAGAAGGTATAAAAAAATAAGCCTGTGGAAATGTGCATTACATCCTTAAATGTTTCTAAAGGGAGCCAAAGTTAACAAAAGTTTTAGAAATATATCTCCAGCTGGGGAAAACTTTTAAGTGAGCTAAATAAAAATCTTTATTTATTTAGACTAATCAAGTAATCAAGAACTGGATTTTGCTAGACCTCGTCATACATACTGTCCATGTTAATGGAAGGTAGAAGGATGAAAATAATCAAAAATTTAATTATTTCAGGACCTTTCTTTGTTGTCTTTACTTAGGTATGTATAATAGTAGCCATGTTTCTTTAACACCTTAGACCAGCTCCTTGGCAGTATTCCCACCTTTCTCTGCTGGGGGAAATGGGGTATGCCTGAAGCAGTACTGCACTTTGACCGTGCTTAGGTAGGTTAATGATATTACAAGATGGCACAAGTTAGAGGAATTGCATTTACTTAAGACTGACACTTGGAGTTTTCCTTCAACAGGAAATGTCTGTGTTTCAAAATCTTATTTCCTTTGAAATGAGATGAAAAGAAGAACAATATAATCCCTACTCCATTAAAAAAGATGGTCCAAAAGATGTTATCAGAATGCTTTATATATGTAAAACTGAAGCATTCTGTAGCAATTTAAATGTAAGATTTTTAGGGAAAAAAAATTAAACACATGTAGTTTTAGAATTTTTGTTTTGTTTGTTTTGTTTTTAAGGAGGGCCATCTTGTCAGATTGCTTCTTCACTTCTTCACTATGCTAGTAAAAGAAAATATTAATTGAGACTGACACATTCCTGTGGCATTGGTTGAGTTTTTTTCACTACAAGATTTTCAGAAAGCTGTAGTCATAAACCTGCTGGAGTTAGTCTAGACTGCCAAGCTGGTCCTCAGCAGAGCTGAGGTTCAGGGGAGTCAATGTATGACATAAAGCTGTGTAAGTTTTTCCTCATGCTAGGTCCTCTCCCAAGCCCAGATGTGAGCTTTCACTGACCTTTCATACAGTTTAAATAACTCATTTTGAACACTTTGAGGGCTCTGAAATATTTTCCAGAAGAGGTGGAGACACCTGTTGGCAAAGTTAAAGCCTGCTGAGTGTATGCTCACTTTTGGTAGGTCACATTTGCTAACCTGTCAGATGCGTCCCACAAACGTGCATGTATTTTGAGGTACAACCTCATAAAAGCCATGAGTTTTGGTTCTTCAGAAAGTCAAACACAATGTGTATGCTTACTAAAGTGTCCTGTAGATTGTCAGTTTGGATCAGTTTTTCAAAGCGGCTTTGATCCACAACATAAGGATGGACTGAGTGAAATTCTGTGACTCATTTTGTATGGGAGGCTAGACTAGATTCTATGAATATACAAAAATGAGTAAGGTACAGATTCAAGTGACTTCAGTCCTTATTGCTATTGGTGTGCTTTCCATAGAAGATTTTAAAAATCTGTTCCTGCTTTGCATCGCCTTTCTCAGAGTAATGTTTTTTAAAAGTCTAATCAATAGCTGGTATGAAGGGGCATCATCTTGAGACATCTGACTTGAGTTGTCATTTAGCAGCCTGCCTGAGCTGATGGTCCATTCTTCCAAGAAGTGCTGACTGATAGGGATTACAATTTTTTCTGTCCCCTGATCCTCGAGCACACCGTCTTTTGTAGGTGACATTCAAGGCCATTGCTTGTGGGGAGCAAGTTTATCCTAGTGAAAGTGATGCGGTTCTTCTACCGGAGATGGTGGTCATGGTAGCATACTGACCAATTGCAGTAAAGAAGAGGAAGCATTTGAAAATAAATACAGAATTCTTCATCTGTGGGGAAGAAACAAGATGGTTTAAAATGTAAAGCACAGTATTTAATGAGCATGCTTAGGAAGAATAACACGGACAAGATTTCTCCGCTTTTTGTCTTAAATGTTTTATTGTTTTTCCCTCTGAGCCAAAGTTTTCTTATTTTAACTGCAAATTACCACATTACCTTTTTTACAGTCACTAAATGTCGTGTTTACAGAAATATGATAAAATATGGACAATATTTTACTGTTATTTTAGTCATACTGTGACCTAAATACACAATGATACAATTTTGTTGAAACCAAAACCAAAATTCTCTGGTTATCAGGTGCAGGACTAGATATGAGTACTTCAAGCTATTATTTATTTTTTTACTTATTACATCTTAGCCTTATGGTTATGGATTCCTGATAGTGATTGCAACATAATTTGGGATAGCGTCCCACTATTTAATGATACACTTAAAAGGCAAACAGTCTGAAATGGTTTTGGTCGTCTTTCAAAAAACTTTCTTCTTTTTATCTCTATTGTATTCAAAATACAGGGCCTGATTCAGAGTTCACAGAATATTTCTGTAATCTTTCAATGTATTTCATGGGTTTATCAGGCCTCTAGTTCTACAGAAGACTAAACTCTGCTACTTCTCACACACATCTTGGCAAGTTGTTATAAAACTTTAAGTGGGGAAAAATGCAGGAATCCACAGGTGAAACTGTGCTATCTTCAGCGTGTCAGATCAGATATAAACGGTCATATTATGAATGAGACCAGAAAAACATGCTTAATCAATAAGTCTTCTGTTTTATATTTTTTTCACTTTTTTGAAAAATTGGAAAACATTAAGAACTGTTTTCCTTTTAATTCTTTATTAATTCTTATTCAGCTGTTTACCTGAAGAGTTTTTAGGGAGAAAATACTTTCTACTGCCTGTCTCCCAACAATGATCTTGAAAAGCCTTTTAGTGATCTTTGTAGAATGTTAAAAGTCTTTTCAAGAAAGACTAGTATCAAACTTTATAAAATTTTTGAATGTGTGGAAGGTAGCATTGGGCAACACTGGGACATCTCTTTTTCCTTGGCCTATGAATAACAATTTGGGCTTAGAACCAATAGTCATTAGAAGGGCTGAAATGGAAATTAATGCCACCTCAATCCATTGCTCTGTGGTTTTGAGTAGTAGGAGGCAAATCCACTTGTGGCTAAAAAAGCACCTGGAGCTGGGGGATTTCCATTTCTTGCACATAGTTGACTGTTACTGAGATACATGCCTGCGCCATGCAGGTATTTTTAAATGTCTACATGTATTAAATGGATTAAGAAGCACTCTAGGCTGCATATGCACCTCATCCACCTATCTATTTCATCTTTATTTCACTGCATACTTCAATTTTCTCAGTAAAATGCCTTACTGACAATTCTCCTTTAGGACTTGTTTGGATTGGCAATCTAGACTGACTACTTGTTTTTACTAAATTAGCTACTTGTTTTTACTTTCTTCATCTGGGAGCGATAGTAAGAAAGCACCTCTTTGAACAAATGCTCCTTTTGGCTTGTCTGTCATGGTAACATGTGAACTATTGATAGGAATATTTAGGAGCTAAATTCCTTTCTCTTAAAGTCCTCATCTTGTCTCTTATTAGCAGGCTCAGGTCTATGTGTCTTTTTCTGCAGATGAAACGGACACGAACATAAATATGGGCAACATCTGTCAGCTCCATGTAGCCAGTTAAAAACTATTGCAAGTGTTTTTGTGTCTGCCCTGAGGATCTAATAAACCATTTAACAGTTTTCTGTCCCATATTCGTATTTTGTGATAGGACTTAGGTTTTCATCCTACTGTCTTGTTTATTCTTGGAGCACAAGGTTACATGTTATATGAGTTACATTTTTTAATTATTGGTTTTCTCTAGGGTTTAAGAGAATTTACCGTACCTGTTAATGCTGAGCATTAGGAACTTGATTGCTAACACTGATTAATCAAAGCTCTAGAAAGGAGAAGAAATTTTAATAAAAAAATAATTCAGTTGATTTTTTTAAATTATTATTATTATTATTATTTTTCTGTTTTCTTAAAAGCTGGTTATTTTGTTCTTGGGGAAAAAAAAAAAAAAAAAAAAAAGGCAAAACAAAAATACTTAGTATTTGATGAAAGAGCCTCCTGAAAGTTTATTATTGGAATATCATACCATAGCTAAGGTTCTTTAATGTGGATCTCTGTGGCATGTGAGATCTTGAAAAAGCTAACAAAGTAAAAGTAATGTCTGATAGAGATCTTTGTGTATGTAAAAAATTGTATATATCTTCTAGGTGAACTTGGAACAGACGTTGTTCATTAAATTTATTACCTACCATAAATGATTTAGCATGAGCTAGTAATTTGAGGGGCTCCCAGGTGTGCACTGCTACAAAAATAATACACTGGTCAGAACTTGTTAGTCAGGGTACCCTCCTACAAATTACAACCTATTCTGTCCCAACAGTTTTTTTTTTTTTTTTTTTTTTAATAATGTAAATGTGTATGGTTCTATGCAAAAGGATGCTACATGCTTTGTGCACACAATCCTAACAGCTGTATACAAAGTCATAATCAATGTTTATGCCAGGCTAGCCTATGTACCAGGTTATTTATACACATTCCTTCTTACACTTCCTTATACATATTCCTTCTTAAACTGTGTACACAGTACAAGCCATCTGTCTTGTCTGTGCACATCTTCATATGTAGCTCTCTGGTTGTGTACATTTAGTGCAGTTACATTACAGTGAACTTACTAAGAATCAGAAATTCTCAAAGCTCCCTAGAGGTTTAACTTGCTATTCCATTTTTCACTTATTGAGTTCTTGTGTATTTGTTGCATTCACCATTTTAAAAAGAAAGTGTACAATTCTGTGCTGATGAGAGCTTCTACTTTATATGAAAATATGATTCTTTGTTGTAATGACTAGTGTTGCTCTTTGCTGAAATTTGTGGGTGCTGAATGTAACTTTATTACTTAGTTGAAGACATGCATCTCCACGTCATCTTGGACAAATAGCAAAAATCTTGCTTTTCTATGTGAATAAAATTTGAAAGATAGATCTGGGAAGACTCAAATAAATGACTGCAGAAGCTGTATTTTCCTGTGGTAGCAGGCAGTATGTGTAAATATTTCAAAACCACTGGAGGAAGGAATAAGGAAAAATTCTCTCATTACAAGCATTGCATAAAACAACTCCCTACAAGCACATGCTTGGGAGAGAGGTGGTGTTTAATGCTATAGTCACCTAACAGAGTTTTCATAGCACAAAGTAAACACCAGGCTCCAGTGGTGCAATAGCGAGTAGCTGGGCAGAAGACAGGTACAGGATAACCTTTTCTCTTTGCTCTGGGAGCCCTGAACTTAGTGCTGTATAAATTAAATCTTTTAGTGGAAATCAAGACTCAGTAATACTTCATAAGTTTAGCAGTAAACAAGGGGTGAGGTATTAGAATATTAATTCTCCATAGAGCTGCAATGACCTTTTCAAGACCCAAGCTGCAGTCAGTTTGCATGCACAAAATACCCAAGACAAGAATCACAAGCCTTTCACAGTTCTGTGCTGTGCACCAGTTTAATATGATTTAATACATTTTTTTTTTTTTTTTTTTCCAGAATGATCACCTGATTACTTTGTCTCTGAGGGCTCAATAGTTCTAGAGGTTAAATGGTGTTCATATGTAAGAGAGTTACTTTAAACTAATGAAATACTTTACTTTTCAGTTTCTCATTGTAAGTAGATTTAATGAGGAAGATTTACTTCTAAATTTTGCTTTGTCATTCACTTGGTATGCCAGAACACCTGAAAGTATTCTCTGTGAAGCATCCATCACTGATAAGGCTGTAAGACTTTAAGAGTCCTGTATGTTCTTCTCTATTGATAGATGTAAATAGAGGTCTATTGGTTATGCTAGTTTATACCAACAAAAAATAATTTCACTTTGGATAAAATGGTTTTAAAGATAGAACCAGCAAGATATGTTCATGGAATAAGATTTTAGCACAAATTTTCCAGCTTCAAGTCATCCAGACAACAGTTGTATCTATCAGAGCCTGATATATTTATATTTTTCTGAGTCTGGTGCATGTATGTATTTAATGAGGATAGTGTCTACTGTCTAGAACAGAGGGTTTGATGTAGTGTTTGTTCTGAGAATGTGCATTTTTAAAGTGTGTGTGGATTTTGTGATCATAAGTCTTAGAGGAATTCATAAGGGCTTCTGCAGCTAAAACATTGTCTACTTAGGCCATGATTCCTCTACTTTATCTTGTTTACTAGCTAGAGAAAAAAATGAGAGGTCTGCACTCTGGGAGTGTGTGAATAATTTAAAGTAAGCAATAAACAGAAAAAAATGGCTGGACTTTACTCATAATACTGACTGGTGACTGATTTTTGAATCTGGTTTACTTTTTATTTGTTAAATAATTTAGATATCTTTGATAAGTGAGACTTCATTTACTCTGCAAGGTTTGAAGTGGAAATAGAGAAGTTTTGTTTGTTTGTTTCTTTGTTTTTTATGGTGTTGCTAGTAATTTGGATTGCTCTATAATGAGGCTAAATGGAGCTGCAGAGACATGTCCTCTATGTCCTATTTTGCTTTAGACTTCACTTTGCTTAGTTTCATCTAAGCTCAATTTTTGGTGAAGGCATCACAAACCTGTATAAGTAGTTGGAAGCACAGTCTTTTGGTCTAAAAAACTGTTTTTATCTTGTCTCTGCTATATGGCACAGAAAAAGTTGGCTCTGGTATGGGTTTGGGAATACCTACAGTAATGAACATCGTTACTCAAGCAATGTATTCAGTACACAGGACCTTCAACTAGAAATTAGAACACTGGGAGAGCATTTAACTTAGTGTCAATGGAAGAATATACAGAATTTGCTATGTTTCTTTTTGATATATATTTTTTTCTCCTATAGATTGTTTATACTTCATATGTCTACTATAATGCGCAACCATCACTGTTACTTAGGGATTATGAAAAGCTCTTTTTTTCTTGCAGATCATCCAGTGAATGAACTTTTGGATCTGTTCAGTCGCCACATGCTTCCTCATACAATAGATGAACCCCACATTGATGCAGAATCAACTCAGACTGAACCCTGTACTTCAGACTCTGTGCAGGATTCATCTGAATATATAATATTGGATCCTTTCTTTCCAAACTTTATAGAATTTGAAGAAGAGGAAGACTGTGAAAATACTACTGATGTTACAACTCCTCCAGCTTTGCAGTTCATCAACGGAAAGCAACAGGTGACAAGTGAACCTAAAAGCACAAAAGCTGAGGAAGCGAGAAGCGACCAAATTGAAAGTGTTGCACATTCCAAAAATGTAACCTTTTCACAAATCAATGAAACAAACACCTTCATAATACCTGAAACTGAAGCTTCTGGTACAATGCAACCAAGCAAAGCTGGAGAAGTAGCAGGGGCATTTGAAGTTACACAACCGACAGCAGATGTTGCAATGTTAGAACCGGTGTATAGTGGTGAGTCTGAAGCTGCCAAAACAGACAAATCAGTAGAGATTACTTCTGCATATGAGCAGTCACCACAAAAAAATAAGGAGAGTGTAACATGGCATGGAACTGAGGAGAGCTCTACTAAAGGTGCAAAAAACTTGCTTTTGATTACTAGCGAATCTTCTGGAGATGGCTCCACTGAATCTGATTTGTCTAGTTCTGCGTTCACAGACATTGTGACAATATCAAGACAGGAAGATGATGAGAAAGTTTCTGTTACAACTTCTGCTCCCAATGCATTTACTGTGGAAAGTTCTGCTGTAATTGCTGGTCTGGATGCAGGTTTTGATACTGCTTCTGTCAGCACAGCTTTGAAAGGCCTTAATCCAGAAGAAGGGAGTTCTGCTCCAGGAAATTATTATAAACCAACTATTAAACTTGATGCAAATTACCCTTTTGAAAGCCTTCTGGAAGAAACAAGTCAGACAGCAAAGCCTGAGTTAAGCGCATCTTCTTCTATAGTTCTAGAAGGCTCTGGAGATGTAGAAGAGGACACCACTATAACTTCAGCCATGACAACAGAAATGGCAATAGCAGAAACACTTCCAATGCGAGACATTTCTTTGGGTTCTGGCACTGTAGTGCCCACAGAAATTTCTGTAACCATTTCAAGACTCACCTCTGCTTTGCCTAGAGGAACAAGCAATCTTTATTCTACTTTTGATCAAAGTTCTGAACCAACTGTTCCCACCAATTCAGAACAAGTAGTTGGAAACTCAGTTCCAACTGAAAATAAAATTGAGTTAGAAAAAGAAATTGAGACTACTGTTTATTCAAGTCAGGAAAATTCAGCCACTGGTGCAGAGGGAAAATCAGAATTGAATGAACTTAGAAGCACTGCTGATGAAGTCAGAACTGCAAGTCAGGAACCCATCCCACTCAGAGAAACAGTACCAGTAACAGGTACCATGCATTCTGAAATCAAAAAGGTTACCAGTGTTCCTTTCTTGAGAGAGAAGAAGTTTTTTATCAATGAAGGATCAGCTGAAGAACCAGCAGACTTTTTATCAGGGAGTCCCACAAGAGAAGTGGTAAGTACTGACTCCCCATTTACTGATGCAGGTTCTGGAGACATAGATATTACCATTGAGTCTGCTACTTTGACTTCAGTTCCATCAGGGTCTGTCAGTGAAACACAAACAGAAAAGCATGAAGGAAAAGTTTACATCACGGATGTTTCATTGGAGAATGCAACAGCAGAATATGAAGAACACATGGGAACAGGTGAATCAGCGATATCGGTTTCAAGTACTGGGTCAGATGGCTTGACAAAGGAGTCTGGAGTAGAAAGTCAGATGTCCCAGACTGTGCTTAATACAGGAAACCCAGGAAAACTAACAGAGGAAGCAGAACCGACTTACAGAGCTCTTTCTGAAATAAAATCTAGCCATGGTTCTGGAAAAGATAAAACATCTCATGTTGCACCAGGAGTTAAAACAAAGGATTTAGAAACAGCTGAAGTCACATCATCACCAGAATCAGTGGTTAATAACAGCCCTCTTGACATCATTGTGACACAAGGTACTGGAAATATAAAAGCAATAGCTGAATCTACAGAAAGCAGAAATGGAAAAGATAGTTCTTCAAGTGTCTCTTTGGGCAAAATTCTCCTGATTGAGCATGGCTCTGGAGAAGAATTCAGAGGTGACAGCAGCACTACAAAACTAATGTCTAATGGACCTACTGTAAAAGTACTTGGAGGTCATTTCTCATTTATCGATCAGGGTTCTGGAGAAGCAGAAACTTTCACTGAATCATTTACAAAAACAGCAGTTTCACCCACTGGGAAACCAGAAGCACAAGAGGAATATGACAGAAGAGTTGTCAGCACGTCATCTGTGGATCATGCCTTCACTACTGAACCTGATGAGCTAGTCACGAGAGCTGAACATGAAGTAACCATAATGGGAACTGTAACTGACATAAAAATGGAAGAGAAAACAGTTGATGAACTGACAGTGGGAGTTTTTACTACAAAGCTTCCTTTGTCAGAAGATACACATTCAAAAGAAGATAGGCCATGGGAAATTTCATCCAAAGTGATAGAATCTTCTGCAGAAATGACTGAAGATCCATTCTTCAAAAGTACACAGGCTAATCATGAACATCTGGAATTTTTAAATGTGCCCACTGTGAGACCATACTCAGAAGAAAAGAAAGTAGAAACTGAATCTGGTGAAAAAATATTTTCCCCATTTAATAATAACAGAGTAACTGAGTCTGTAATGATTGAAAGGAAATACATAAGCTCTCCAATTACAGTTACAGAGGAAGAAGAGAAGTTGGTGCAAAGTATTTTTCCTACAGAAGATACTGCCATATCACTCCTGACAACTAAAGAAGAAAAGCTACCATATAATGATCTGATTGTTGATGAGTTATTTTCAGGACAAGGATCAGAAGAGTTTACTGTTATTCCTTCTGTAGTGCCATTGGCTGTCAAAGAAATCACAAGTACTCTAACTCCTCAGCCTTTTCATCCTGCAAATGTAGGATCCAACCTTTCAACTGACAAGACACAAGACTTTGAAAGAGGAAGCACTGAAAGATATGCTGAAGTTAATGAAGGAATTACAAGTTCTGCGGAAGAGCTGCTGTCAGGAACTGCAGACTCAATGATCACCAGTTCCCCAGCTTTAGCAGAAGACAGTTTCAAGAACTTCAGCTCTGAAGGCAAGGAGATGACACATTATTTTGTTGTTATTGAAGAACCTCACAATAAGGAAACGAACCACAGGAGGGGAGAAAATGAAACAGACAGGCCAACAACTAATTCTAAAGTTGTGTCTCATGAGGAAACTTCACATTTGCTGACTGAAGATATCATAACTCCTGTTTCTGTAATACTGAGTGGAACTCCTAATCTTGAAACAGAAGAATCAGTTGCAACATCAGCAACAAAAATGCCAAGCAGATTAATACCTGAAAGCTCTGGAGAGGGATCTGGCTGGGTTGGTGTTTCAGATTCATTTCCCCATGACACATTTACTCATTTGTCAGTACCTCCTCTGACAAAAGTCGAACTAACTGCTTCACCTAGTGCTCCTGGAGAAGTTTATTCTGAAGTTATGACCACAGAGGCACCGACAGATGGATCACAGACTGTGATCACAGGATTGGCATCCCTTTTTACAGAAGAAAAAGAGATTGTGGCAAATCAAACTGCTGCTGAACCAAAGACAATTACGTCAGAAGAGCTAACAAGTGACACTGGGATAAATGAGAAAATTATTCCAATGGTTGATGATAAAAGAAGTGTTATATTCAATGTTTCTGTTTATGGTGATATTACACTAATTGAAGAACGACTTGGAATTCCATCAGAAGAAACAACTATTATAGACATGGATCACTCCAAATCAATGTCAGAAGATATAATAAGTGTGCAGACAATGCCAAATCCTGCCATACAATCAACATATGGCAGTGATGATAGCATGAAAGCTGAAGTGGACAAACATGATTCAACTCCCAATTTTTCTGTAATCAAAGAAAATTCACTTGGATCTGGTGATAGTCTTTCTTTGACTACTTCCACCCAGCTAAGCAGTGAATCAGTAACATCTGGGCACAGACCAAAATCAGATGACAAGGATTTAGGTTCAGGGAATACTGTGAAGTTTGCAACAGAAACTCTCACCACTACTGGCCTTTATGAGCTGCGAATTTTCCTTCCAACAGTACCCTCATTGGTAAGCCCTCATGTGCCTTATGAGTCTAAAGAATCTGAATTTGAGACTAAACATGTTCTAATGACAAGCACAACTGAAGAAACATATGAGCTGAATACTTCAGCAAACAACCAAGTCATAGCAGATCAGAGTGAAACAATGTCTGTTTCTGTTTATTCTGGAATGGGCCAAGAAGAACTGGATGGTAAGAAGCCTGTGGTTCCTTCCCTTACACCAGATTTAACTACTGAGACTGAAAAGTCTTTGACAACTGGCATGCTTGATGTCACCACACAGAGGCCTTCCCAATACACAACTGTGTCATCTAGAAGCAATGAAGAAAAGCATCCTACAGTATATATACAAACAAAATCAGCATTGGCAAAGTATGAAGAAACAGATTCAGTGAGCCTTTATTCTGAACCTCAAACTCCTAAATCCTCAGTAACTGTTCAGTTAGTTAACAGAGTGTCTCAGTATCCTGAGGTGATCGTTCCAAGTACGTCTTCGTCAAAGGGCACTGAGTCTGATCACTCATCAGAAGGAACTTTCAAAGAGGTTAGTTCTGATATTGCAGCAACTTATAAACCACCCACTACAGACCTAGATACAACAGAGGCTTCTCTGCTAGAGTTTTCTCCTAAGCATGCATCAGAAAGCCCAACTACTGAAAGTACTCCTCACTTTAATAAACTCGTAACAGACAGGTCAGAGGAGACAGATTCTTCTGCAACTGATCTGGTTGCTGAGGAAGAAACTACTGTTTCTGGAGATTCTTCATCAATACATAACTTCCCTACTGCTTTTCTGAATTTTGGAGAAAGAGCAAGCACAGATGTTCCAAATGTTAGCACCATAGAAGTTGAATCTTCTTCAGAGAGAGTGAACAACCCTAGTCAAGAAGGTGACAGGAGTACAGAGAGGGAGATTCCATGGCTTCTTTCCACATCTGTTTCAGATTCACCCAACAGTATAGAAGGTGGGTTATTCAAACCTGAACAGGAAGCAGTTACAATGCTAACTTTGTCTTCACAACCTTTGGATAGAAGCATGGAAACACAATCAGCTTTGCTTGGTCGAGAGGATATCACAACAATTTCTTCTAACATTGCAACAAACAATACAGCCCCTGGAAAAAATCCTTATCCAAATAAGCAGTCAACAATAAGTTCTGAGGAGCTAAACACCCTTGAACTTGTAACTTCATCATTTTCCCTTCTGGAAGTCACTAATGGATCAGATTTCCTGATTGGCACGAGTGTGGGTTCGGTTGAAGGCACAGCAGTGCAAATTCCAGGTAACTTCTACATATGATCACTGTCATTTTTGTTTGTTTTGATACATGTAAATGTATGTCTTAACTCTGATAAGAGGTATGACAATCAAAGCACCATGTGAAATACAACAGAACTCATGATCCTACAGCTTTGAATCAGCATGATTGTAAACCCTACTGTGACAAAAAGAAGGATGGGGGGACTGAAACTCAAGTTCAGTGGTGTTTCCTGAGTGTTTGCATCGTGGAGCTCTGGATAAGACTTGAGGTGACCAGCAAGTTCTAAAAGACAGGAAGATAACACTGACCGTGGTAAAGAATTCAGCTGTTTTTTTTTTTTCCAGTTTTCAGTGGAGATAGATATAATTATTTTATCTGATAGCTATTCTGTGTTGGCATGACAATAGTACTTACACAGCTTCTATACAAGTAGGATTGTTTTATAACATATTACATAGCAGATCTAGTGTGCATTTTATGATTGGAATTTGCTATAAAATACAGCTTTTCTTAATCCACAAGATAATTTGCAAGAAAATAAAAAAAAAAAAAAAAAAAAAAAGGAGGGACTTCACAAATTCAGCCTGTCTGTAGCTTAACTGGTTGATACAGTGTCTGTCTCATAAATTATAGATCTTGTTAGACATAATTTGCCACAATATTACAGATTTCATTAAAAGTTGTTAGGCACCATTTTGACAAATACATAAATGATGCAGTTAGGATCAATATGTGTAGTTCAGCTTCAGTTTATAGTTTATGTAGATATAGTTGAAGAAAGAAAAAAAGCTCGCTTAATATTACAGCACATTATATTGTTTTTCCTAAAATAATCCAGGTAGCTGTCAATTTGAAAAGGTTTGCTAGGAAAATACACAGTCTGTAGGAAGACAAACATGCAATAACCATGGTTAGGTGCTTAATACAGCCCTCAATTTTGGACTTGCAGTGAGGCAGTCCTAAAACAAGGACCCTGTTTTATGGAGATCAGATTCTTTTGAAAACCTCCAAAGCAAGATCCTGTCCACTTACACGCCTGGATTTATGGAGGCAGGATTTTCTCCTGGAGGCTTTCAACTGAACCTACTTCCTTCCAATGACTCGATGGGGTACTTGATACTTTAAGAAGACTAGTTCTTTAATTTCTAGATTAAAAGGGTAAAATAGATCTTGTCTTTTATTTCATAAACAATAGCCAAAGTATTTTGGGAAAGTGTAAGCAAAAATATTAGCTTTTCTCATGTCTCTGAGTGAACTTAGGTTACAAAAGTCTCTTACCCATTTTGTAAATTTTTAGAGCTAGGACTTTCTTAATGTAACCCAGAGGGACTGTCTTCATGATTTTCCTCTAACTCTGAGAAGTGGATACCTAGAAATGGTTATCTAGTGATTTTTTTGTTTATGTTAGTGATTGCTCTTAGGGATTAAATCAGTTACAAATACCCAGGTGTGTAAACTCAGTTGAAATAAACATAACTAAAAGGCATCAAAGCTCTGCAAGGAAAAGCTATTTAAATGATAACTCCCATAAAAATGAGGATTTCACAGCAGGTAAGCTTTAATCTTAATGTTTAATTCAGTTACATATGTATTCAGTACCTTTATTTGTATTCTTGAAATATATTTTAAGGAAAGACAAGTGAGAAATATGCATGTGTGAAAACATCCTTTCAAAGAAATAAGAATTTGTGGGCAGTGCTTGACTGAATATAATGAAATGAAATGTCAGCAGACAGACAGTATATTAAAGAGATGTATGTTCTGTGTACCCAATCATTCCACATAAACTAACCCTGTTTAAAAAAGCAAAAGCATTTTCCATTCATTTTGCTTATGTTTAACTGATTTCAGCTATAATTAATTGTCATGTCATGCAAACTAAATCCTCAGTATAATATTGTGACTGCCAGATATACTTGCTATAAAAATGTAGTAATTCTGAAAGTTATTTATACTGGTTCATAGTAAATGCCATGTTATTTTAAAAGTTGAAAATATTGATGCCTCAAAATAAGCTTTACTGTTTTACAAAACTATCTTATTCCTAATATTCTATTTGGCTGTTATAGTTCCTGTAACAACAGTAAACCCTGAAACATCAGTGCAGAAATGAAGACAGATTTCTTTTTCCAAAAATTCAAAAAGACACCAGCTCATTAAGGCTACAGAGTAAACTTTCTTTTTCTACTTAACAGGACAAGATCCATGCAAAAGCAATCCCTGCCTTAATGGTGGTACCTGCTACCCACGTGGTTCATTTTACATCTGTACGTGTTTGCCAGGTTTCAATGGCGAGCAGTGTGAATTAGGTAAGGTGAAGCCATCTAAATACTGGATTATCTACAGGTTAATTAAAGTATAAATTTTACATACACAAGATTTACAAAAATATTTTTTTGAGGCTGAAGAAGACAGACATTTGAATAAATTTTACAGTAAGGCCTTACTTATGGACAGAGCAATAAAATGAAGAATATCTACTAACCATTTTTCTCTCTGCCCATAAAGTGCACAAAGAGGTGCACATACAAATGTAAGAAAATTATTTAAATGAACTGAGTGTCTTAGACGAGTTAACACTAAATTCATAAATACATCAAATAAAATAGAATAGCATTATTATTTGGGACAACTCCTTAAAATCTTTGTGTAATTATTTGTAAGGCTGTTAAAATAGCCTAGTCCCAAATGTAGCAAGGAAGCTGAACACTGAATGCCTGCTGCTATTTTTTCAAGAAAATTGCAAATATGACCATAGTCAGATGCATCTTCAGTATAAATTAGTATTTTGGTAACTCTTCCAGCTGCAGACCTTCTTATGCTGCCTGAGACATTTGGCATTCCCTACTGTGAGTGTTGGTTTCAAGAGACTGACCAGTACAGTTCAGGGTAACCAGCTTTTCCTTCCAAATCAACAAGCCAATGTATGATGAAACTGGCTGTTTGGCTGTTTCATGTAAAACTGTTTTAGTCTTTTTAAAAATTTTCAGTTTAATTCCCTGATCAATATCAGGAGTTTGCCTATTACACAGTCACTTGCTGAATTTGAAAGAAAAAAATAGGTGCAGTATTGCTTAAATGAGTTCCACTCATCATATATAGCTGGGGAGGAAAAATTCAATCCACCCAAAGGTTGATATTAATATAGGATAATTGTTGGGACTACTGTGTTTTGATTTGTCTTCTACAAGAAGACAGTATACGCTTAAAAAATAATTAGCTAGTGTTTTTCTCTGCTTACCTAGATCTTATTGATGAATTTAGTATTTCTCTAGTGGGTTGATAGTGATAGATGTCACATTTTAGATGTTTCATCTTAGATCTATTTGTCAAGAAATATGGCATCCACTATTTACAATCCAGAGATCAGAGAGAATAATTCTCTCTCTTCCTTCAGATTATAAAAGAATAATCTAGAATATTCTTACCCCATAGAAGTTTTACCATTTTATTAGTAATTTGGAAGGGGACTCTCCACTGCCAGTTGCCATTTAAAAACATATTTGGTGGTGCTTGAGAAAGTAAACCTCAGCATTTCTATACATGTAGAATATTCCAGATATAAAACACAAAAAGTCAGTCTGAGAGCTTTCCAAATTACTACAACAAATGCAGCATAGTGCAGTGATTATTCCTAGGATTTCACAACTGTTGCTTTGTAGGTACATGTTTATCTTCTCTTTTAAGTTTTTGATAGCCAATGACAAACAACAGTTTGGCTTTGACTAAGGAGTTTGCAAAATCTTCATTAGAAACACAGTTTGTTCTTATAAAAGGACATAGTAGTTTATAGCCTGTGCAAATACATCCACAAAGTATTTATAGCAAATGGACTGGTAGTCCAATTTTAAACAAGAAGCCAAATGAGTGGGGGAGAGAAAAGTCGTTTGTTTAATATGACTTTGACTTAATATGACTCCCCATTGACTCAGAAGTAACCTGTGCATGGCTATGAATGTTGTTATCTGACTGGCCATTCAGTGAGATTATCTTTATAATGGTTCATCCTTGTTTTGCTAGGATTAGATAAGGAAGAAATGAGACAAAGAAATTACAAAATAATAATAATCTAGGACAGCTTTGAAGTCTGAAATTAACAGTTTTTCTGATGATATGAAATTTCTAACATTTGAAATTTTTGAAGATATTTGAGTCTCCAGTATTTGATGAGATTTTTTCATGCCATGATCACACATTCAAGTCAAATTCTTTATTGATAAGGTAAAATACTGCATACTGCACGGCATGACTTCTTTCTCAGTTGCACAATGTGAGGCTGAAGATCTGGATTTTAGAAATTAACTCAGGAGTCAGAGTGCAGGATATAAAATTGTGGATCATTAAAG
The DNA here is from genome assembly GCA_011076525.1 of Nettapus auritus. Classification (NCBI taxonomy): domain Eukaryota; kingdom Metazoa; phylum Chordata; class Aves; order Anseriformes; family Anatidae; genus Nettapus; species Nettapus auritus. Next base: position 75,936,254 of record CM021797.1, read on the forward strand.
TCACATATCCTGAGGAGAACACTGCTTGATTTTGGGTGAAGAGAAAGGAAAGTTGTGCAGAATGGAATTAGCTATCATACAAATAAAACAGCTGTCTTGGATCTTTTGCAATACTTAATTCATCTGGATTTAACTGGTCCTAGTAATGATTATGAGCAAGGCTGAAGAACATTTCCTTTCTGGGAGGTAGGTGGATTATATAAACACTTCTATCTTTATATTGTAGATATCGATGAATGCCAGTCTAACCCATGCCGCAATGGAGCCACATGTATAGATGGCCTCAACACCTTTACTTGCCTCTGTCTGCCAAGCTATATAGGTGCTCTTTGTGAGCAAGGTAAGGTGTACTTTAAAATCTAGGGTGACCTAGGTCACAGATGTTTAGCCATGAAAGAGGGAAAATATCATATAACTCTTCCAGATCTAACTCGAATAAAAGAACAAGATTCTAGGCTTTTACGTTTATTTTGTTAGACCCTGAAGTTTATCCTTTCTTCCTTTCCCCTCTTGTTCTTTTGCATTGTTACATTACAGAGTTACTCGTCATTTTGAGTAGCAGAGTGTATCTGTTTGTTTGTTTTGTTTTGTTGTTTGTTTTTGTGGTTTTGTTTACTTGTTTGTTTTTCCAATCAGTGGAGGAACCTAAAAACTTCTTTTTGAGAGATGAATCATACCAGCAGCCAGCTAAGACTCTTCCAACTTTATATACCTATCTGCTTCCATTTCAATACTCTTCTGGAGTAGCTAAGCAAAGCTTCCTCTAGAAGAGGGACGATTGAAGAAAATGTTAAAAACTGTGGGAAGTCGTTAGTGATGAGGAGACATTACAATTTTTAGTCTCAATAAAATTTGAGAATGGTAGACTTCAATGGTTTGTGGCTCAGGAGTTTTTGTTTAAGGTTGCATCTGCACCGTCTTTGCAATTGAATGAGAGTAAACACTAGCCACATGCTAAAGTGACTAGAACTCATACTATTGCCATACTGAATATTAACAGATATATCAGGCAGTCTCTGTGTCAAAGTAACTACAGCCATACAGCTTTCAGGTGGCCCCAAGGCAAACACAGCCTGTTCATATTGCTTTGCAGACTACTATGAAGACACACAGCCAGGTCCTTTCATCACTAGTGATGCTTATGGGATAATGAGTGGAAAGAGTTACTGTTGGACTGAAATTCTCTCTAAAAAATTTTATACAGTGTGAAAGACACATCAGAACACATCTCTTCCAACAGGTGTCACTGGAAAATAGCAATAGTCTACTGAATATACCAGATTATATGTCTTTCATAGGGCACCATAACCTTGACATTGTCATCCCACACTTTTCTAGATTGCTTTGCTCTGTTTTAGGGCAAGTAGGTGCAGGATCACAATTACAGGGAAGTTTTAAAAGATCTTCTAAACCCGGCAACTGAAACTAGATTAAACATCCAGGTTCCTGTAACTGTTACTTGCACTGTCTGCAAGAAATCCTGCTGTATTTAATAGAAATATTTACTCTGCAAGATGCTTACTCAATATGTGCCTGTAGGAGGGGAGGAGGGGGGAAAGGGTAGCAAAATCTGTTCTGTCACTAGAAATTATGAAGGCATTTCCATGGGAAAAAAAAAAAAAAAAAAAAAAAAAAAAAAAAAAGGTATTTTAAAGTGTACTTTCTAAAGCTTATGAAAATATCCTTCTTTCTCTTTTTCTTCAGCTAAGTGGTTTCATTTACAGGTGAATGAACTGGACCTTTGGATTTGTTTAATTAATACTGCCTATTTTCAGGTTTGTTTTTCATCTTTAATGAGTGGAAGGCAGTTTGCAAACTCTTTCAGCTCAGCCTATAGAGGTTTGTTTGTTAGAGTTGAACCCTCTCAAAGCTGACTGGCTCCAGCACTTTTCACTGTTTTCAGTAGTCTGCCTAACCTTGTGATTTGAAAGGAGTTTCTGAATCTGCTCCCCAAAATTACAAGTTGACAGTGTTTTCACAACAAAAGAAATGAATGTTCTCACTCCCCTCCTCCTCCCTGTCATTTCAGCAAATCCATAGCAGTGAGTGGCTCTGAGTACTGTGGTAGCTTTAAGCTGCTTTTTATGACCAACCTGAGAGTGCATTTTAGGTGGTTAATGGGAACATTTCCTAGTTTGTCAATCAGAACCAGAGCCCTGCTCACTCAGCTTTGGAATTTAAATTTCCTCCACTTAAAGTCCTGCAGTGGTTTGGGACTTGGGAAAAGTGTTCATTGCCAAATTTCCACTACACCAGACAAAATAAAATTGTGTTGGCAATTCAGACACAGTTGTCTGGCAAGCAGGCTTTATTTCAAGGCACCAGTCCTGACCTCACTAGATTTAAAGACCAGCCAGAACGACAGAATACATACCTCAGT
>CM021797.1:75938733-75949062 GCA_011076525.1 Nettapus auritus
AAAAAAAAAAAAAAAAAAAAAAGGAAAGTTGAAAGGCTTTTTTAGATGTGTTGCTGAGTTTTCAAAATATCGTGCAAGTGAATGGAAGCAGTGAATGCATGTTACCTTTGAAAATGAAACTCAAAATATAGTAGACAATTTCACTACCCTCTGGTCTCAAGATACTGGTGTAGACAAAAAAAAAAAAGTAGAGTTCAGAACTTTACCAAAATGCCCCCATGAGACTTTCCTAGAATAAGAGATCTTCGGCAGACATCTAGCATAGTATCAGTGTTAAGAGGAGATGTGACATGGGAACAGTGTGGCTGCACGTCAGGGAGGTGGTGGGAGTCAAGGAGCCTTCAGGGTGATCTAACCTAGGGTGAAGGAAATCAATTCTGAGAATCACTGAGCTGTATTTGGCTCCCTGACAGACATTTCTCTTGCCAGGTGGAAGCAGTTCAGCAATCTGAGCTCGGGAACTTCTTCCTGAAGAGAGCTAAAGTTGTCTGATGTTAGAAATAGAGCAACCGAGGGTGTTTCCTTTCTAAACCAGATTGGTAGGTCAGCAAGCCAGCATCTCTTCTGATTCATACTAGATCAAAGGGGAATGGAGGACCTCTGTTAGAAAATATCCTCTTTTGCCCATCACGTGTATCTTTTCAAAGCACAGATGCTTGCCACTTGGTGACATTTGCACGTCACTTCTTAAATGCTGAAATACCCAGAAAAGGTTTTTGGAAAGGTGACTGCAGACTGAAGCAGACCTTGGTATGAGCCTTATCCCAGGAGATCCAGTGGTCATTTCATTGGCATGCCTCTGTGAAAAGCCCTTTGGAGAGCTTTCAGCATCCAGATGAATGAGGTCAGAGCTAGGTAGATGAGCACCTCTTTCTGTCTTCATTTTCCTTCCATGGCTGGTTGGAGTTCCCTTTTCTTTTTGTGTCTTGGAAGCTTGGGTAGCTTGGAATGGAAGTCTTTGAGAAGGGCTCAATGCAAGGATACTTCATGAAAACAGATGGTCTCCAGCTGATGTCTTTCAGCTGAGGAGGGACTGTTCTGAATATTTACCAGAGAAGTGGTTCCTCCTCAAGATGTGTGGGCTAATGGGCCTCAGGCGTTTGTTCATTACCTGAAGACAGACGGTCATGGATAAAATCCACAGCTGAGCAGGACTCGCCTTATGTTCTAGCACCTCTTTTTCTGTCTTTATTTGCTTTAAGTCTCTTATGGAATTTATTTAAAGACAAGGGACCTACTGTCAGCAGCATATTGCAGCTGTTGAAAAAGCAATAGCTGCCTGAGTATTAAATCTGCAGTGAATTTTTTTTTTTTTTTTTTTGAATGCAGAGTCTAGAGATGTTGTTACACATATACAATTGCAGTTACAAAGAACAGAAGTTGTGTAAGTAACTCCTTGCACACAACACTGAAAAAGCCTGTAAGTTGTAATAAATCTTAAAACTTAGTCAGACAACTTTTAAAACACCATAAATATGGAAAGTAGTGTTTCAGTCTTTCCGTCACATTCTGGAATAAGGTTACAGAAATCTGTGACTACCTCCCAGGATAAGTCTACAGTGAACATGGAGTATTGTATTCAGTAAGTCCTCACACTTACTCGGCTCTCACAGGTGATTCAGTCAGAAAGTTTACAGCCACCTGCAATTAGACTTTACTTGTTCAAGAAAGGCATTAAAAGGCATTAAAAACCTATATCCATATGGAGCACTTACCTTTACCTTTGTGTCTCTCTTTCAGTTGTTTTAATGCCCTAAGATATGTATGCATTAATACATATGTGTGTGTCTGTATATATGTGTACATATAAATGTATATGCGTGTATACATGTCCTTGTGCACACGCAAATTCAGGGCAAATCAGTGTTTGTTTCGGTTCTCTGCAACAGAAATTAAACAGTTCCCACATTTTTATTTGCCTGTTGTCCTCTGGCCTCATGATTCTCCCTTTCTTCCTTCCATTTTCCACTCTTCTTTTGACTCTTTCAAAAAATTAAATCCTCCCTTCCTCTTCTAAAAATCCTATTATTTTACAGACTTCAGCCCTGTCTTCTTCTCTTTGGTAGTTTTGGTCTACAAACAAGTGCTGAAGAAGTTATTTAATTTTTTCCTCTTGGAAAAAAAATCCATGTTTTTTTGGATAGGAGGGAAGAGTTGTATGTGAACCATGGGTATGTGCATATCAATTGTGAGTACATATGTTGCAGTTTGGCATCCTCTGCCTTATGAGGAGGAATTCTGGTGCTGATGGTTCATATTCAGGCCATTACATCTCATTCTTTGAACCCAGTCCTTTGGGCTTTGCTATTTTCAAGCTGCTTTGCTTCCCATTCAGCCCTTTAGCAGACCTTCTTTCAAATTCTGGAGCCCCTGCCTGCAGAGGCAGGCAAGGCTATCTTACCATAGCCTGGATCTGCTCTCCAGCTATCATATTCTCAGCATGCCACACTGCTTGTTATTATCTGACTTCTTTCCTGTGGGACAAGGTGGTCCCTGAACAAGATGAATAATAAAAATTTAAGTGCCTTTGCAGAGGACACAACATTGTTAGTCAGCATTGTGTGGTTAAACAAATGCTCAAGGGAGCCAAAGGCAGACTAAACTTTAAAATAGCCTAGGTCCCAGAGATTAAAGCTGTATCGGCAGCCTGCACCTTGTACAGAATGCAAAGAGGGAAAACATCAAAAACTAACAAGCTGCTAGTATAAATTACAATTGTTTTTTTCATAGCTGGGATTACTCAAAGCACAAGCAGTTTTCTGCAGCTTAACTTGAAAATACAAGAAAGATGATCAGTGTAAACTCTATTATGCTGTCATATTTAGTACATTTATGTCTGTACTCACAACTTTTAAAAAAGGATTTTGAGACTCCTAAGACAATAACTGTTGTGTTATCAGTGTTGCCAGGAGCTGATAGAGAAATTCTGGTAAGCCTCTGAAGTGATATGTTTGCACATATTCATTCATATACATCATGTTAAGTCTATTTTTTTTTTTTTAATCTCAGGAGATTTAAAAAGGCAACCAGACTTCCAAAAAATTGACACTTCCATGCTTTAGGAATGGCATCTTTCTGCTCTGAATTAAGAATCAGCCTTGTGTTGTGAATTATTGTTTTTTTTTTTTGTTTTTTTTTTTTTTTTTTGTTTTTTTTTTTTCCAGAACTGCCTCTCAGCCGGTAGCTGCTCCAACCTGACAAAAATCATAGTTAAAGAATTTGCAGTCATACGTCAATGGCATATTCTATGTTTGGCTTTTCTCTTTACTAATGCAAAGAGAGTCTCTTAGGCCACAGCATCTTATTAACTATCGGATATATTTATTTATTGAAAATACAAGATCTGATTCACACACAGAATGTACATATACATCTGGAAAGGCAAGATGGTTCTTTTGAGACAAAGTTTTGTTTTGGCATTGACACAAAATCTTGTGGGAAGTGGCAAATCCTTGTTGGCAGGGAAAAAAAAAAAAAAAAAAAAAGCGCTTTTGTTTCTGTTCTGTAGCACCCTGCAACAGAGGCCCGTCAGGGTCTCAGCATGTGCTGAGATTGCTGGCACCAGCTGTAATCAGAACATGCCGTAACCTTGTGCTGAAGTGTCCATTATGGTGCCATTTCATACACAGTAAATCAAAACAGTCTGAGTTTTCTGTAGTTTTTATTATTATTACTATTTATTTATTTATTTATTGTTTTGTTTTGTTTTCTCTTTCCTCCCCAAAACTCTCTTTTCTTAATGACAGATTCTTGCACACTCAGGCATCATATTTGTTATTGTTCATCTTACTAATACTGATTTTTGCCTGTGATTCATTCCTACAATGCTGGTACAGAAAGAGACTTGGGATGGGAACCTTGCTTCTTGCCATCTACTCTGTTTGCAGCTGCCTAACCTTGATGAAATAATTAACGTCAAATCCACAGATTGTTACTCTTCCAAGGCTCACATTTATTTCTCTTTAGATGAAAAGAAATACTGGCTGATATGAACTTTTGTCTATTATGTATTCTTATCAGCACAATCCCTTGCACAAGCACAGACAGTGCACATTTCATTACTTTGTATTTCAGCTTTATAGCCTTCTTTAGAAAGTGATACCTAGAATTTATTAAATTATAGTTTATCATGGATGATGGGTTTTGGAGGAGGATTTAGAGGGGTAAATTAAAAAGGATAATATTGCAGCTTTGTGTCTGGACTGAACAATAACAAGCATGTTCCTTCATGATTATTTTCCATTATCAGTTTCTTTAAAACCAAGGTAATTCAGTGCAGTCATTCAAAGAACTAGACCCCTTACAAGTAAAAAATCTGATCCCCAGTTACAGACTCAGAAAATTTAGATGAAATGTAGACTAATGGCAGTCTAACATAAAGTCATTTCATTCACCCTGAGTAATGGATTAAAAATATCCTTCTGAGATTGTCTGGCTACAGTATAACTTGAACAGTAGAAGATCACAAAGCTGCCAAGTACAGTTATACTCCTTACATAAATAATATACTTGCAGTTTACACCAAAACTGGGTAAACAGAACAACATGAAAATTTAATTAGAACTCAAGATACTTAATGAGTTTTAGGCATCTTCTTCAACCTTTGCACTACAGAGAGTCCATCGATGTGAAACACGTCTGTGTTCCATGCCTATTATCAGAAACATGGCTTGTTTATTTGTCACAGACACAGAGACCTGTGATTACGGCTGGCACAAGTTCCAAGGACAGTGCTACAAATACTTTGCCCACCGGCGCACGTGGGACACAGCTGAAAGGGAATGCCGTCTTCAGGGAGCCCACCTGACGAGCATCTTGTCCCACGAGGAGCAGACCTTTGTGAACCGTACGTACTGTTGTCATCTAAGCAAGTACAGGCACTGAGGATTCAGAGCTAGGTTCATATTGGCTGTTCGCTGAACTTTTACATCTCCATGTTAAAATATACTTTTAAAATGTAGAGATACAAAGATGCACTTTGTTTTCTTGGTGTTCATTTTGGCTTTAAGTGCAAGATCCTTAATCTCTATCAAACTATGACTTGTTACATAGAAAAGATTTCATTTTGGAGGGAAGTGAACTAGTTCTGTGGTTTTTACACAGAATATTAATGAAACATTTGTTTTCTGGTAGCTTTAGATCTCTTGTTCACATGGCAACAATGGCCAGGCCACCATGTTAGTAGGTATGTGTTAAAGAATAGCTCCCATGTGTTAATGCTGCAAAATCTGGACCTCAGTCACAGTCTAGACAAAACTTGAAAAACACTGTAAATTAAAATATTTGCCTTTTTAAAAATATTTGTCCTTATTTTTTATTTATTTATTTATTTTCTTTCTGATATGTGCCCAGATAGGAAACTCATCTGTTTTCTTTGGGAGGGATGTAATCAGGAGGTAATAGACACGATTGTTTTAAACAGTTAGATAAGAATCTCCATTTTTATAGACATCCAAATTAAAATAAAAATGCTGAAAAACAGCCTGTAAATAGTTGTTTGCATAGGGAGTAGAAGAATCTTAAGAACAGGATGTCTGATTCATTCTGTGCAAATTCTTCTTCTTTTCTTTGTTGAAATTTCTCCCATTTATGGGAAAGTTAATAAAAATATCCTTCTGGTTCCTTTCCCATTAGGTATTGGGCATGACTACCAGTGGATTGGCCTCAATGACAAGATGTTTGAGCGTGACTTCCGCTGGACTGATGGAAGCCCACTGGTAACATGCCTTTGAAATGAAATCATGCACTCCTTTCTTTTTGTGGTGTCTTACCAATTTCCCACCAGAACTGAGGGAAGCTGCATGAAAACATGCAGTCACTAAATATGCATCCAAGCAAACAGCCAGTATACCGTCTTGTTTCAGGATAATTTCTATTTGTGATGTTGTTCTAAAATCTTTATTTTAGTTCTTATTATTTTATATGTGGGACCTCCTAATGTTTCTAAAGAGAAAAATTCGGAATGTCTGAGACTATTACTTAAGGGTCAATGCCGCAGTTGTTTTTGCTTTTCAGCTCTAAGAGGTTTCCTTACATAAATAGAGCAGAATGCATTTTTTTCCAGATGAAGATAGGCATATGAACCCTTGCATTGGCTAGGTCTTTTTGAGTGCATGAAGAAGCCTTTCAGGTCTTTTTGGGAGCTGTTGTAGTCAGTGTGGGAGTTTGATGGCCAGGATGGAGCAGCAGTCATTCTTAGGTGGTTCAGGAGGCCTGAAACCAATTATCTGTTCATAAAGTTTTAAGTTGCTGTTGATACCTGTTGCCTTAAAACAAGAAGGAAGGAAAGTCAGCAAGAGAGGGAAAATACTCTCTGTCCACCTTTAGCAGACCTAAATCAAATAGCTGCTTGATACAGGAAATGATGGCGGACTTTCCAATTCAAAACAGGCACTTCTGTAGAAGGGAGAGGTGATTTATTGCTGTTTAACACCCACTGAATAGCACTATATATATAAAAATCTGTTATGCTTGTTATTTTCCTCCCCAGTTGTGAATTCTTAAAGGAGAAAGCATCTGGACTATAGGACACATATGTGCACATGCTCACACATGCACACAGTGATCATTGCTGCATACAATGTGACTACATCTTATGTAGAAAGACACCTGGATCAAAGAAGGCTTTACTTATTAATTTTTATGTAAATAGACATAGTTTTAAAGTCCTTTAAAATAACTTATAAATGGGCCATTTCTTGGGAAACTACCGTGTGTAGGAGGTGACAGAATGGGGAGAAAAAGAAGAAAGATGAAAATGTTTGTTGCCCAATTGATTGCTTGGTCGTTCTGTGGTGAAAACAACTTAATCCAAATAATCTGTATTATTTCATTCCCTGTCTCTTACATGGCATCTCACACCTCACTGTCTGAAACAGGTACTCTCTGAGGGTGGTTTAACTTTGATGACACTATCCTCTAGTGGTGATGATTCATTACACCTCAAGTAATAAATAGAAATAATGAAAAAATCAAATGTAAGCATCAAATTTAGTTGCCTGATGTTGTTCTTAAATTCCAATGAATTTGAATACCATGTAGTTGAAAAATGTATATCATTTACGCATTTGCAGATGAAAAGCAGTTATGAGAGTGTTAAATGCATCAATATAATTTACAATAATGAAAATAAGCATTATTTCATACATCCTCAAGTTCTAAAATAAATTTATGAGTAGAGAGATAGCTGTTGCACATATCAAAATCTAAACAGCCTTCTGGTGTTCTACATATCAGGGTGCATCAGCTGCTCTTCAAGAGACTATTGTCTATCTAGAATTCTGTTCAACAATTTTGGTGTAGTAGAAAATTCATCAAGTCTGCTGAGGATCCCCCAGATATAAGAGATACTTTCAGTTGGAGATACTATCCATATCAGAAAAGCCACACCAACTTTCAGGTGGACAGTGCATATAAAAGTGATACACATTCATTCATCTTTACTTATTTATATATCTTTAATGTATATATATGTATATACATCTATAATGTAATCTTTAATAACGCATCTTTAAGTATTGCTGGCCACCTGTATGAATCCAATTTGTTCTGATTTGTTGTACTGTAGCTGTATGGCAGGAAGCAATTTTTTCTCATCTACAGTGTGTTCTTGCTTCTTTTCTTTTGGAAAAGAAAGAACTTTCCGGCATTTCTGGTGGTTGGGAGAGGTGGATTTGTCTTCTGAAGCTGAAGGGCCACATGAAAAATACTTAGGCAGTGTTTCCAGTGTTCTCATTTCCTGTCATGGGAAAAGAGCTGATTGCAGCTGTGTGAGTGCAACACAAAAAGAGAATGCTCTTTCAGGAAACAGGCTTGTGGTGAAAGTTCACCTCTCACTGTGGTGAGAGCTGTTAAGTTAGTGGCCACTGCCACACGGCTGGACCTGTAGCATCGGCCACACGAGATCATGTGGACCAGAGGCAGGGGATTTGTAGCCTGCAAATTTTGGCTCATCTACCTAGACCCTAATTTCCAGACGGTTAATCTCAAAGACAAAGGCACTGAAGTGAGCTCAGAGTGCTCACAGCACCTCAGCACTCCTAGAGCTTTGTTATTAATTGCATTTCCTCAAAATCAGGCAAATTTCTGCTCAACACATTTGAGGTATGTGCATTTCATTGAAGAGGCAGAAGGAAATGATACAACATTTTTAAAAGCCCTTTTTTTTTTTTTTTTTGGTCTGCTTTCCTTCTATTACAGTGTGGTTGTGGAGCTGTCCCATTGATAATTCGTATGGGAAAATCTTAGTTTTCCTCTTCTTGATATTGTACAAGGGAATCAAAACAGCTACAAATAAGAGCTTGTTTACAAATAATAATAATAAATAAATAATTAAAATTATTCTTGCACTTTTCTGTAGATTTTTCTCCTGCATTTCTGGGATAGTGAATAACTCTTTCACAATGGTTCATAGACAATCTTCATTTCACTTATGTTATAAAATTCTTGAAAAAATAAAGGCAAATATGTTTGGTAAAATCACAGTGGTAAAGGAGAAAAGACAAAGCCCAAATAATAATACAACTATAGAAAAATAAGGATTTGTCCATTCCTACTTAGGTCTTTGTATATCTTAAATTTGATGTAATACAAACTACAAAATAACAAAATTTTCACGGTCATTGGAGACGTTTAATAATTGGCTTGATCAAAGACACTGAATACAATGTGACATTTGAAGGTATCTTAGGGAAATTGAATTTAAATAATTCACTTAGCTCTGTGAATAGTAACTTTTACAGCTGTAAAGCACACCTATCCAAATAGAAGAAATCTGGTGTTGCTTTTGGCAGCTTCTCCATTGTGTTTGGGCTGCTGGCGTGTCTCTGTTAAGGGCCCTTGTGAGCAGGCACAGTGGTAAAGAAGTCCTTTGGAGCTATTCATGTTATGGATTAAGTGCATATAGCTACTTGGGGTTGTGCCTTGGGCCTCTGTCTCACAAGGGGAGTTATTCATATCCTTCGGAAAATGCTGTTGATAATTAGTGCTTTGTAGGGCAGTGAGCTCACTCCCATTACATAAGATTAGTGCTGTAATAAGGAGCTGGCTAGTGTCTGTGGCCAGATTGTCTGTCACTGGGAGAGTGCTGCCAGCTAGTAGAGTAATGGGGCATATTGCCACTTTTAAAACTGTCCAGAGACTCCACGTTAGTTTTTCTTCCCTTTGGCACAGTAGCGTTATGCCATGTGTTCACAGTGCTGGCCCTCAGGTTGTCAGTCCTAGGTAGCTGCATAAAAAAAAAAAAAAAGCAAAACCAAACCCAAATTTAATTTTGGAGAAAACAAAGCCCTCTCTTTTCCGCTCTTTATTGGTCAGTGAATCAAAATGGTCTGACCTGAGCAAATCTATAACTGCACCCCTCGCAGAAAGAGTAACGTTATTGAATACAAAGCCCTTAACACAAAGCACGGGGTTTTGTAGGGAGGTAGCCTGCCTCCGAGGGTTAAATAAAGCAAACAAACTAAAAAGTACTGTAGTCAGCTGCAAACAAAAAGCTCATTGTGCCAATGTCCCACAGGATCCCTGCAGAAGGAGATTTTAAATCTACCAAATGTTTTTTTTTTTTTTGTGCTGCAGTCAGTCATTACAGACTCTTTTTAAGATACTCATTTGACCTGCATTTAACTGGGGGAGAACTATATAACATTATTAATGACAGGTATGTTTTTAGTTCAGGCTGTTGTAGTTCTGAAGGAAAAGGCTTCTTGGACAAAGCATTTTTTTGTCTTATTTTTACCAAGGGGGCCAGCAGTTTCTTCAGAGCCTCATTACATCTGGCCCTGGGCTAAAGTTCTTGGACAACTTCAAACCTGCAATAACTGTTGAAATAAATGACAAAGTGGAGGATTTTCTTTTTTCAGTGACTCTCCTGGAAGTTGTGCACAAAAGGAGTAAGTCACACCCTATGTTGATAATATATAATTAAGCTGGTGTGACTTCCAGAAAACATGTATTAGGCCATTTAACACCCTACCACACTCTTCTTCCATGGTAAGACACCTGCCCAGTAGCAAGAGAATTTCACCAGCTCCCTGTGCCACTCATTTTTCATTCTCCATACTAAGGGAACTTCTGGAAGACTAACACACACAATATATGCAGAAAATTAAATTCTAGAGTGTGTAAAACATGATAAAAGTCACTACCCTAAGAGCACTTGCTGCAGAGAAGATCAAGCAGGTCAATGTTATCGGGGTGTTGTGCATTGGCTTCAGTTAGCTTTTAAGGAGTTAATAAGAGAGATATCTTTTCTGAAGAATTGTGATTTTGGAGCTACTTAGTTAGCTTCTAGGCTCAGTAGTGAGTAGACACTGCCATCTAGTGGGAGAT
>CM021797.1:75956326-75969134 GCA_011076525.1 Nettapus auritus
TTTTTTTTTTTTTTTTTTTTTTTTTTTTTTTTTTTTTTTTAATGCAAACTGTTCCAGTTACCATCCAAGGTACAGTGTGTGTCCATGTGACGCAAAATTTAGAGCACATAAAGTGGGGATATAGCATGAACTAGGGACTGCAATGTGGAACTTTTTTTCTGCTCTCCATTCCAGCCTCATCATTCATGAGAAAGGACTGCATGGAGGACTTGTATATGACAAGGAGGGCCTGTAAAAATCCAAGTGCTAATACATTAACTTTATCAACCAGGGCCACCTTTTCCGAAATAAAGAAAAAAAGAGAAAAAAAAAAAAAAAAAATGACTTTCACAACATTAACCACAAGGTCTATATTACAGGTCTCTGCATTCTAAAATGGAGATAGACCTAGTGTTTGGGGGATCTTTTTTTTTTTTGTAAAAAACAAACAAAAATCAAAAAAGTAAATAATTTTGTATATATAACCATTTTTTAATCTTTTTATAAAGTAATGAATGTTTGTGTATGAATGCTGCAGCTGTGAAGCGTACATAAATAAATGAAGTAAGCCATACTGATTTAATTTATTGGATGTTATTTTACCCATGCAAAGAAGATTAAGAGCTCACCAGTGCAGTATTTGCCCCTGAGCTCCACTTTTGGAACCATCCTTTGCTATTTTCCCAAACAACAAAATTCCTGCTAAACAGGATCATTTGTTTGTGGTTAGATGGGTGAGAACCATGTGACTTATGGAAGAATCAGGATCTTGGCTTTCTAGGAAGAAGTGTATGCACAAAGAGATTATAGTTTGTAGTTGGTGCAGTGTGTGCGTAGGAGTTTTCTATTACGATTTCTTACCCTGGTCAGCACGACAACTGACCTGGATGTGTACAGTAAGTGTAGAAGGTAATGTTTGAAAGGACCTCTCCACATAAAGGACTGTGTCTGGTTATTTCTGCAAAGTTCCCTGCACGTCTTTGGGCACAGGAAAAAAAAAAAAAAAAAAAAAAAAAAAAAATAAATTACCAAAAGTAAGTTCCCTAGGATACATACATACAATTTTCAAAATAACACTGCAAATACAAACAGAGTTGGGAGGCTTATGCCTTTGTGTTAGCGTGGGGATATGATGTAAAATGTTGAAAAGGAAAGGAGAATTGAAAACCCAGCCAACATGTACAAGTTTGTCCCAGGCAGAGCTGCCCATGAGGCGACCTTGCCATGGCGTATTGGGAACAGTGATTACAGAGTCCCAGGCAACATCTCATAAAAATTTGCAGTGACTGCTCTACCATGGATACCCAGTCTTTGTGCGTTCAACATGGCAATGCATCACTGCGTTGGCCGGTTCATTCCCCACCCCTGCCCCCAAACAATGCACATAATACTTTTCTCTATTTATATTATCTTGTATAGTGTATAATGTGAATGTCTGGTTTTTGTGAATGAAAGTCTAAAATCTTTGTAACTTTTATATCTGCTTCTGTTTCACCAAAGAAACAAGGTTTTGCTATACTGTGACTTGTCTTGTTATTGCATGTCTTCCTGTTTAAATCTATGCAATGTGATTTTTTTCATATGAATACAATTAGACTGTCAGGTACTTCACAGTTATCATGGGCTTAGTCAATTGCCCACTGGAGTCAAAGAGAGTCAGCTGGCTGATCTTTAGTAGGTGCTGGATTTGACTTTATATGAGCAACTGCAGGAGATTTGGAGTAATATTTTAAGATATACAGTATATGTTTTGAAGTCGAATATTGCTTGTATAAGTCAAGGCTCTGCTCATAAGTATACAGTATTCTGCACATCACTTCCTTGTACCAGAAGCATACAGAACAGAAAATATATTTTAACACTTTGCAAACTTTCTCACCATATGTATAAAAAACCCTGCATAGATTTGTTGTTTTCTTGTCTTCTTGTTGGATTTAAACAATGTTGTAAGGCATTCAGATAACATTGTAATTGTAGTTTAAGTAGAGTAGGTGCAGTGATTATACTGATCTTTTTTCACCTCCTTCTATTACGCATAATAAAATAGGACTAACAACATTCCTTATTAAAAAAAAAAAAAAAAAGAAAAAAAAAAGAAAAGAAAAGAAAAGAAAAAACAAACCAACCTGTTACCCATGCTTGTTTATTTAGACATTGAATGGAGCTTTCTTCAGCTCTGGAGACTCTTTTTAACCCTGACCTAAACCCCAAGTGGTGCAGTGCTAGCATGCAGCTGGAATGCATCCACTCACGTTGCAGGGCTAGGTCTGGTGGGACACTGGGACATCACTGCAGCAAGAGGCTCCGTTCCTGTACCTGCAGCAGCACTGAGCTCCAGAGTGTGGCAGGGCGCTCTGATCAGCCTATAGGAACAGAAGACAAAGCCAGAGATTCAAACACAGATCATTCATTTATTTATTTATTTTAATGGGTGTTCCTTAGCTCTGCTTTCTTGCCTTCCAGGTTAACCCAGAATCCTGTTTAATATTTTCTAGTTCCCCAGTGTCTGCTGCAGAAACTCTGCTTTAAGTTTCATTTGACAAATCCATGCAAGACAAACACCAGAGTAGTACTCCTGTAGTAGTTTCCACTTATTGCATAAGTATTAAACACTTTTTCTCTACTAACCCACCTTCTGCTGTTTAATGGGATGCAGAAACAGCTGTAGATGAGGATGTGGAAAGGTTAGTAGGGGATGGGATATTGATGGTTACAGTCTTTAGCTGAAAGGAGTCCAGGTGTGCACTGCACATCCTCAGATTGCTGTCAGCATGTGGAGCATTTGGACCAAACAAGGCTTAAGCTGCAGGTCAGTGCACAGGGCTCAAATGCCACATGGGAGCATCTGTGTTTCACGTGCCTATGAATATCTGGATACAGTAGACTTCATTATTCCAAGAGTCTTCCTACCCCTTACCACTTTGGCTGAACCTGACTTCCCAGCAAATGGAGTTCTCCTCCTGTAGAGGCTGGCACTACAGTGGGTAGAAATGAGCCAGGGTACCTGTTTTGTTCTCAAGAGGATGTGCTGCCTAGTAGAAACATCTCTGTATCCCAGCTGTGCCCTAAAAGTCACAAAACTAGGTAGGAAGAAACAGCTCCCTGATGGCAGATCTCGATCTCCTTGCAGGACATTTATTTCTGTGGGACAACTCACCCAAGATGCTGAGACTCATCGGAGACTGTGGATGGAAGTGGCATGTTGGAGAAAACACAAGTCCCTTGGCATGCAACAGCCATGCCAGCAAGATACAAGTGGGGTGGCAAGGGGCTGCCAAAGAAAGGGACAGCCTGCAAGGAGCATTGCAGTGAGGATGTTTTTTTGCCAGGGCAGTGGCTGAAGGAACATTGTTGAAGGGTCAGTCTATGGGTATGGTGTGGGTCCATGTCTGATACTTTCTTAAGCGAAAGGTCTTAACTTCTGCAGCCAGCATCCTTGCACTGAGCAGGTGCAGAAACCAGAACACACGTGCAGAGACATTTCCTTGACAAGAGGATAGTGAGCCTGCAACAGCCAATGTGAGTTTGAGCTGTGAGAAGCTCTGCAGCACAGGAGCTTGGCTGACTGAAGACAATCTGAAGCAAGAGGAGGAGGAGCAGCAGAAGCTACCAATATTATCGTGTAACTGCTGAAAACCTGGATCATAGATGCTGACTCTTCATCCAGAAGGGCTATGTTTTTGTCTGCTGGGCTGTTGTCTGTTAAATGTCTTCCCCCCAAAAAGAAGTCTTGCAGGTATATCTCCTAAACAAGAGGAGGCCTTAGGCCTGAGGCCTCGTCCCCCAAGGAGGGCTGCAGAGATGCCTCCTAGGGATTCAGAGCAGGTCCATCAACTTCTATGGCATTCATGGACAGAGGGATATGAATCCTGGTGTGAACCAGAGTATGGCTTAGTCCAGATAGCAGGGTGAATCAGGGTGACCACCTTCTTAGCTCAATTAAATGGCTTGCAGCATGCTCTGCTGGGCATCCCACCACAGCTGTCTCAGAGCTTCAGCACTCCAGGAAATGTTTAAGTCTTTGCATACTGAAAACAACTGGGAAAAAAAAAAAAAATAATAATAAAAAAAAAAGTTTTCAGTTCAGCTGCACTAAAACTCAAAGGAAAATGTATTCTCTTTCAGCAAAAACATACCACTTTTCATTGTATTAATTATTGTAAGCAGCAATGTGCATAAGCCTCCATGACCATGCTGTTTTTCCTGACAAGCTGTGAAAGGGATACAAGTGATATTTGGACTAAACACTGGTGGAAGCTGTAACACGCAAACATGCCAAGCAAGGCTGTTAACATGGTGAAGCCAAGCAAAGTCATTCTAAGGAAAGAAGAAAAATGAGGAAATACAGGAAAATATGTATCACCTGAACACCCAAGCAGTAGAAATAGAAGGAAATTTAAGGGCCTGTAAAACACAATTTAATGCAAACTTTGGATTTCATGGAAAACAAATATTTTCAAATGAAGAAGCCATCAGCTACTACTATGATAGAGGCTAACTTATGGTATAATGCAGGTGGAAAAAAAAAAAAAAAAAAAAAAAAAAAAAGAGAAATCAGTCCTTGAGATGTGTCAGTGAGGAATTTCTTCAAAGGATGAGAATGGATTCATGACACTGGCAACCAAATTCAAGTAGGAAGTGATCCAGAATCCTGCTTCTGGGATGGTCAGTAGAATGGGGAAGCTACACGCAATGCAAACACAGGTTGTGGTCCTGCACAGACACAAGAGTTGTACCAGCTACATGTGTTCTGGTTGTAAGCTGCAGAAATTGCTTCATCCAGTGGTGAGAAGTTCTGTGATGGTAGAAGTCCTTACTACTTTAAGACAAGAGGAGATCAGTTCAGAAGAGGGAAGAAATGGTGTGATTGTTTTTGGTAGCAGGTGAATGACGGGAGTTTTCATCCTGTATTTCTCACGCTAGTGTGTTCAAGTTATTAATCAAAAATAATTTTCCTACATGGTACGGAAACACATAATGCAGAGGCTTGGGAGAGGTAATACACAAAAATCTGTAGCAGACCCAGGAAAGGGTTCTGTGGTTTTTAAGGGCACTGTTCCTTCAGAGGTTAAAATAAAATGTGACTTTTCTAAGTAGAAGATCAAAGTTTTCATTCCAAAGGCATTAGAATCCAAGGCTGCTCTCTCCAAGCTTAAAATAAACCTTGGTCTCATCCATGTACAATATATAAGTTAATATTTTATTACTATTTATTTTAAATGCCTTTCTGAATGAAGAATTCCTTCAACAGCAAGGACCATACCTCTTCTGCTGCAGCCTGATCACCTTAAACTAGGGCAGATTTTTGATGTGATCAAACCCTGACTTAGTAAGCACATCATATATCAACAGGGTGAGATACCACGCCCAATACAGCATCTGTACAGACCTCGTGATGGGAGAGGAGACAGCCCCCATCATCATAAGGCTGCTGAGACAGCTACAGTTTTCACCTTCTTGCTCTATCCTGCATGTGGGCAGGCTGGGGGTGCAGTGGGAGCTGGGAAGGGACAGAAGCAGGACAGCTGACCCCAACTGGCCAAAGGGGTGTTGCGTACCATATGGTGTCAAGCTGGACAAGTAATGTGGGGTGGCTGGCTGGGGACAGCAGGGGTACTGGCTGCCACCCTTTTTAGGGGCTGGCTCCCCGGGGCCATTTGGCTTGCCAGAAAGAAAGGCCACTGGGACTGCCCTGCACCTCCCATCCCGTACCCTGGGTTTATTTTTAACACAAGTTTTTAGGTAATTTCATTTCCTTATGCTGTTATGATATCTTCCTGTTCATTTTCCTGTTCCTCTGATGGCCCTTTGGAGTAGCCTATCTCATCTTCTTCTTCCTCCTCAAACTCAGTAGGAGTTCCTTTGCTTTTTGCTTTCTTAATGACCTGACTTTCCCATCTCCTTTTAAAAAGGGGCGTAATGTTTCCCTTTTTCCACTCACCAGGGATATCGCCTGACTGCTGACACTTTTCAACTAGGATGGAGAGAAGCTTGGTGGCTTACATCAGCCAGTTCCCTCCACACCCTGGGATTCATGTCGTCAGGTCCCATAGACCTGTCCCTGATTTTTAGATTCATCAGGTGGTCTCAAACCTGCTCTTCGTTTACAGTGGGTGGGACTTTGCTCCCCCAGCCTCCATCTACGGGTTCAGGGAAATGAAAGACTTGAGAAGCCCGTCTACCAGTGCAGACAGAGGCAAAGAAGTTGGGTACATCAGCCTTCTCCACGTCTGTTGTTACCAAGTACTCAGCTAGAGAAACTCACTCCTAGGACAAGAAATTAGCCATCTCTAATCGCTTACACACTCCTATTTTCACCCCTCAGTCTATTTTCACAAATGTTAGAGGTGCATGGTGGCCCTCGGGGACTCCTCCCATCAGCCCGGTGCAGCAGCCCGAAGGAAGCTGTGTCCTCTCTTCTGCTATTCCTGGAGGCTCTGTACAGAAGGGATGTCACTTCTGGCACAAGGGCTGGGGGATGGGAAAGAAGCACTCACACAAGCCCTGAGAATAAGCAACAGAATGGTTTATTGCTGAGATGTCTTGCAGGTAAGCTTGTGGTATGTCAGTGGTGTTTCGGGGCTCCAAACTAATGCTTGGGATGGAGCCTGCATGATGACGAGTAGGGGGGCTGGCCGGGCACTCCTGAGACGCTGGTTTTGTGCTTGGACAGCAGAGAGCAAAGACACACCGTGGTAGTCCCAGGTCCGTTCTGGCTGAGGTGGATCCACTTCCATTGGTTCCTCCATGTCTTGTGATGGATACACCTCCATGGGCTCCTCGGTGTTGGACAAAAGGCTAAGCCAGTCCTTGCCAGGGACTGCCCAAACGTGATGCCTTCCGTCTGTAAGGTTTCCAGGCTGGGGTGCTGAACACTGGGATTGGCCACTTTCACGCCTACGTCCCATGCCATGCCATGGTGCGTTTGATTTCTGTACATCGGTCCAATGTTGCTGTCTGGGTTATAGCCCTGGCTGGGTCCTGTGCTGTGGTATGGATGATAGGCATGCCTCTGCTCCCCATGGCTGTCGGCCTGACACTGTTGCCTTCTCCCCATGCTGCTGTTGCACCAGTTGTAGGGCCGAGGCCTGCAGTCTCTGTATGGATGCCAGGAAGGACTGCGCATGGCTCGGAGTGCTGATGACCAGGTCCATCCTTGCTTGTGACTGGCCACATGGGACGCCTTCCATCTGGGAAGTTTTGAGGCCAGGGTGCTGAAGCAGAGGGTTGTCCACTTTCACACCTAGGTCCCATGCCACTGTGCGTTTAATTTCCACGCATGGGTCTGAGGCTGCCGTCTGTGTTACTGCCATGGCTTTGTGCCTCACTGTGCTCCAGACAATAGGCACGCCTCTGCTCCCCATGGCTGTCTGCCTGATCCTGCTGCCTTTGCCCCACAACACCGTTGCACCAATGGTAGTAAGGCCCAGACCTCCTGTCACTGTATTGTTGCCGGGAAGGACTACGCACAGTATAGAGTGGCTGATCATCAAGCCTGTCTCTTCTTGGGACAGGCCGCACAGGATGCCTTCCATCTGGGAAGTTTTGAGCCTGGGGTACTGAACCACAGGATCATCCACTTCCATGCCATGCTCCCATGCAACAGTGTGCTTCATTGCCTTTTATGGGTCTGACACTGCCATCTGTGTTGTGGCCATGGCTGGGTCTTGCACTCTGTTGTGGACTGTAGGCACGCCTGTGCTCCTCATGGCTGTCTGCCAGATGCTCCTGCCTTCTCCCCACTCCACTGTCGTGCCACTGTGAAGGCCCAGGCCCCCTGTTGCTGGATGGCTGAGGGGTTGGCCCGTTCCCCGCATTGTTGTGGTGCCAGTGGTACCATTTATAGGTGTCTGTGGGCTGCGCGCCAGAGCTCCCTTGGGCACTGGTGTCTGTTGTGCCGCCGGCACTCTGCCTCTGCCCATGATGCTTCTCTTTCTCATCAGCTGCCTTCTTTCTTGGTGCTTGCTGGGACTGCATCGCAGTCCTCTCACACCGAGGGCTGCCTCTCGTCTTCCTGCTTCTAGTCTTCTTTCTGCCGCAGATGCTGGCTGTCAGAGGGCCTAGAAGCTCAGCAAGTGGCAGGCCAGCAGCAGGGGGGCCTTTTTATAGGGACCACAGCAAAGGTGGGGCAGTGGTGGCCAATTGTAACCTAGCAAGCCTCTGTGATGGAGTGGTCCATGCATGGCCAAATTTGGGCGGTTGTGTTGGCAGTGGCCTCAAAGATGCCCTCACGTAGAAGAAGGAAGAGAATTGGGGGAGGGGCTGAGGGCCCCTTTTCTGGGGCTGGCTCCCCTGGGCCTTTTGCCTTGCAAGAGAGAAAGGCTGTGCCTTTGCCATGGGGACTGCCCTGCACATCCCATCTTGTGCCCTCAGTTTATTTTTAAAACTGGTTTTTAGGTAATTTCATTCTATTCTTTATAGAAAATAAGAGAAGCAAGGTGCATCTTCAGCCCTAATCCCCATGTGTGCTTATGCTCCGAGTGAAGAATTTCTTCTCCTTGTCACATCTCATCTAAATCTCCCCTCCATTTGTTCAAAGCCGTTATCCCTTGTTCCATGGCTATACTCCCTGATAGAGTCTCTCTCCAGCTTTCTTGTAGGCCACTTTTATGGGTTGGATTAGGTGGCAAAAATGCAGGACCTAGCAAATTGCATCCTTATCTACCTTGGTCCACACATTCCACATGACCTTTTCCAGCTCAGGCTCTAGCCTCTGATCAGTGTAACACAGAGTCATGGAAACATTAAGGTTGGAAAAGACCTTCAAGATATCTGGTTCAACCATCACCCTGCTACCAATGTCACCCACTAAACTATGTCCCTATGTACCAGGTCCAACTTTTCCTTGAACACCCCCACTGGTGACACCACCACTTCCCTGGGCAACCCATCCCATTGCCTGACTACTCTTTCTGAGAAGGAATATCTCCTAATTTCCACCCTGGTCAGAGAGAAAAATGCAGGGAGATTGATGGGAGGAACAGAACATAGGTATTGATTTGAAAATGGAAAATCAATCCATGTTAACTTTGTATTAGGTAAGAACTTGAGCTTATACAAAACAATTTATACCAGCCAGCCAGTAGCATTCTCAGTGAATGCACGAGTTTCATACCTAGCTATAGCAAAACATACACAACTGTAGTTTTCAGTAATAGGCCTAAGTGTGTGTTTTCTCATTTGGTAATACAGTTTTTATTTGCACTCAGTTACAAGAATTGTTTTAAAGCTGCTACTATCCTTTAGGACTTAATACACAACTTCTAACCTGTGTTTGTACTAGTGGGCTACAGTTTCGTTGACTTTTCACAGAATCACAGAATCACAGAATCACAGAATTTCTAGGTTGGAAGAGACCTCAAGATCATCGAGTCCAACCTCTGACCTAACACTAACAGTCCCCACTAAACCATATCCCTAAGCTCTACATCTAAACGTCTTTTAAAGACCTCCAGGGATGGTGACTCCACCACTTCCCTGGGCAGCGCGTTCCAATGTCTAACAACCCTTTCGGTAAAGAAGTTAAGAAGTTTTCTGTTCTGGGAAATTGTTAGGAACAGCTGTTTGTACTCGTATAGCTGAACATTCAAGTTTAAAATTACAAGCAATGGAGATACAAGATTTTTCAAGATACCTGAAGTGACATCAACATACTGCTGAAGTGAAAGGACGTCTAAAGTTAATAGCTTAGGACATCCAGCAATCCTTACTGTTGCTTGAGTAGCAGATTCCTCCTGAATGTGAGATTCCGAATATGAAAATTAAGGAAAAGCTTAGAGGTTGGTCTACAAATGTTTTTTGAGCTTTCAAGTACAGTGGATAGTACCTGATGTGTAATTACACTAAGTAAGTTACTTTATCTTTTATCACATTGCTTTAAAGCTTTACATATTGGGAGCTTTGTTTTTCAAGGAAAAAAAAAAAAAAAAAAAAGATATATTTGTATTGTAATGGAGTTAGACAGGTAACTGCAAGGCAGTATTAACACCATCAGTGTTCACCTGTTCACCTTAGAGGATTACAGAAAATAATGGAATGATTTAGGTCAGAAGAAAAAGAAAAAGAAAAAAAATAAAAAAAAAAATAAAAAAGTGTTTGCCAAAGGAGAGATGAATGAAATCACAGAAATTTAACCCTTTTTGTCATGCCCTGCCCAGCTGACTCCAGGCACAGCTTTGGTCCTCCAAAGGGAGCGGGGTCAGGTACGACTCTGGGTTGCTGAGGCTGGCACTGGGGCTGTGGTGTCTGCAGCCACGGAGCAGCTGAGATGTACTCCCAGCCCCAGTGGCAGCAGGAGGGAAGTGCTGTTAGAGGAAGGGAGAGCATGGGATAACTGGTGATGGTGCCACAGGTATTCTGAAATATCCAAGGTAATGCCTTGAATCCACTGTTAAATAGAGATAAACTTGCAACTAGTGGTAATATGCATGGTTCAACAAATCTTCAGGCTACTTGGATAGTGGCAGTTCATTCTTGTTGGAGTAAATCTCCTTTCTGTTAAATCACTGTGCTTTCCAAAAGTGTGTGCAGATCAAAACAGTTGTCTCTGCATACAACACAGTTGGCTACTCTGGTGCACGTGTGGCTTGGAGTAGTCACGCTCCCTCGAGGGCACATCTTCAAACCTTCCCTAGCTGCTGCTTTACATCTCTGAAGCTCGCAGATCTTGCCCTTCCTCTGTAAAGAGATAATAAAGTGTATTCAAAACAATCCTCCCAACTTCTGTAGAGATAATCCACCAAAGTTAATGTGTTGTTTTATTTTCTTGTTTTTTCTTACTCTCTTCCAAGAGTCCAGCGCTCTCTGTATCTGGAAATCCAGGACTGCCTCTCAATGTGTTCAGTGACCTCATGAGGTCACGAGGGTGTAAATGCCTCTAGCTGATCTCACACTGTGGAAATAATAAGTGCTCAAGGGTAAAATGAGTAACTTCTGTGTAAACTTCTTTTCCATCTTGGCTGTATCACCATCTAAGTAACAGCAGTCTTAGCATTTAATTGCTGCTGCCTCCTTACTTTTCATAATAGATGTTTTCCAGACCTGTGTGTCTTGAGATATGACAATGGTAATATCTCACCCTGATGCTCCATCGTCCAGTGTCTGAGAAACAGTTTTTGACCTCAGCAGCCATCCCTCCATCTCACCCAGAAAGTGTGATTCAGCAGGTAATGCTCTCCAGCTTGCAAAAACTCACAAAAGCTGTCAGACTTTGAAAAAGGTGTAGAGTGTATCACAATAAGGTGTGTGTCTCCTAAAGTAATGAGAAACTGTAAATCTTTAATAGCCTTAATCTCACTCCATTAGAGTTTGTAGTAGTTGTCACACATGGTTTAAGAACAGATTCAGCCAGTAGTGAATGGGATGTTACTTTCTCAAAACTGGAGAAATCCAGTTTACTTTTAATCAATTGTATTGCCTCACATGAACCACAAGCTCTTCAGATGGAAGTTTTTCTATGTCCACTTTTGTGGCATAGGGTGTGGCTAATGGTTAACTCAAAAACTGAGCACCTTTCTACAGTTATGTCCCAGTATTTCATGGGTTCACTCAACCATATGTGTGTTTCTGTGCAATGTGAGCGTGGGAGAACTCAGCACAGATTCCCAGGAGGACACGTGGAGGTACTGTTACAAATACTAACTCACCGGCAGAGTGTTCTAGCATTTGCTTGCAGCTATCTAAATTACCAATAGCATGAGATTCAGGGATAATGTAAAGGCATAGGAATGTGCTGAAGGACCAATGCAGAACCCTAGCTAGAAGTTTCAGAGAAAGCCAGGCAGAGGAGGAACCCTTTGCCAGGGATTTATTGTGATCTGGTTTTGCAGAGGTAAATAAACCTATCTGAAACATGGGCCAGAATATGTATGAATAAACTAGGATTTCGTTGTACAGTTGAAGGGAAAAAGGAGTCTCCCCAGGTAAAAGGGCTGATACCCACTGGTCGGATACCCAGGTTCATGGTCACTCTTGGCTCTTCTATGGCATGTACAATATCAGCCTAATATGCCCACGCAGCCGGCTGGGAGCTTGTGAGGCTCTACAGCTTGTGGAGGAGAGCCTAACACAGGTCTGAGGCAAACCTGTACATCTCTTTCCCTCCACCCTGAAGAGACATTTTGGGGTGAGAGAGACTAGATGTGGCAGGAGTCTTACTGCCTTCCTTGGGGGCAACAGCACAAATTTCCTTTAGCTGGTGCTCATCCAAGAGCAAAAGAGCACGCCAAACCACCCCTGCCTGAATCTGTGTTTGCTTAGGACCTCTCACTCCAAAGCAAGCAGGCAGTTGCTGTTCAGCAGATCCCGCTGCCAAAAATGCCATCCAGGATCCCTCACTTGCAGTCAGAAGTTGTGTGGGAAAAGCGTTGCCCCTACCACGTACTTTCAGCAAGGACCAATTGTACAAGCTAGTGTTGTGCAAGGAAATGCAAACACATGGGGTCATTTCATTTAGCCTGACCTTAACAGTGGGGAAAGGACAAAACAACAACAACAACAACAACAACAAAACCACATATAAACAAAAAAAAAGCACAGTTGGAAATATGTACATTATAAGTACAGATAAGGAAAAAGAACAGGAAAAGGAAAGAACAGGGAATCTTTAAATGCCCCTTCCAACAGAAACCATTCCAAGATTCTATGAAAACAGGGACATATTAGGAAAAATAATCATTGTCTTGGGATCAGTTTTGGTGGGCATTAGGAAGTCTCTTTTCAAAGACATTCTCTCCCCATCCAAGAATGAGATAAACTCTAAGAAGTATTGGAGTACAAGTTGATTACTTCAGTTTCGCACACATATAAAAATTATACCCCAGGGCAAAAC
>CM021797.1:75971274-75983702 GCA_011076525.1 Nettapus auritus
CAGGTTGTCAGACTATGTAGGATTTCTTAAGAAAATTGATTTCTAACTTTGGAAATGTTGGAATTACATTTATTTATTTATTTATTTATTTATTTTAGGGTTTTGTTGCAAACTCTCAGGTTGAATATATTCACTTTTTAATGAAAGCTAAATTCTTGCATAGTCGCATGATTGGGGACTGACAAAAAGCGTGCAGGGCCTATACTATAAATGTTGTATAAATGAATCTGAAGCCTGCATAGGAAAACCAAAATAATAATAGTAATAATAATCTCAGGTTCTATACATCTAATCACCTTCAAAAGACATATCTTGAGGCATAAGATTTGCATGGATGACTGCTATGTGTGTTTCATTGGCTATGCTGTGGTTAACTAACGGGAAATTCCACTGCCTATTAATATATTTTTTTTTCATTATGGCCACTGTCAAAGTCTTGAAACTGAGGGGAAAAACATTTCCCTACATTGTTTCAGTCTTTATGGTAGGGGCATCATTTATAAAAGGAGAAAACAATGATGAGACTTTAAAACTGTGTGTTTTCAGTGAAAATGTTGTTTGTTTTTCCCCTTTGCTGTATTAGCTGCTTCAAGAAATGTGGCGTTGGCCACCGTTTTAGGGTACACTTTCAAATTTTACCTTGACACCAAGATGCATAATGTGTGTCTCCATTGAGGACTGAGATTAAGCTGGACAAACAGCAACAAATGCCATGCAGATAAGGAAGTTCACTGGCAGCAGTCTGTCCCTGTGAAATGACAAGCCTGAAACATCACGTTATTTTTCTTTGCTGCCTGTGGACTTAACTGAAGAAATACCAGATCTGTCTGAGGATCACTTGGTCAAACTCTGGTATACAGCATCCCAGAGCACACACACAAATCCTTTGAGAAGGATTTATGTGAGCACTGAGCACTGACTGGTCCCCACAAAGCTTCTGGGAGCTGTTCCTGGGAGCAGTGTTGTATGCTTTCTTGGATGGGGGCTTGTGGTTGACTTGTGGTAAAACTATTCCTTAAAACATACATATGTGTATTCATGGAGAAATACAGGAAGAAGAGGGTTTCACTGTGTTTTGAATAAATTGGCTGCATTCAAGCTATGATTTATTCACATGTGCTGAGCAGGGACACACTCCATGAGTTTGACTTTATTTTGCTGTTCAAGAAGCAATAAAGATAAGATGGTTTGAAATGCTCCCAGGCAAGCTCCTGTTCAAAGCTACCTGATGTGGATCAGAGATGCGCCTTTTGTAAAGAATACATGTGACAGTCTTTGTAATTTAGTACATCCTTCCTGGGGATTTATGTCCAAGATGTAGTGGTTATTATTATATCTTTTAAAATAACATATCATTAATGAAGGGGAATATCAAGTAAACTAACAAGAGCAAAGTGACATCACCCTGCTGCTAAACATACAAACAGCTATGTCTAGAGCTGAATAAAGTCAATGTCAGTGACTGCAACTAATTTTTGGGCTCCCTAGACTTGTAGTTCTCTAAACTCACCTTTCAATAGTGTTGTCAGAAAATGCAACAAAACAAAACAAAACAAACAAACAAACAAACAAACAAACAAAAAACAGCCTCTGCGCAATGTCTGTTTTGGTGGCTTTTGTTTGTTTGTTTTTGTCCATTGATCAGGTGAGCACATGTTATTTATTTCAGCTCCAAAGTGCTGTTGATAGCATCCTGATTAGTTTCGGGCGGACTGGCCTTGAGAGGTGATTGCAGCATACTTCCCTAGCCTAGATAGGGTTTAGGGCTGACAGCTATTGATGGCTGGGGATGTAACCTTCTCCCTTCACCACACGGGGGAGAAGCGTTTGAGGCTGTCATCTAGGATTTCTCCTTTCCTGACATATCTTTCTTCCATAACTACCGTGGACTTAATTGTCCTTGGCTAAAAGAGTTTATAGGCTGTTGGCTCTAAAGCTTCTGTTCTTCTACCCTCAACATTCTAAATTGATGGCCTTACCAATTTACAGTGATGGGGCATTTTCAGTTAAAATATCAATGCTTAATATGCCAAGACTTTTTAAATGACTTTCTTGTGCATTTCATTCTCTGCTACTTCACTGGCAGTTTTATTTCCTGTTAGTAGCTGAGTATGGCAAGTGTTATTTTTATTAGCTTTGTGATTAGTTTCTGTCCTTTAAAATATGAAGTGTCTTTCTCATAATCTGATTTGGCTCCTAGCAACGTCAGGCAAAATTACTCTCAAATACTCCACCTGTTGATTTTTTTTTTTCTGGTTCATAAGAAAAAAAGTCACCTCGTATGGCCTACGAATTTTTGGTTTATTCTATTTATTACAAGGAAAATGTACAGTGTGCTTTCTCAAGGGACATTTTGCAAGGAAAAGGCATATCCTTGAATTTCACAATGTTTGTCTTCAGCTTTCTGTAGTCATGATGGAGTGTATGACAACTCTTTGAGTAACAGTGGACTGCAGAATTTAGCAATATGGAGATTTAAGTTAGACCTCTCCAGTTTGACCCAAGTATTGTCAGCATGGAAAGGGTTAAAAAAAAAAAAAAAAAAAAAAAAAGCAGCACTGTAAGACTAAAAGCCTTCCTTTCAGAACAAAGGATGGAGGGGCATTCATTTTCCCTTTTGATGTAAAAAAGTCCTTTTTCCAAACTGCGTCAGTGAGTTGAATGAAAGACATGTATCTACCTATAAACTTCACCTTTCATTATATTCTGACACAACCCTTGACAAAAGAGCAAATTTAATATCAAGCCAGAAACATGGTTTCAAATAGAAAATATACACCATGCGTATAGAACTATATTCCTTTTTTTTATTATTTTTTATTTTTTAATTTTTTTTTCTTATAATCTAGTCAAGAAGAAAGACTCTTCTTGCAGAATTTGCTTTTTAACCTGACAGAAAGTGATAAAGCTGGAGTGTTATAAGAGGTGCAAAGGCAAGGGTAAGTGTACAAAAGCATGAAGGGGATTTAGGAATGCAAGTACTGTTGCTTTCTTCAAGTGTGTTTTTGTTTTTGTTTTTGTTTTTGTTTATAATTCTTTCAGGATTGTCTGAAAATCTCTTCATGCTTTGTTTACTTGGCCAGTCCACGGACAAGAACTGAAATTATAAGTGTTAATAGCTCTGTATAGCAGTGACCATTACACTGATATCCAATCAAGTATCTAAAATACAACCCCAGCATTCCTTGTAATTTGCATAGAAATTGCAGCACTAAAACTCACTCAGTGAAGTTTATTTCCTCAGATTTTTTTTTTTGGTTATGAACTGATCTTGTGTACTGTTGAGAGAAGGCCTGCACAACACTATTTTATTCACTCTTCAGATGGAATGAACTTGGTTAATTTATTTTGGGATCAGTACTAGTAATAGCCTTGCTAGGAGGGGCAAAGCAATTTCATGTCTGTTATCAAGTTATTGTATCTTAACGATGCACTTTTCTTTTTTCCTCCCTAGCACCACTAAGAGGCTGCACAGGACACCTTGGATGACCTCTGCTGTCCTTTCCCTCAGTGTAGCTGGATGGTGCCCTCCAGCACCGAGGGGGTGGCCCAGAAGAAGCAGTGATGGGGGACAGCTCTGCCACTACCTCCTGCCCCTAGCCCTTTGCAGAGGAGAGGCTCAAACGGCAGACAGGATTTTGGCTTGGGATAAAAATATCCATTTGTGGTTAGGCTGCACAAAGCCTTTGGGTTTCTCCCCTGACCTGACACGTTGACTACACCATGACCACACCACAGGTCACCCCATCAGGGGGGACATCTGCGAGCCCAATGTCCCCCCAGCATGAGGCAAACCCCTCAGGACAAGCAGGCACTTGGCAGTGGCCTGGCTCTGCCAGCCTCAGTGCAGGCAACACAGGGCCCATGTTGCAGGGTGCAGCGGTCCCTTACACCCTCAGGCAAGGCTGCGGGCTGCGGGGCCTTGTCCTACACGCAATCCGACGCTAGATGTCAGACGGCAGCGGGCTATTGCGTGGGGCCACCTGCGGGTGGGCTGGGAGAACAGAATCTGGGGCCACGGCCTAGCCCACCACGCTTGGCTTCAGAGCAATGGGTGCCCCATGTTACCAGAGGGAAGCAATCTTCTGTAGGAACCGGACCGTGCTTCCAGATCATCATGACTCTGTTTTTAGCTCTGCTTAGGGCTCGTTAAGGAGGAGGGGAGACTCATCTGTGGGTGAAGATGACTTAAAATTGCGCCCCCCAGGCTTTAGGGATTGTTGGGGGAAGGTGCTATAGAAATGCAAGTCCTTGCTGCAGCTAATTACGATGTGGAACAATTAAATAAACCCAAGCTGCGCGAGGTGCTTCAGATGAATCAGATTGATTTTCTTTACACACAGCGCTGTCCAACTCAGTTTTAACTGTTTGTCTCCTCCTCTTGTTAATACTCTCAATTTTCATGCCACACTGGTACTGATTAATGAAAACTGGGGGGCTGTACAACATTCCTAATACATACTTCTTTTTCCAGGCTGTAAAGATCAGTAGTTGTCTTAGTTAAAGTATGTGCCTTAAAATTCCACAAAATCATGGAGAATTCTACAAATCATATTTGAAATCCTTTTATTATTTGGTCTTTGAAGAGTATTTTGGGCAGAGAGGCAACTCAGTGTCTAATTTCCACTAAAAACATTACTATTGTGCAGTTGTGTGAGTTGTCCAGAAGTTCATCTGCAGATTTGGCTGATTTTATTGTTAATTGCTTTAAATGGTAATTTGATGCCTGGGACCTGAGCCCTAAAATTTTAAAATAATATATTTTGCTATCCTAATCATTGACAGAAAAATAAATGCTATTTTGATAACCGCCTGTCTGTTTTTATTTAAATTTTGAGAATGGAATTTAGCTCTGATATGGTAGAATTTGTGGAGATGGAGGCATTGCCCTAACAAGGGAAAGAAGTACCTGTCCTAGCCATGTCTCAGAGTAAAAGAGTTACTGGGCTTTGCCAACATGACATGGCAATGCAGATCCATCCTGTGAGATGCTGCAGTGCAGGTATGCCTGTTGTGAATATAGTGCCGAAAGGCTGTGGAGTTCAGGTGAAATTCACAGGCAGACTATGATTTTCCTGCTACATGGATTTATAAGCAGAGCTGCACAGGGTAGAAGCAGGAAGGTAAGTGTTTGTGTCTGCAGCTGGTGCTGAATACAGGCTTAGTGTTAACTGGGTGGTTTAGGGAACGAGTGTGCACAGACAGCAGTGATCATTCAAGACACAGCAAATGGCTATAGGAGGACACTGACAAACTCTATGTCACTTTGGGAAGGAATGGCTAACAAACAATGCAAAGGGAAGATGAAGAATAAAAGAGAAGTGTTTTTCATAGTCTGTACAATTAACACTGAAGTGAATTGGAACATGAATTTTCTGTGGCTTGGTGTTATCGAGATAAAGCTGCACGCACTTCTGGAAGTGAAATGCTGCAAAGCAGTACGTGGTACCTGGTGATACTTGAGTGCCCCATGGTAGCAGGTGATCAGTTTCCACCACATCTGGTTTCATGCCCAGCTCCCAGGTCTGACTGCAGCATGACACCAACCATCCCTTCTTCTTTGAAAATCTGTTTCAATCTGTGCCTGGGTGCTGGACTTTGATATTACATCCAAGATGGAGTCCTGCCAATGACTTTTTTTTTTTTTTTCTTTTTCTCTTTCTTTTTTTTTTTTTAAGTCTCAGAACACTTCCAAACATCCATCTCAGCTGAATAGTGGTATGGTGTCTGGAAACTCAGTCCATGGCCTCAGCTTGTAGGGTCAGATAACGTCATGTAATCATAAGTAATATAGAAAATGTTAAATGGAATACCCAAAGCCCTAAATTTCATGATCTGTTACAATCAGTGGTTACCTAGGGTAAGAGAAAAGGGTTGTCTTTTAAATAGGATGGCTTAACTACTCAAGCGGAAATATTAAACAAATGAAATAACAACAGAGGGATTAGTATTCAGACATGTTGGGTTGGGGATATGGTTTCAAGTTCTGATTCAATGTTAAAGCTACAGACTGCAGAGAGAGTGGAATCCAGCATTTTGGAAACATAGCTAAACTGTCCAATCTTGCAAGATTTCTACTACACTTGTTTGTAATAAACATCATGAAAAATATATCAGAATGGGAGGGACCTGTTTCTCAGTTTGGATAGAAATGAAAATTCCTATTAATCACCATAATGCTAGGGTATTTGGGGATGGCAGCGGAGGTGGGTATGCTGTAAAGCAAACAGGATCAGGTCTTCTGTCCCTTTCATAGGGACTAGCTAGGACAGTGATGCCAATGTTCAAGATGCTATCAGAGCACTATTCTGCTGCATATGACTGTCCCATGTTGAGGCACTGGTGAGGCAATTAAAAAACTCTGATGCCTGATGAGAGAACTGGTCAACATTGAAGATATATATCCATGGACCAGAACTTTCATTCAAAATTTTATGTAGCAGTAGTGCAACATGTTCCAGAAGCTGTCATGTTTTCACTTGGATGAACTAGGATCACAGAACATCTGAGGTTCGCAGGGACAAGATACAGTTTTTGTCTGTGTATATAACTACATGAAAATGTTTATTATGTATCCTAAGGTTGATATCCTTAAGATATTTGCTAGAATAATCAATTTCTTTTTTCTTCTCAGGGCATATACTCATGACAAAGGCATCAGAGAGTGAATGTTGTGCATACAATAGATATCTTACATAGAGTGGATACTTATGAGAAGAAATGATTTCAAATTGAAGTGCACCCAGAACTGAAATTTGTTATGCTACAACTAGATTATCTTTAAAGGTCCCTTTCAACCCAAGCCATTCTATGATTCCTTTGTAGTCTTTTTAACTGCAAAGGTCAGATGCAGATTAAGTAGTACTGGGAAGAATATTTGTTCCTACATTAGTATTCTGAGATCAGAGAGAAGGCAGTTTTAATATGTTTAATGTGGGAATACAATTTCAGATGTATTTACAGGATCTCAGAAAATGACAATTAAAAGAACCAAAGTATCAGTGGAGAATCTGGTGAGCTATGCTTCTGGCAGGAACAGCTGAAGTGGCAAGACCATGTGATCAAACATCACAACGGCTATCTGTTACGTTATGATGTTACGTGAAAGAGGCAGGCAGCAATGACTTTGGCCTGAGTGCCCTGCAAAAATGCTTATCTGTCAAGTAATGTTATTAAATAATCTTTTAATCAAGTAAAGAATTCAGGGCTAGTCTATGATGATACTAGCACCTGGGAACTGAGCACTGTGAAGAGTGAAAGAAGGCTATCAGCATGAGGGGGAAGCGTTAGAACCCTGGATGGATCAATGGAGAAATGTTTCAATATGTAGAAATACATTTCCACTTGGTTTATATAAGAAGGGTTGATTTACATAATGATAAAGCAGACACATCCCCTGTACAACCAGTGTTCAAAGGTCATTTCAACATGACCTTGGAGTTCGCAGTCTAGTTAGCCCTTGATGACCCTCTGCAGGACTTAGCATTTATTCCTCACCCAAATATGAGTTTTAGGCCTCATCCCAGAAAAGGTAATCCCCAGAAGCATCACTGAGGGCCAAGGGCACTTCCCTGGTGGGATCTGGGCATAAGCTTCTTCTTCCATCGTTGCACAAAACTTTCCACCAAGCCCTTGGCAATGAAACCTTGGTGCAGTGACGCTGGGCTCAAGTACCAAAGGTGAACGCCAACCAGATGGAGGTTATTTTCTCTTGTGCTCTCACCGAGAATCTGCTGTTGAACTAAGTACAGTCACGGTGTGACAGATGATTGCAGAGTTAAGAGAGAATCAGTCTTTTCATAAGTTGTTGAGAACTGTCCAGTACTCTGTCTTGATTTGCATGTTTATATTTATGCCCAATTAGTTGCATTTATATGGGATCTTTTGGGGATAGGACTGTAACTCTATCATGCAGCAAGTGTGACTCTCAACATGAATAATGGCTTGGTTGTGCTTTGTTTGTCCCATCTTACTGACTCTGAAGAAACTAAAGGCATCTGGTCTATTTATTTTATTTTAATTTAATTTAGATCTATAATCTTAAAGTTCTCATTGCAGTGGTTAGATGCCTGTTCACATGCGTGCAACCCCCATTTAGGCTTGGATGATACTACAGGAATTACCCACAGTGGTAATAAAAATCACCCACTATTAGAAACAAAGCAGTTATTTTCTCTTCCCTTTGCTCCAGTCTTACACTTTTTTTTTTTTTTTTTTTTTTTTTTCATTTAATCATAGTTTTTCTAAGAAGATCTGTTACATGGTAGGCACATCTTTATTTTCTTGTTCTCTTTGTATCTTCCTTTTGTACATCCCCTTCCTTGCCCCACACTTTTTTGAAAACATTACAGTGATCTCCACTTCATTTTTGTTGGTATGGCAGTAAGCAGGACAAGTCAGAAACAACCCCTAATTTTAGAAATTAGGGTAGCATTTCATCCAAAAAAAGTGACAGGCTGGCAGCTTGGGGCAAAAATTATCCACCATGGTCTCTGCACTCTTTCTTCTGACAGTGATAAAGACCTCTGCAACTTTTGCATGGCTTCCTATTTTTTTGCAAATCTATATCTCCAGAGTCTCTTTGCAAAACAAAACTAGTGTCTGTATATAACTCAAAGGATTCCTGTGGAAGGTCATGTTTTACTTCACTTCTTGTAGTTTTGCAATAGGAAGCTGAATAGCAGCAGTCTCCCTGAGGCCTGTCTGAATACCTAAGCATTCTCTAAACTGAGAGCCACAGTATTCCACATGTGGAGGAGCAGCAGAGCTAAATGTGGGTCTCATTATGCCATATTAAAGATAACTTATAATGACCATGGCAATTGCAGCAAGTAATGTTAAATATACAAGAAGAACATTGAGCAATTGTTTTCCATGTTTATTTTAGGCCAGTTTTCCACCTCTTCTCCTAAACACCCTTTAAGGTCTGCAGAAGCTTCCCAGTTGTGCAGTACAAAGACCCTCTTTGCCAGCCAGTATAAACTAATACTGAGAGAAACAGGAGAGTGAGATTTTGCTGGGTACAGTTAGGGCCTGCCTGTCTGGGAAGTGGGATGAGAGGAAGGTTTGCTAAATCAAGTGTGAATCTGAAGTACTCTTCCTGGGATTCTGGGGTTGCTTTGAGAATTGGCTCTTTTGTCATCTTAACATGCAAGAACAATACGTTTGTGAATGTGAGCTGCATAA
Organism: Nettapus auritus; assembly: GCA_011076525.1. NCBI lineage: Eukaryota > Metazoa > Chordata > Aves > Anseriformes > Anatidae > Nettapus > Nettapus auritus. The sequence continues at coordinate 75,980,461 of CM021797.1, forward strand.
TCAGAGTAAAGCCTTTTCAGTATTTCCCCTCAAAAATTGTCATATAGTGCAAAAAGGTGGGAAACGCATAACTACGTGTATGTCTTCTGCAAAAGGAAAATCGTTAATGCGATGCAAATCATCTTTTCATCTCCTTGTCATTGCATGAATACTGTGATGATTAGGAACAATGTTGACGACCAAGCCCAGCATCTGGAATTGCCAAACACATGAATCTAGAGACAAAGGCTACTTTTTCTAGATAAAATCTGCTCCAGAGTGAAATGTGGAATGTGAATATAAACTCTGTTTACTGTGAAAGGTTTGTTAGCTAATTTTAGCTGTTGTTGTTTTACAATTTGATTAATATAAACTGTTTCTTTTTCAGTCATGATATTAGCGGGCAAAACAGCCAAACTTCAGTGGAATTCACACAGCAAAGTCCATCTACTTCATGTTTATTCAAAAATGGGCATTAAATAAAATGATTGTACTAAATGTTATACAAGTAAATGTAAAAGAAGACCTTAGCCATGAGCAGTAAGAAGTTTCTTATCAGAAAGTGAAAGGGAGGATCCTGGCAGTGCTCTGGTGCAGTCCTCGAGTCCCCAGACTCCACAGAGCCAGTGTTTGGGCTCTATATTGAAAATAGCAGCTGTAAGCACTAAAGACCAAGTAGCTGATACTGTTGTTCAGAGGGGAGCTGTGCTGGCTTTCAGTGGTTTTGCTTCCAAGAGCTCTGTGGGTGCATTCTGTGAGGAACATTTCTGTGTGGAACAGGGTTGATCTAAGCCTCATGGTGCAGCCGTAGCAGAAGGGCAGGGGAGCAGGGGCATTTCAAGCCCCATTTGACAGTAAAGGAAGCCCAGTCTGAAAGGCACTGGCAGTTCAAAGGGACCAACGAGCAGGCCTGCTGACAGCAAGCAATCTGCACTGCTGTGCTGCAATACAGGCAGGGCCGTGGCGGTGAGTAACACAGACCCTGCAGTGAAGGAGACCTGAAAGCCTTGAACAAAGCACTAAACAGCCAGACAGGAATTTAGGAAAGGCACTTGCATGACTTCTGGGACCACAGCTGTGAACTCCAGCTGAGATGCAGACAAAACTTGCTGATTTCTTGGCTAGAGACAGTAAGGAGCAGGGCCTTCTCTTCAAAAGACGCCTGGCAGTTTATCTTGAGATGTCCAGTCGATGCGGCTAAGTCAACATGTAAGATGAAGGGATTAGTGATCTCCTTTCCCTCCTCCATGGGCCCCGAGTCCCCACCTGGCTGATTTATGAGTTCCTGCTGGTTTCCAAATGGCCCCTGTACCTCCCTTGAAACCTGAGACCCGCAGGACTCTCCTGAAGTTTCTCATTCTCACTTGGGAAAAATCAATTTCCAAGCTTTCTGATGAAAGTTTTGTGCATATCATCCTTCTGTCCTATTGCTATTTGTTTTAATCGAGGAAAGAGACTAGGGATTATTACATATCAACTATCTCCTCTGGTAGGCATCATTTGTGACAACATTTGGGACAACCCACTGTGTTGCTCTTTGCTCAAATGACTGCTCTTACACTTACTCTATTGTGGGTACTGCGGGGCTGCTACAGCTGTAGTATCTCTGTGCCTGATAACAGCTTGGATGAGGCAGGGAAAATTATTTCCATTTTACATGGGATACACACAGAAGATACAAACACAAACTGCGTAAGACCACACAGGGACTCAGTGCTGAGTAACATGCCTAAATCCAGCCTATACAAAACGAAAACATTCTAGCCACCTGCACTAACTTCTATTCTTCACCTTAACAGAGACCTCATTGCAAGAGGGAAGAAGACATACTGATCGAGCGACAGCCACTCACCAAAAATCAATACAATGTGAAGTTTTCATTGGAAGGCTTCCAGTGAAATTTATTGCTTGACATGTTCCTGACAGGTCTCTTGAGAGTGTTCAAAGCTTGAGAGAAATTGATGGTGTTCAAAAATTTGAAGCAGGAAGTATTAGCTCTGTGTGTTTTGCTTTGGGGGTTTTGATTGTGTTTTTCCTTTTTTTTTTTTTTTTTTTTTCACCAGTCCTTATTTTTTCTTCCATTATCTTGGCTCTGATTGAAGTATACAGCTGCAACTGAACATGGAAATCTTTGGATGCCGTGACATAGCAGCACTGACATTTTTGGCGGGAAGGACATAGATGCGATCGCTTTAATAGAGTATGTGTTGAGCTTGAGACATCCCTGTACTTCACAGTGAAGTCCTTCTGAGTTTTGAAAGCAGTGGTTCAGATCTTGGCATTAGGCATGACAAAGAAAATATCCTTTCAATTAAAACTAGGAAACGTTATGAAAAAAAGTTCTGAATGTTCTGAATCTCTGTGTCTTTATTTTGGGAGAGATGAGCTGGCTGGCTAGAAAGTGCCTAGAGTCACTTCAAACCCATGACCATAAAACACCTACAGGTCTTGGGACTGTGTGGCTTTCAGGAAGTATTTGTCCATATGACATCAAATCCTGAGGAGAGTGGTAAGTAAAGCACCAACCTTATAAGACACTGAGGCAACAGTAATTACTGTTGACTCCTAGGGAGTTTAAAGACTTACATAAAAGCCAGCTTGCTGCCATCAAGACAAACCTAGGAGATGTGATGGGAAGCTGGTGTCCCTTGTTTTCGATGTCAGTTGCATGTCAGTAACATTGGCGAAAACAGCTGGACACATCAGTTTTGGTCTAGATGAGGAAACGAGTGGGTGAAACATGGCAGAATAAATTACTTTTGATTATTAATAATAATAATAATAATAATAATAAAATCATCTTCTACTTTGAAAGTCATGAATTAAGTTTTGTTGAGCAAATTTACAGTGTCTGTGTGGGCCTTCTTAGCAGTGCTGCTAGCACAACACAGACCAATAACTTTTAAAATAGAGGTTCCACTGCTCACAGAAAGGTGGTTGCTTTATCTCCTAAACTCTTGATGGTGTGTTGATAAAGAGAACAATTATTTCTTCCTTATTTTGTTGTGAAGTGCATTTGACACAACATAAGCTACTTGCAAGCACTTGTTTTGACAGTATCAGTAATAGGGACTTTCTTCATTTTCAAGGCAGCAAGTTCTCTTTCACAAGAAGGTGATCTTTGCTATCTTTCTTTGCTAGCTTTTTATGTATCCAATTTCTGAACATTGCTACATTTTTGGTGGTGGTAATCTTAGCAGTCGAAACTTCAGAATTAACTGCTCCATGGCTTTTAAGCAAATGATGTGAAAAATTGTTAATAT
>CM021797.1:75983802-75996710 GCA_011076525.1 Nettapus auritus
CCGGCATTTTATTTGTTATGAGCAGTCTCTGAGACAACTTGCCACTGTCCTTTTTCACTAAATATCTATGGAGCCAAAGCACTATTCAGCCAAATGTAGTTGCCAATGAAAACTGAGTCACATCACAATGCAATGAATCATTTGAGGTTCAGCTGTGACCTTGGTCTCTTTAATGCTTACAGCTGGCATATAAGATTGTGCTGTGCACTGATATGTTTTGCTATGGTTTGTGTTCAAGGCTGCTTACACTGTGTTAGAACAATAATAGTTAGAGGATTTGTGCTGATCTGTATAAGGTAAATCTGAACTAGAACAAGTTTCAATGCTGTTTTCCTAACCCGAGTATGCTGCATGTACTTGGAGCCTTCACAAGTCTGCACCGGAGATATTGCTAGGGTAGCATGCAAGAACGTACTGCTTGTCGGGGCCTGGGGAACCAGAAAGGGAATGGTTCAGCCAGCAGCGCAGGCACTGGACGTAGAAATTTTAAGGCAACTGGGCCTGAGGGTCCAGGTGCTCAGGAAGGGCAGGAGGCACATCCCCAAACTATGCCAGAGAACTGAAGACTGAGACCAGAAACCTGGAATCACCTGTACCCAGTTCCCTGGCGACCAACACACATTTGGGCAAGAAAACTGCCTTGTTGCACTGAATTTGCCTTTAAGGATGTTGTCATTAGGCAAACTGCAGACATGTTGTGATGGCTTGTTTAGCCTAGGTTTTGTTTTACTTGTGCTTTTTGTCTATTTGTTTGTTTGTTAGTTTGTTTGCTTGTTTTTGCACTCAGCCTGGAAGAAGGGGAAGCTGGCCAGGCAGATACATGTCAAAAGCAATGCCAGGGCCTGGCTGTCCCATACAATGAGATGTTGTGTAAGACTGTGTGAGTGAGCACTGGGTAGGGAATCCCAGAGGACATGCAGCACTTTGGGAGGACATGGCTCAGTTCACAAAGGCAGTGGGGTTTGCTTTATTAGCAAGGTGCAAGACATGAGGGTGAATATCAGCAGAAAAAATATTTGTCTCTGCAGCTGCACCTGATCTGGTAAAACTAATTAATCGCTAACTTAAGGAAAAGTCTGTGACAAATGGACCTTGTAAAATTAGCTGCTAGGGTACATCCTAGCTCACTGTGCTGTGAAATGCACTCTGCTGTCCCTTCCCTTCCTCCCTCTTTTCTTTGGCAGAGGGGTAGGAGTTGCTCAACTGCAGGGTAGCCTAGAGCATTGATGATCTCCAATTCAGCAATAAGAAAAATCACCACAAACAGGACAGACAAAAGTGTGTATGCAGTCTGTTTGGTCATTTCAATACTGTGAAAACAATTCAGACAGCAAGCCTGGAGATGCAATCAGGGGAGCTTGAAGTAAACATGTACTTCCTTAAAGAACTGGAGGAACAGCTGTGGGAAACATTTTGTTTGTTTGTTTGTTTTTTGGGCAGGGGAGATGAGCAATTTTGAGCTTGAAAAGTTCAATTATTCCTGAAAACAGAAATTAAAAAAACACCATGCATTTTAATTTTAAAATGCTGATATGTGAGCCTCACCCACATCCCAGCTTGGTCTCATTTTTTGTTTTCAAACAGCACTAGCTCAGTTTTCTCTGTACAACTGTATATCTGCAGCACAGATAGAAAAGCCATTGCAAAGAAATACAGATTCCCAAATTGCCTCCACTAGGTATGGCAGCATGAGTTTCTTGTGGATGAATTTGGCCTATTTTTTGTCACTTTTGTGACAGTAATAGAGTTTCACTCTCTGCTCCAGTCAGGCTGACTTTCCCTGTGTGCACTCTGTCACAGACTGCACCAGTGACTTTTCCTCTGGTCCCGTGCTGGCAGGTATCTGCTCTGTTTTTGCCTTGGTCCTTGCAGGCACTTGGCTTGGTTGGAAGAACTCAGTGCTGGTCAGAAAGAAGTCAGATGAGAAATGCCTACTGCCCTCATAAATGGCATGAGGTCTACAAGGCTATTTTATTTTATTTTATTTTATTTTATTTTATTTTATTTTATTTATTTATTCATTTATTTTATTTTTCTTTTTTTTCCAGGAGGGACCATTGCCACTAACTTTCATATTCAGTTTGGACTCCACGATAACATAAAATTTCTCCAATGACTTCTAATTCTCTCCCAGTAACTGAAATGTAGGGTTATTGTTCAAAATACATCTGGTCTTGACTTAAAGGCTAGGAAATTAATTTAAACTTAAGGAGACTTTCTACAAAAGACAAAATCCATCATACCGATCAGTCTCAATCTGATTAAGACAATACTTCAGGATTTGTTTGACATAATATTTATTCTTTTGTGGCGTAAGGGAAGAACGAACAGGCTCTTTTTTTTTTTTTTTTTTTTTTTTTTTTTCTCTCTTTTTTTTTTATCTTTTTTTTTTTTCTTTTTTTTTTTTTTTTTTTTTTTTTTTTTTTTTTTTTTTGAAATTTTACTTTGAAACTATGATTTTGTATTGCCAAGTTCTCATTGTAATTACTTTTTATATTAGAAGTCAGTCACTAGTTCAATATAAAGCTGATGTAACAGGAGTTTCAAATCTATTTGAAGTGAGATTCTTAAATACCGATCTAAACTCATTATGAGCACAAACTGTCATAGAGTTATAGCTATGTGAGTTCAAAAATACATTAAGCCAATAAATGAAGTCTGGGAATTAAATGGCGCATCTTGACTCAGTTTTCATTCTCCCTTTTATTCCTTAGCCCCTCCACATCTTTTTCTCTCCCTCTAACTAAATGTAACATGTACCGTAGGTCTGGTAGCTCAGAGCAGAGCAGCAACTGAGACTCTGCCGTCCTTCAGGAAGGTCAGAGGATTGTATCATAGCTCTGTCAGATGGGTCTGACAGGAAAATGTGTCTCAGCAAATTTACATTCTGGCGACAGATTCTGACAGCGATTCAGAAGAAAAGAGGCGATCAGGGTAACAAGCCAAATGGCAAATGCAGGGCTTCGAAGTTACCCTGGGAGGTGGCACTGGTCATTTACATCTGTGGTGTCATCTGGTAGCCCTGATTATTGAGCTTTCCTTCCCAAACCCCACTTCAACAAAAGAGCAGAATAATGTTTCCAGCCTGTTTTGGAGAGTGTCGGAGTGCTGAGCTCTGTAACGACCTTGCACTGAAGGACTCACGGTAATTTATTGAGGTCTGCTGGGACCTGAGTCTTTTCCTTGCTCATCAGGATGGGTTTCAGAGCAAGCCCTGGCTGAAACATGCTGTAACGGTGCAAATACAGAGAAACTAAAAGGAGAGGCAGGTTAGGAGTTAAGTACAGAGACAGAGAGGTCAGGCTCCCACACCCCGAGCAGAAAGTATGCTGAGCTGGCCTCTGCTTTCTCCTCCCCTTCTGGGAATGGTACCCACTGGATCCTTGGTCCCTAATGATACCGTTCTCCCAATCCCCACGTTTCTGAGAAAACAGAGAGACAGGCAACGAGGACTTCCTGCCTGCTGTAGCACGTTGTAGGACCAGCCTATTTTATTCATCTGGTGTGGAAACATCACCAAAAAGGCATTTTTCTTGTAACTGATTGGGGCAATGTTTTACTCAAGTCTAGATCTGACTTCCTCAGCAGGAATCGTACTTTTATAGACAGCCATACATTTGAATTTGGAAAAGAAAATATAAGGGTTGGGGAAAATATTTTATCCTTTAGCTTCTAAAACATATAATATTTTCTGTATTTTTATTTTTGGCAAAGACTGAAGTGGACGCCAGCCAGCACGTAAGTAAAATACAGTCAAAGACTGTCCTTGTCCACATGTCTAAAATGGACTACCAAAAATGTATCATTTTTTCCAACATTTTTGTTGGGCGGAGTGCGGAAGGTGATTCCCCCTTCACACCCTTAGAAAAATGTTTATACAGAACAGCTTTAGTTTAACCTGAAAGGAAAATTCTGAGAGTGCTTCAGAAAGCCTGTGGTAGGAAATAAAAACTGAAAACAATTTCCATTAAATCGCTGGCTCTGAACACGATGTCGTGGGCTTGGCATATATTGTGGGTTTAGAGCTGAACAAACGGCCCTATAGAAACCCCTGAAGTTTTAAACTGCATCTTCACAAAGTGTCTCTGTTACTCACCGACCGCGGGAAAAGGAGAGGAGGAAATGCTTTGCGGCCTTGGGAGGGCACAGTAAATAAGCTTGCTGTCCTTTTCTATCTCCTCACTGAAAAGCAGAAGAATAGTGAAAGGATAATGTATCTAAGGAAAAAAAATGCGTACCATGACAGACACAAAGGGAGTGTATAAAGGATCATATACTTTTTCAAAAATAAATAGGTCCTTTGTAAGAGGATTGGGAGGCTGGATTTGCTTGGTTTGTTACAGCTGAACCAGCTCTGGCAATGTTCTGCCCTCCTAACCCAGCAAAGGAAAAAATCCAAACTAGTCTAAATTCAGTGCTGGGGGAATGGTACTGAACTGAGTCCTGAATTGATATGTCCCTGGTTTTTCCCTTACTGGGTTAGGTTAACCCTTGTAATTATCAACAGAGACATCCTCAAGTGCCACAGAGTCTGGGAAGCAATCCCAGCTGACCTCTTTGTCCTGACTTGACCTTGATGTCTTGCCTGTGGACATACACCAGCAGCACGGTGTCTGGACAGCAGCTCTGGGGACAGCTTTGGCTTCCTGGGCTGGAGGAGTGGTGTGATTGCTTGGCCACGTGCTTAAAGTGAATTTCATAGAATCATAGAATCCTAAAATCACTTAGGCTGGAATAGACCGTTAAGATGAAGTCCAGCCATCAACCTGACATGACCAAGTCCACCACAAAACCATTTCTGCAGGCACCACATCCACATGTCTCTTAAATACCTCCAGGGATGGTGACTCCACCACTTCCCTGGGCATCCTGTCCCAGTGCCTAACCACCCTTTTTGTGAAGAAATCCTTCCTGAGATCCAATCTAAACCTCACCTCGTGCAAATTGAGGCCATTTCCTTGTGTCTTATCATTTGTCACTTGAGAATGTTGAACCACCCTTGAAGTTAAGAATGCAAAGCTAATGCATTTCAGCCCCAAAGTGAACACTTTTAAAAGAGTCGATTTTGCCTTTGTTATGAAAGGAAACTTTTTATTTTCTGTTTTAATGAAACATGTGCAGTACATGTGGTGGCACTGCAGATAGCCTTCCACAGACTTACTAGATCCTCACTAAGTGTCTGAGAAAGTGATGAGTAAAGGCATCTCTTCCTATCCAGCCATCACTGTTACAGCTAAAGCTACTGCTTTGACTGAAGCTGCTGCTTTGACTGAAGCTGCTGCTTTGACTGGTATTTTGCTGGTGATCATACGATGTGGGCTCATGGCAAGGCAGAGCTTGGCCAAACAACTTTGTCTCTTTGGTCATCTGCAACTTGGATTCAAATATTATCTTGTATATTTCATTAAATATTAATAATAATGATGCCTTAAATAATTAAAGAAAGAACAGTAGAAGAAAGTGTAGTGAGAAATACAGCTTTACCAGATGGAGAGTGTTGGTTTCTAGCAGTCTAGTACATTTGTCTTAATTTTGCAAGTTTTGGATGAGTTGGGGAAGGTAGGGCGACACTGTTTTCTCTCCCAAGTCTCTGTGCTAATCTATAGGCAAGTACTACTTCACAGATATCTTGTTTAGACTTTCTATTAGGAACTGCAGCTCAGCATATTTGCTACTAGTCAGGTCTCAATTGCTTTGTGTAATTAGCTGATTAGCTGCTGTTAGCAAGCCTTGCAGCATGTCTTCCTATCTGTGTTCTCTACCAGCTACTTACATACTTGGATATTCATGATGTCCCAAAATAAGGCAGTGCCTTTTACTTTATCTCAAGGTTTCTTATTACTTTTTTTTCTGTGCAGCCTGTGAAGCTGCACTTCAACCATAGCCAAAAATGAAACAATGTTCCTTATCATGTTTCCTGGAAAAAGACAGAAAATTTAAGGTTCACAGGAGAAATCTGACGAAAGAGAAGACATCCTGCTGGCCATAAAAGCAAGCATGTGCAGAGGGGCTGTGGCTGCCACCTCCCTGAGCAATTGCCTGCTATGTCCAGCCATAAAAGCAGGATCCTGCAGGCTCTGCTGACTTCTCCATGCTGGCTGACCACTTGCTCCTGTGCTTCATGGCTGAGATACTTTAGAGTCCTTGTCCAGAAATGCTGAGCTTGGTTTCTTCACTCAGCCAGTTAGATCGGCTTCAGAGGCAGAAACAATAAATATACATACTGCTTTGCATTGTTAATGATTATGAATAGGCATTTACCAAATGGTCAGGGAATCTTTAAACAGCAGAATAAACGTTACAACTTTATGACTAATTGTTGCAACAAAGTCTTACTGAAGAGTTCTGATTAATAAACCATTACTTTTAATCCCTGGCATGATAGAAATATTTAGCAGTACTGCTCAGTTTCTTGATCTCAGAGTTCTTTTTCATAAATATTAGTAACATTTCCTAGATATAATTTTTTATTTTGCTAAATATAATTTGGGCAAAGCCTTTTGTAAAGGTGTTTATGGTTTGGGGTATGGCATAGATGGATTTCTGCTTCAAAGTTGTGCTGAAATTATTGCCTAATTTGTAATGGAAATGAAGATTAAAAGACAATGCAAGATTATGTATGAATTACTAAGCTGTGACATTGTCTTCATGCTGACAAGTACATTTTGTCCCTAGTATTATCTCATACCTGTAAATCACAGTTTTGTGGGGTACAACCTTTCCCAGTCTCTTCTGAAATACAACTCTGGGCAGGGGCTTTTTAGCTCATGTGCTGATGGGTGGCTGAGATGTGTGTGGCTGCACTCATCAGAAAGGTGCTGCCCTGGCAGCAGCTACAAAAAGGAAAGTACTGTATACTCCTGTGTACAGTGGGTGAAGATTGACAAGCACATAAGGCATAAGACCACACAATCTCTTTTGTATTTTTTGCTTTGCTTTCCTAATTTCCTTCCATGCATTTTCTAACTGGAATGGTTTATAATGTTTTAGACAGTTCCTATCAATAGTACGTTGTTTTTTCTTGTCCTTCTGACTTCAGGTTGATTCGCAGAGCTGATGTTTGTGCTGGCACCCATTGGAAGAAGAACAAGCTGTCACCGAAACCATACCAGCTGTGTTTCGGGCAACTGGAAGGCTATGTCCTTGTCTGCCACAATTTGCAACACTCAGTCTCTTTAGACAACAGTAAGGCTGGGAGTGCAAGCCAGACCTTTGGCTTGCTCAGCAGTGTAAGGGGGCCAAGGTGGTGATCAGAAATTACCAGTGTCTCTGAGAAGAGTGCCAGCATCACATAATTTGTCTGGACATATGCTCAGAGGTCTTTTCTGGTATTAACGTTCTTCTCAAGGTCTCGTCTTCAACCTTTCATGATCAAATAACAATATTCAGAAAGTGTGGAGAGAGCTTTCCTAAGACTTACCCTGAAGTTTGCTTCCATCTAGGGAACCAAGATAGAGATTGTGCTCATCTCTGGAAAAACTGGTCAAGGTAGCTCAAACTCAACCTTGCAACTGTTTTGAATCTTCTAACACCTAACACCTTCTAACACCTTCTAATTAATTAATTAATTAATTAATTAATTAAAATAAAAACTAAAAGATGCAGAAAGAGAGGAAATTTTCTCTCTACAATAAACTGAAAGTGCTGCTGGGGAAGACCACATCTGTCCTGAAGAGGAACAAGTATCTGGGATTTCATTATAACACACATCTGGGTCTTTGCTAGGCCCATAAATCTTTAACAATCACAGAACGGTAGGATTATGTAGGTTGGAAAAGACCTTTTAGATCATCAAGTTCAGCTGTTGATGACTGTGGTCAGCAATGTCCAAGGTCAACAAAACACAGCCCTGACTTAAACTGAAACCTTGGAGAAGTTTTAAACAAGGCTTTTCAATGAGGCTGGGCAGCCAGGGTGAGAGTGCTACAACTGCCAATGTGTTTGCATATGTACACAGCCCCCTGTTGATCTGTCTGTTTGCTCCCTTTTTCCTCATAGGACATTTTTAGAAGAAAATGGAAAGAAGTAAGTCACATCTTAGCATGCTGTCAAGTGACTTGTTATTCCCCTAGCACCCGTGGGGGTAAGGAAAACCCAGCTCAGTATCAAGGTGATCACCAGGGTGCCTCCAAGGAGCATGCTGATGCTCAGCACACGGATACACAGCATGTCAATGACCCGTTTGGCACTGAAATTATCCCCAACGTGCCTGGTACCTCTGTGGTGGTGATGTGGGCTGCACACTCATCCTGGCATGGCATAAACCCATGGGAAAGGGTGTTAGGGTTGGTTTCCTCAGTTTGGTTTGCACGCTGTTATGCATTTTGCAGTTCAGGATGTGGCTGTGGGTACTGGGGGACTGCGTTTCCCAATTAGAGTGTGTTTTGGTGAATCCTATCCTATGATGGGCATTTATCCATGTGGGGAGGTCAGAGTACACTGCAGAAGTGCCTATATGAACTTGCAACTCTCCCTTCCTAGTTCCTCGGCTGTTAGCTTAACATTACATCAAATAGTATTAATATGTATATATATGTGTATATATATATATATATATATGAGAGGCATTAAAGCATTTTAGAAATGAAGACAATCCAATTACAAACTGGCATTATTAATTATATTATCCTCCATGTTTCTGAAATCACCACTATTATAGGCATTACTTGAAAATCTGTGAGTCTGTGAGAAATACCAAATTCCCTCTAAACAGCTTGATTGATTTCCATGTACAGTTAATCTCAAATAGCAGATTACTGCATTGCTACTGCAGCTTACAACTACTTGTGAAAGGTCTCTTCAAGAATATGCCACAGAACTGAAACATGACCAAATTCATTTGTGCTCTGAATCAGTGACAAAACTTAGGTGTTGAAAAATGCAGAGGAAAAATGACATCTTTTTAAGTAATATTAAGTAAGATTTTCAGTTTTACAACACATGTGAGAACCATCTTAAAGAATCATACTGTGTTTCTTTTGTAGAGAAATTCTGTTTTAAGGGGTATGCACAAATATATACATATATATATATATATATATTTGTCACGGGAGATCAAGATTTATAAGCCATCTTCAGAAATTCTTGAACACAGATACAAATTTCTTGGAAGTATTAAGACCTGAAGATTGTATTTTCAATGATGGAAAGATAGTTTTTCCTGGTGTAATCCTTGATGTTGTCATTTTATGATAGTTATCTTTTAGAGACTATGGATGTTAAAAACCTTTTCATAGCTCTGTGTTTTCTAACGGAGGCTGTTCTTGTGCATTAGGATGTTACCCCTTGGTGTCATAAAGGTTAATGTGTCACTGCAGAGGGAAGAAGCAGAGAAATGAAATGAAAGTTAAAAGTGCCGTGACCACTAGTTTTGTGCTGAGTACTGTATTTTTCAGAACCAAGTATCCCAGGAACCTCCCTTGAGACAAGCTGATGCAGTAAAGCTCAGCTATACTTGATTGCAGTCAGTAACAGCAGAAAATCTTATTTTATCTGGCTTTCTACAAGGAACACTCAGTGCATGCTAATAATGTTGTGTTGTATTGATACCTAAACAAATAAATTTATTATTAGTTCTGCATAACAAATGGAAATATTACCTGGATCTTTTGGAGCTGGGTAGGGTATAAAAACCTGATGGAAACAGTATGATTACAGTTCAGCACTGTCTGGTGGGGACACAGTCTGATGAGCCTGGAAGTACTTTTCAATCTTATTTTTGTAGCATTGTTTTGAGAGGTTGTGCACAAATAGTGTTAAAATGTACTTTTTGAGTCTGACTAGCTAGTTTGGGAATCCGTCCATTTTTACAGTCTGACAGCTCACCAGTCCTACCCCTGCCAGATACTTTATCCCTTCACTGACACTTCAGACACTCCATCCCTTTTACTGGGCACAGAGGACCTGGAGCAGAATGGAGGATCCACACATGCCTCCAGCCAGACACAAAGCTCAAAGACAACAGTGCATATTAAATTTGTTCTTTTCATGAAGTTAATAAGAGAAAATACTATTAATTTCTGAATGCAAAGCACTTGTATGTATAAATATGCATGTAAATCCAAAATCGTCCATAAATCTCCCTGGATATTATGGCAGCCTTATGGACTTCACGAGGAGCTGAATGAGATCTGCATTACAAGTGTGCTTCATCCAGTGCTCCTGGTAGCTTGGAAGCAGCAATGTTATGGAATATCTCTGGGCTGTTTTCCCTGTGGCTACGTGCTTATAAACATCACTCCATCTGTGCTTTGTCTACATTGGCAAGTAATTCAATACAACAGGAGTGGTTCAGCAGATTAAAGTAGCTAGTGCTGACATTCCTACATCTGTACAGTGTAGGATATGTAGTATTTTTCATTGGGGGGGGATTTGGTCTGGTCCCTGATCCCAGTGTCCACTCAACTTATGTGGTTTGAAGATGTCTGAAGGACAGGAGGTTGGATCAGACCCTTACATACCCCTTTGTGCCGGGCTGCATTTGTTGTCCACCTCAGCTTGAGCTTCCAATTTAGTTTCCTCTGAAGGCAACCAAATTCATGCACATCAGAATTGTTCTGCAAAACAAGCCAAAGTGCAAAAAGTGCAGATGATCAGAAGATACACTTCAAAAATTCAGAGCTGCTTTCAATTAATTGTGTTATTTTTTTTAATGTACATGCAGCCATATGTAGGTCTGACCTGAACCTGCATTTACAGCTCTGCAATTGAACTAAAGAAAAACATTGCTATTTTAGTTACATTCACAAATTTAGAAACTTTTATCTTGCAGATCTCTAAGTTCAAGGACAGGCTAAGTAGGGCCAAACGAACATCTTAAGTGTTTCATCCACTAGAGACCATGAGTAACAAAAATATGAAAGTTGACCCTGTGCACATGGGACACCCTGGTGTGCAAGTGAGTGTCTGTGTCTCTGATATTTGCTTAGAAAACCTTAATAAAATGTCATATTGGGTCATTGGGTCATTGGGTCATTACACAGGGGATAAGGAGGTTGTTTGCCTTATTTACTGGCAGTCAGAGCAAAATGAAAAGTAAAAATCTCCAGATCAGGAGCATTAATGGAAAACTAAAAACTTAAAAACAAACAAACAAACAAAACTAACAAAACAAAACAAACAAACAAACAAAACAAAACAAACGAACAAAAAAAACATCCCGGACAAGAGAAAGAATAGTCACTGCTGCTCATGTTTGGTATCATGGAATATAAATTAATTTTACATTGGGATTCAACAGTTTACCACACTAAGAACCAGCCACTGGTTCAAAAGTCAATTCTCTTAAAATGAAGACTTGTTAATTTCTCTACTCTTTGTTTGATTTGGAGCTTAAGTGAATAATTTAGTTTAGTCTCATGTTAGGACTGTTGTTATTAGTCAAACAATTGCTTGCCTCTGGCATAAAATTGAAGTAATAGATGGACTCCACATTTTACTCCGTAGTGGCTTTATATATTGAGACATTGTCAAACAAAAAGGGGAAAAAACAAAATTCCTATTAGAATTTCCTGCTTCCAGTTTGAGGCTTAGCAAATAAAGAGAAGAAATTATTTCCAAACTCTTATCTATTTCAATTTGTGCTTTGTTTTGTTTTGTCTGTTTGTTTTTAAATTACACATTTGAACTTGTTTCTTAGTTATTACTGGGCACAGTACAGGGAAGGCAAATGCGTTGTGGAAGAAAAGGACCTGAAGTATTGTTTTCTGTTTCTTTTTCTTAAATAACCCTTTGTGTCATCCCTGTTTCCAAGTGTATTTCACTATTAATAGAATATGAAGACAAGTAATTATTTTTTTGATAGTAATTACTTTTTATCATTTCACCCATGCCTTTACAAACAATGGCTGGTTCATACAGCTCTCTTAAAATTGCGACTATTCATTTGTTGATTTTGTATTTTGATTTGAAACCTGAAGAAGTCTTTTTGTTTTATTTTGTTTTGTTTTTGTAATAAGTTACCTAACATTGAAATTTTATTGCTCTGTAGTGTACTTGTTCAACTTCCATCACAGCTTCTGAAAAGAAGAAAAAATGGCTAATGTGAAAGATCCAGCATCTTAAAACCTTCAAGAAGGAGAACAATTAGCTGTTGCCCTTAATGAACAGAAAACTACTAATATCCTTTGTGTGTAAATGAGAGAATGGCTAAATAAAATGGCAGCCTACCGCTTCATTTAGTAAGTCTTCTGGGGCAAATCCAGACATTTCTATTTCTGTGACAGTTCCATCAAATGTGTGTCTTAAATCCAGCCAATTCCAAACATGAAGGCATCCTCTCTGTTTTGAATAGTGGGATGTAATCCAATGGAAGCTGCCACTATAAATGGAAATCCTAATTAATGAGGGACTGTTCCTACCAAAGGCAGTATTAATTTTATGCCTAATATAAGATCAAAATGTTACCCACCTAAAAATTGTTATAACTAAGTTGTTAAAATCAGGTATGTTTATCTCATTCATGCATTAATTTTATTGTAGATTTACCTTATTCTGAAAAATGGATTACTCATTTTGAAGCTCTTTTTCATTTAATTTTTAAGAATGGGTGATAGATTGAAAGTTTTTATAAGATTGGTTTCTAAGCTAAACAGTGCACTGTATATAACTTTCAGGGTTAAATCTCCAGCACAGATCAATAAAATAATGCAGAAATTGTGTGATTACAGAAGCTGAAGATCTGTCTCTATGCTTTGAATAACTAATTCTTTGCTTGACACTAAAAAATCTTTCTCTTTACACATTACAAATTTACACATTATTTATTTATTAATTCTAAGGTCATATTTCTAAAGAAATAGTTTCATAAATCTTCCAAAACATGATATGTTATTCTACATCCAATTTCCAGTAATGCAAAAGAAGAGTATAATACCAACCAAGTTAAAAACAAAAAAAAACAACAACAA
>CM021797.1:76008030-76053862 GCA_011076525.1 Nettapus auritus
CCTCTTTTTTCTCCTAAGCTCAAGCCACAATTCTCTGTTCAGCCAGGCTGGTCTTCTGCCCCGCCAGCTCGTCTTTGGGCACGTGGGGACAGACCGTTCCTGCGCCATTAAGATTTCCCTCTTGAAGAGCGCCCAGCCTTCCTGGACTCCTCTGCCCTTCAGAACCGCCTCCCAAGGGACTCTACCAACCAGTGTCCTCAGCAGCACAAAGTCAGCCCTCCGGAAGTCCAAGACAGTGGTTTTACTGGTCCCCTTCCAGGCCTCGCCAAGTATCGAGAACTCCACCATTTCGTGTTCACTCTGCCCAAGACAGCTCCCGACAATCACATCCTCCACCAGTCCTTCTCCATCCTGTTGCTGTGTGGCATTCTGTCTTGCAGGGCAGTTTAACCAACTTCCCAAGCATGAGATCCATTTTAATGGAATTTTGATTTCTTTCATCTCTTTGTCAACTGTATACCTTGTCCTCACCTTACCTCATTCCTCTTCCCTCCTACTCTATCTTGCTATATTAGTGTACAGATAATATTTTTCTATCGGTACCTTTTTTTTTTTTTTTTTTCAGAAATGATTTTTACCTTACCATAAGAAATACTGTTGAGCTATTAGTACAGAAAAGGGTGGTCATTAGTGACCAGCGATCACAAATATTTGCCCTGCAAGCACTTTAAATGGTGCAGCTATCATATTTATTTTTTCCCCTAGTTCATTTTATTACTTAGTGCTATTTCATTACTACATATTTAAATCTGCATACAATGAGCTCATACAAGATTTCACCTTGAATCAGTGGAGCAAGAAAAAATATGAGCCAGCATTTCACGGAATGATGTAGCATGATAAAAATCAGATAAACATTTGTTTCAGAGTACATCCAGTCTCATTTTTGATATTGTTGGTTTCAGGATTTGTTGTTTTGGAGTTTTTTGTTTGTTTGATGTGTTTTGTTTTGTTTTCTCTTGTTTTGTTTTTCTGAGACGGTGGGACAGAACGTATCTTCTAAGAGCAAAGCCTGTGTTTATTTTTTTTTGTGTGTGTGTGTGCTGTAGAGCACAAATGCTTCAGTGTGAATAATCAATCTGAGCAAACACAAAAAAGCCCATGCTCCTTGCTCTGGTGTAGCTGCATGCCAAACAGGCATTACCCATGAGCATGATGTTGTAGAAGATCGGAGACTTCTTTTGCACTGCT
This sequence comes from Nettapus auritus, assembly GCA_011076525.1. Taxonomy (NCBI): domain Eukaryota; kingdom Metazoa; phylum Chordata; class Aves; order Anseriformes; family Anatidae; genus Nettapus; species Nettapus auritus. The sequence goes on from CM021797.1 coordinate 76,009,222, forward strand.
TACTTGCAGTGCTCCTCTCATTCACAGCCACACTGCAAATCTTTTTCAGTCACTAGATTAAATGATAGCAGGCTGAGATCAACTCATTTCACACCTACAGTATGATCTACTAATAGCTGAAATCTTGAAGTCAGTAAAATAAGGTTTAGAGCAAACCAGGCTCAGAGCTAGAGCAAACATTTTGGTTTTGACAGTGTACTAAGATTAGAAATCTAAATTATTAGGCACAAGAGCCAGAAATAGCTTTGCTGATAGGGAAGTATTAGTCATATTAGACTTGGTGTATGAGCTGGAGCTGCCTGAGACAACACGAGAGATGAAGTGGCAATCAGAACTTTGTTTTAGCGACATTTAAGTTGTAAAACATCATAGTTATAATTGAATTCAGTGGGGAAGCTCAATTAAAGGAATTACTGGTTTCTTCATCACTTTAGCTGAAAGAACCTGGGCAAATAGCATTAAAAAGGTATTGCATTAATACTAATGGGGTGAAAGTGGAGACATTAGAAACTACTGCAAGTACAACTCCAAGTTTTAAAAATGTGTGAACATGTGGCAAGGATAACATTACTCTGGGTACGTCTTGGTAAATTCAACAGCAACATTTCCCAAAACTGACGCAAACTTTGGCCAGACAAGTGTCATCTGCTGCCCTTTGCTGCCGTCGGCATCGCTTTCTTTTCTGAAATGGCCACTTGCAAGGTAGAAGCAAGCCCAGCTCTTACCATTGAAGTTTGAAGTGAAGCAGAACACATCGTAGCGGCTCTTATCCTTGTCCCAGAAGCCGTAATTCCTGACGCCAGGCACCGTGTTCTTCCCGCCACAGGGCTCCCTGGGCTTGGTGATGGGATACTGCACGGAGCCGTCGCTGAGCCAGCCCGCGTTGCACCAGTCCAGCCCGGACCTCCAGGCCTCATAGAGCTGATCAAAGGAGGCGATGATGGAGTCCTGGTCCAGGCAGGCTTGCTGAGCCTCGTGGAAGTTTAGATTGTAACGACCCAGCCGCGGAGAGTAGGGGAATACAACACCTGAAATGGCAGAGAGGGGGTTAGCTGAGTATCTTCCAACACCAAAAGAGCACAAGAAGGAGAAGCAGCATTTCCAGTAATCAGAAAGAGATATAAAGGTTAACCCAATAATGTGTTTGACTGCTACGTTGCTTTTTTCTGGGGAAAAATGCTCTGCCAACACATCAGCTGTGTGGTCTGAGAAGGGGATGCAGCCACCTCCTCACCTAGCTCCTCTCCAGGTAAGCCAGTGGAGAGTCCCCCAGGGCTGCAGGTGTGCCCCACCAGCAGCTCTGCTGTCCCTGCTCTGGTCTCACCCTCGTGCATGCAAGGAGTGCTTAAAGATGAGAAGAGCTGGAAGAAATGTTGCAACAAAATGCTTCTCATCAGAAAAGTCAAGTTTATTGGCTGCAAGATCAATTTCTCAGAAATTAATCAGAATTTAGTCCTATTACTTATTTTTCTTTCTTTCTTTCTTTCTTTCTTTCTTTCTTTCTTTCTTTCTTTCTTTCTTTCTTTCTTTCTTTCTTTCTTTCTCTCTTTCTCTCTTTCTCTCTTTCTCTCTTTCTCTCTTTCTCTCTTTCTCTCTTTCTTTCTTTCTCTTTCTCTCTCTCTTTCTCTCTTTCTTTCTGTGTGGGATTTGAGGATTTTCTGACAATCACATAAAAAGAAGAAATTGTAGCATAGAGACACATGAACTATTACTTCTTGCATGTGAACACTAAAATAAAATGTTCTGATTGACATAAGAGTGCTGTGCTCTTTTCCTGGACTCTTGACAAGATTTCCTGAGAGTCCAAGACTGTTGGATTTTTGTTTGTTTTTATTCTATTTCACATTGTCCCAGGAACAGGAAGGCACTTCATGCCCAGCTTAAAAAGAACATTTCAAGGCTAGTCTGACAGGAGACATAATATCAGGGTCCTGAGATATTAAAATAGGAAATCCATGACATTTTGTGTGGTTCTATGGAGTCCTTTCTGTTACTCTTCAGCTGCTTTTTGGCTGTTCCTCACCACTCAAGGAGGCACAGCTCCTCACAGAGCGCATCAGGGAGCAAGGTCCCTTGAGCAGATGACAGGTTTCCTCATTTAGGTGAGGAAACCATTTAGCCATGCAGCACTCAGCATGCAGCAATGCCAGATAGACCTGATAAGAAGCACAGACCTGCCAGTGCCTCCTTCCCCCCCGAGGAGTATCACACACTACCCTGCTGCTTATCAGTGGTGAGCTGCAGAGAGGCAGGGCACAGAGATGTAGGGACAGCTACAGAGCAGTTTCAGCAGCAACATTCAATCAAGGTTATTGAACTTATCTCATAGACTTTCACACAGGATATTTATATATGTATATCTGCACTTAAAAGTTACTTCTCAAAGCATGAAGGATGTTTCAGAAAATGCTGAAGAACCAGCTCCCCATGTGGCTCTGATAAAAGACCATACAAAGAAGAGAGAGTCGTGAAACAAAAGTTTGGATCAGACCACCCTAACTTTGGCAGAGTTTAGAAACTTAACTCAGATCTAAATTTTATAGTTGGCTTCAGCCCAATCTTCGTAATAAGCTGAAATAAAATGGCACCAGAGAAGATCCAGCTCAGAATGTTTATTCTCAAACATCCCTGAACAATGGAGTGCTGTGGGATGCAGAGAGGCTGAAGACAAGATAACATATTAGGGGATGAGCCAAAAACTTTAAACTCTGGTACAGACATCCATCTCTCTTTTTATTTTCTCCCCACTGATGAATTCTCCCTGTAACAAGTTCCTCGTCTCCAGGGCAATATAGTATAGGATACTGAAATTACATTACAGTCATGCAAGACTGTCAGCATGCAATGAAGTCATTCTTCTTGAGCACTCAGCCCACTTTTGTGTCTATTTCACTGCTATCTTATCGTCTCCTTTCTTTCCCTCCTCTCCCTCACTCATCTATCATCCAAGCAGTGTTATTTTTGTTAAATAAAATCTTTGTTATTACTAAATCTCAGTGACTCGATCCAAGAAAATAAAGCATGCAAATGTAAACTTGGCAGGGTAATAATAAACAAGGTTTTGTTCTCTTTCAGCAATTAACTGGAGAGTCTGCTGACTTTCTTTCCTTCTGTAAATCTTTTCTTAAAGTACTTTTCAGTTATTAGTTGTCCTGAACTATAAAGCATGAATGAATTGTAATGCTTCATGTGCTGCTAACTATAACTTCATAAACAAGAAGTTGTACCTATGGCATGATTTCTCAAACTTTGTTTTTCCTTCCTCCCTCCTGCCCCTTTAAAAAAATAAAAATAAAAATATATTAATTCTCCCTTGGTGTTAATGGACAGAAATTAAAATGACTGTAGTAAAAATATAGCAAGCATCAGAGGAGTCCAAGCTTTATTGCTTTATCAGAAATCCAATACTTGTTGTTTTTCCAGAACTACACTTCCCCAGACAACTGACTCCTTGTCCAGTATATGCGCTTGATCTGCATATCCATGTAAAAAGAACCCACCAAAGGTGGATGCTAGAAACTGAACAGCTAAGCTTATATACCTTCCAATTTGTTGCAAACTGTTCAAACAGATTTGGTTCCTTAAGATTTCTAAAATCTGCTTTTTTTTTAGATGGTTAAATATGTATGTTAAATTGTTACAAATGCACTTGAGCTTGACAGTTTAAGACATAATGTCTTAATAACGTAAATAGGCACAAAACAGTAATATTAGCTTTGGGCTATATATTTGGGTAGACTGCATAGAAGCTGATTTTTGTTTGGGTTCATCCGCAGTACAAGCCTGCAACTGATTAGCATTAATTTCACCCTGCAGATGGGGGTGGCCATTGGTGATGTTGTACAGCTCCATTGACTTGATATACATTTTGTGTATCTTTGCAATATTTTGAATTGTTGCTAATATTATCTTCTTCATTTCCCTATGAAACTAACACTAAATTAATATCTAGATCTTACTATTCATCTTCCTTTTGGTATAGTTTAGCAGTTCTGAACTTTAGTTCATTGCACAGTATCTTCTTTGGTCTTGGATCTTATAAACCATCAAAAGATAATCCATCCCATCTGTTCTCAAGTGGACAAAAGGCTCATGTCTGAAGGCTCATTTCTGTTCCCACACTACAGACTGACTCAAAAACCCTGACTCCAACCCTGCATTTTGCCACCAGACAGAACACCCACTTCCAAATGTTAACAAATTCGGCTCAGGAAACAGAGGGAGAGGAAAACTTCCAGCCTCAAATGGCTGGAAATTAACACTTGTTGTTGGTCACATTAAAGCTCCAGATAATCTTCCACTGGGGAAGAATGGTTTTGTTCTTCCAAACACTGTACATAACTGCAGCCTGTTATGTATGGCTCGTTCTCCATCTTGCTGTGAACAAAAGCTGCTGATCCCCCCATGTTTTAAGCAGGCATGTCCAGCTGGCAGTCTTCACATTGTAACTGTATGCAGTCAGGCACTTCCAGCCATCTACCAGAAAATGTGTCTGTGCAGGGAGCCTCTTTAAAACCCAGAGAGCTGTGGTTCCCTCACCCAGTTAGCTTGTGGGAAGACGGAGCTGAAACCTATAGCTCCACCTTGGTGATTCAGCTCCTCGCCTCGAGGAAGCTGTTGAGATACTTGTGGAGCCTGATTGAGGAATACCGACTTAGAGCGTGGACTTGCCCATGTGGCTCCTCTCCCAGACTTTCATGTCTCTGAAATAGGACCTACACTCACGGTGGGACAACCCCTGTTAGAGGATGAACCTGAGACACATGGATTCAGTGCAGAGCAAACCTGTCAGTGAGTGGTGAGGATCTGACCCAGCTTGCTGTGTGTACCTGTGGCAATGCAATCACAGTCCCAAAAATGACTTTTGTAATGGTAATTAGGACTTGTACCAAATCAGAAGGTAAGACGTGGAGGTTTAACATATCCTCCCCATACGCAAGCCCATATTTCCACAATGCCTTACATTCAATTCAGGTGTACAACTCTGTTACTGTGCTTCTCATTAGAGTTTATGAAAGGGAAACCAGGAGAAGGGAGAGAGAGGGACAAGAGAAACTATCTTGCAAATCAAAGTCAAAAGTGCTTTTGTGCACAAGTGTTGACTGCTACCTTTTCCCTGATTGAGAAAAAATATATTTTTTTCTCTATTTGTTTTAGAGGGAGAATTTATAAGAGAATCAAATGTTCGGTTAATGAAAATAAGAGGAAAATAATCAGAGAAACAGAGCTCAGTCCTGCTCAAATAAGGAACAGAAAAAAAGCATGATATGTGTCCTTTGCAAGCTATTTCAGATTCCTATATGCAGGTAATTCCTAAAACTCAATACAAATGCTTTGTAGTTACACAGTCACTATAGGGACATTCACAGTGCAAGGTGCTGTAATGGTTATCCAACATGAGATGAGGAAAAAAGCCTAGAAAGCACAACTCCTGTAACAATTTATGGGTGTCTATTAAGCTCGTACCATATGCAATTAGCAATTTTAAGAGTATTTCCAGATAGAACAAAATCTCTGTTAATGCATGTGGAAAAGAAAAAAAAAAAAAAAAAAAAAAGTACTTTCAAAGCCAGAGTAAAGAAATGGGCTTCCTTGAGTTCTAGCATAAACAGAAAAGTAAGTTTTCATGTAGCCAGTGTAAACACCAGGTACAGTAGGGTTTGCTATATGCTGTACTGTAGGGTACAGTTTTACTTTGGCAGGTTCATGCACTCGAAGGCAAAATTTTCCACGTTGGATTTCTAAAATTCTGTGAAAAGTGGTAAGTCTCTCATTTTCCTTCAGAATCCACCTCCACTCCTCTGCCTGTTGGGTGTCTTGACTATTCAGCACAGGCTCCATGGTGGGGCACCAGCTGTGAAGAGGCAGCAGCCTCTCCATGAAACCGGCACCACTTGAGGCGGTGTCCATCCATCCCATGGCAACCCTGCACCAAGCCATCAGCAGGGTTACTTGCTTCTGAGCAATGCAGGCACACCAACTAGACTAGCCTGGCATGGGGTAGATTATTTCCTTTTTATTTTCTGCAGCCTTTATGAAAATTTGAAGACTGTTGTCTTTCTTTGCTCTCCTTAGGCTATTCAGTCCTAATTCTTTTAGCATTTTCCTTTCAGGTCATCATTTCCAGATAATTTTTTGTTGCTTACTCTTTAGATCTTTTACTTCACTGCATCCTCGAAGTACCATTTCTCACAGTAGTGGCAGTACATGTGTGTCTGCAAAGACCTGTTGTCCTGACACAGAAGGAATTACATGGTCTGATATAATTTATTCTTGCCAAACTGTTCTCGTTTACAACAAATGTTGTCTTCTAAGCACTTACAAATGGTGTGCCTTATATCATCTGTTTTACTGTAGACAGAACAACACATTGTTAGGCAAAGAATGTTTTAAATAGCTTGTGGTATATGAATGTAACAGCAACATGCAGAAGAAACAAGACAAATTAGGGTAAATCTGATTAGAAACTAGAACTAGATTAGAAATGATTTCTGTAATAATTTGGAAGATTTTTTTTTATATGGAGCTCATGAACTTGTTTGATCTATTTTTGAGCTATAGAGTCTGTTTTGGAAAGAGATGCTGCTCTTTTTCCCACCCTATCTTGGGCATAAAGGCTAACATACCTCCAAGCAAGATCACAAAACCTGCTAGTTTGGGGTTTATGTGGAGCCACCCAAAGTGTTAATTTCTATCAAGAAGCACAGCCTATAGAGATTTTTAACAGCTATATCTAGATCTGCATATTTCTGGTACTGTTGAATGTATCAAGTAATTATTTTATAGCCTGTACTGCAAGGCTACTGTGTTCAGTTATCTGTCCCTGAAGGCAGGACCTATAAAAAAATCCTAACAAATTAAAAACCTGCCTTTGGCAGTTTAGCACTGCTCCACTTTCTCTGCCACCTGGCCCATGAATCTCAGTGCCATGAAGGAATAGTACACTTGATCTGTGCCTGAGCAATATGAGTGAGGGTGCTGCTGGGGCTTTCACCTGCCCAGGAAACCAAAGCACACACACCTGGCATAGGGAGATTCACTACAATGCCTCATGCTCACAAGAGAGAAAAACAATAAAGCACTGAGATAAAGAAAATTTAGTGAAGAACAGTAAAACAACAACATAAAGGAAATTTACTATAAGCTGAGAATTCCTTCTTTGCTTATGACTTGGGCAACAACATCTACCTTCCAGAGGAGGCCTTTTAATTTGTTCAGCTTTCAGTACTCTCAGAATATTTGAAAAAGAATACAAAGCTCATGATGCTTATTTTATGCACAGGAGCATGGCATGTTCAGTTCATTCTGAAAATGGCTTTGGTGACAAGGTTAACATAAAACACATCCCACTTCGGTTCCTACCACTTCTTCAATCCACTGTGCCCAGTGCAACACTCCTGCCCTTAGACCCTGCATCTAAGTCCACAAACAGGATGATAATGATAATAAGGTTGTTTTTAAAAGTGTTATTCTTTTTTTTTTTCTTTTTTTTCTTTTTTTTTTTTTAAAAAAAAAAAAAGGAAGAAGAAAGGAAGGAAGGAAGGAAGGAAGGAAGGAAGGAAGGAAGGAAGGAAGGAAAAGAATGAAAGATATTATGAAAGATTTTCTCTTTCATAATAACAAAGACACTATACAAAAAAAGTTGTGCAACGTATGTAACAAATACAGAGGGAGTCTAATTTCACTGTTTTGTTTGTTTGTTTTTCCAAAGCTAAAAATAACCAGTTATTATGGATAGCTTATTTAATGACAGTCCTAGGAGTCCTTTAAGTCTAATAAGAATAAAGTTCTACCACATTCAGAGAAGACAAAAGGTCCATTGAGGTAGAAGTCAACTATTTTCATATAGATAGATTTACATGCTTTCAACTATCCAAATTGATGCTGTTTTTACAGTGAACTCACACTGGAGTGATCAGCTGTTTATGCTGCTAGCGGGCATTCCTGGATGTAAATGGTTTTGTCTTGCTGCCAACTAACATCCCGAGGGCCACCATCTCAGGACATTGGGCTACTGATGCAGATCCTTCCTACTGTGAGATTAACCTTACTGCTTACACCAGATGAAGGATGTTAGTATGGACTAATATATTTTCAATTTTGTCCAAAGACTAAAGTAAATTTTATCAAATAAATTTGATTTTTTTTAAAACTTATTCTGGCCTGCATTGCCCAAAAGCACAAAACAGCAATAAAAGCCAACACTGCATAAACCTACAGACGAGATGAAAGATGAGTGCAGGGGCACACAAAGAGAGGATTACACTCCATCCATTATGTATATCCATTATGCCCACTGTAAATATACACTTGTAAATAAATACACTTTAATCATTATGATTTTAGAATGAAACTTCAACACAACTTAGACTTGGATATATTTATCCCAGTCATTACTAAGTTGTTTTATTCCAAACTGACACACTCACACTCTTATCTCACCTCTTGAAAGGTTAACTTTTACCATACAGTTTCCTAAATTAGTATTTTCTGTCTGATTAGGAAATGACACTCTATAATATCAGATATGAAAAATTTGACACCAATATCTGACAAAAGTTTTTAAAACAAGACATTGTTCTGTGTGGTAGCCAGACACTCATTAAAATGTGTGAACTTTCCTTAGAGCAGAGATTGGAACATACTTGGCTAAAGAAAAATGACACCTCTTTGCCCTTCCTATCCAATGAATTTTCTTATTTTGGGTTTGAGGCAGGAGGAAACAGGAAGGAGTGGTGGCACTGGAGAAGATGGGCTGGAGTTGGCATACTTCAAAGGCAGATGCAGTAGGATAAAAGATGTGTACTGGGAGGTAGAACCTAGATCTTGTGTCCCAGTGTACTATCACTAAATGGTCATGGTAAAAAAAGATAGAAAATCTGCTTTTTGCTATTGTGTTCGAGATACCATTTCTCTAGTGCTTACTGCTGACTAACTTGGGGGTTTGTCCTCAAAAAAATGATGTAGTATCTCTTGGGGACGTCAGGGCTGGGATGTCTCACTCTGTTCATGTGCTTTTCGGTACCTTTGTAGTGATGGGACAAGGAGTAATGGCTTTAAATCAAAAGAGGGTAGCTTTAGGTTAGCTATAAAGAAGAAATTCTTTGCTCTGAGTGTGGTGAGGCCCAGGCCCAGGCTTCCCAGAGAAGTTGTGGATGTCCCATCCCTAAGGCCAGGCTGGATGGGGCTTTGGGCAACCTGATCTAGTGGGTGGTGTCCCTGCCCATGGCAGGGAGGTTGGAACTAGATGATCTTTCACATGCCTTCCTACCCAAACCATCCTAATGTTCTACAGTTCTATGTAGATGTCTACCTGAGCAACCTCATACTGCTCATTAGCCCATTTGTGAATTCAGCACTTAGCTCTGGGCAGTGTCAAAAACAACATAACCGTTACTTCAAAGGCACGATGTTGCATGGCACCAGAACAGGTACCTAATGTGTGGTGCAATCAATATTTTAAAGATTTTACACTGGCTCTGACCATATTACATTGGCAAAAGATATCAATATGCCATAAAACGCTGGGATGTGCCAGTATATGATTGGGAACAAGATGCACAGTAATTTATCTGGACAAGCTTGAAGGCTGGTGGAGGTATGTACCTGGGACATGAGAAGCCCGTCAGAAGAATGCTTTGCCTTATGCCATGAATGAAGTAAAAAGCTTTTTCCTTCTACTTCTGTCTTCACTCTAAACCGAGTATTAGGTAACTTAACCTGTGTACATGACCAATTTTCTTTATCTCCTAAATTTGTAAAGAACAGTGTATGTTCTTATTAAGAACCAATTATGTGGGGTAAAAAACAATATAAAAGGAATATCGTGCTGGCATGAAAACTGTGCAGGACAAGGGCCTTTCTGTACCCATAAATGGAAGATATTAGCTGATACTAGCAGCCTCCAACCAAGAAAGAAAAAAAATGGATGTAAAGAAGTAAGCTCAGCCCGTGACATCTATTTGGTTACAACAAACAGTGAACCAGTCTTATTGAGAAGATTAAGTAAACAACCATCATAATGTGCAACAGCCTGCAGTGAAAGATTCATATACCTCACCAATTTAATGGATCTTGCTTTTGATTTTTTTTTTTTTTTTTTCCTCACCTCCCTCCCATTTTTTTCCCCTTAACTACCATATAATGCCTGACACACACATGCTAGTAAGTATAAGGGTACTGGGGACAGGGAGACATCTTCAAGCAACTCTTGGTTTATAGCTGAGAACTGTACAGCGCATTGGGGAAATAGGCTGATTTACCTTCATTGAATCTAAATTTCATAAGAGTAAATGAAAGATGATTTTATTCTGTCCTTTTTCAATCCATTTCACCGTTTTTTTCTAATGGTTTGTACTGTACTGTTTACAAGAATATTCCTGAGGGAAATGGCTACTACAGTCTACATATAAGAGTTGTCTTAGCAGGATATATAGAGAAGTATTTCATATAATTATAAAGCTGGAAAAAAGACAAAACCATTGTCTCTGTAAAATGATTTTAAGATTTTCCCTGTTGTAAGAAGATTTTTATCTTCTTGCTAATATAAAATGTCCCAAAGTTCTGTAAAATGGCTTTTAGGGGAATTCTTAATATAATTTTGCCCAAGTCTACTGCAAAAACATATAGCAATTTCTGTAAAACTACAGGACCAAATTAAAAACATATGGAGTCCTTCATACTGTGTTTGGTCAGGGGTTGATTTTTTTTTTGTCTCCTGGCTCCCCTTGCACTAGGCTCACTGGGAGCTGAATATGCTGTGGGCTAGTGTAAGTTATAAAAGTACTAATGTTCTTCTAATTTATGAGAGCTGCTAGACGTTGTCAGGCCCCCAGAGCACAATGAATCCCATTTCTCAGCTTGCTGCTATCGCTGATAGCACAATACCAGCAGTATGAAGAGGAAAAGCAGGTATTCCTTAACACCATGCAAATCTAAATTTAGGTATAATTCAGGTGTTACTTACCTTCCAAATTCAGGGCTACCACTGCTGTGTCATCCTCTAATCCTTCAATCACCTCACACTTATATCTTCCATAATCCTCCAGCTTTATGTTTGTGATTACAAGGGAGGCATCATTTTCACTGCTTTCTCTCAGAAACACTCTGCCTTGGTACTTTCCATAGCTCTTTCTGTGGTGTCCCATCGCAACAAAGACATCCACTTCTTTGAGGTAATCTGAGGTGAGTTTGGTCCACTTGACCCGGATTTTGTGGGTTCCTGAGCCAGATATTGATGTGTGTTCGTGGTAAAATTTACATGGCAGTGTGACATTGCCACCCCGCTGCGAGAAGATTTTGGCTTGTTCTGCTACCACAAGTAGACGGGGTCCATTTTCTTCTAGGATACAAGCAGAAAAACAAAAAGGAGAATGAGTTTGCATTCCACCTTGTGCAGAACGGATATGACCATTAGCTACCATTTTGCAATCATTTTGTACCTGTACAGCAGTAAGGCATGCAAACTAGTTATATACAATTATTTACATAGTCACACATATACAAGCTAGTAACAGGTACTGAGGTGAGATTCAGCAACAAGCTACAGCTTTACTTCCCTTACCATATATGTGGGGAAGTGAAATATGTGTGCACAGAGTGGCCAAAATGGTTTGCAGCACTGTCCCCTGTGTAGGCAGAGGGCATCCTACATAATCCATACTCATAATGATAGAGGTGCAGTGATATATAGTAAGGTTGTATAGTTGGTGTATGAATGCTATCATCCAAAAACTGCTTTTTGCAAGCATCCTGTATTTCCCTGTGGTTTGTTCCAGAGCTGTCAATCAACTCTGCCCTTATTCCATAACTCAGTTTTTATATGTGAACTGAGCTTACTCAGGCAAAACCTCTAACGATATGGGATGCAGCAAATCATTCTCACGGAACAGGAAAAGTGTTACAGTATCAAACAGCACTGCCTATAAGGACACGGAAAGTGTCAGCATAATTTAAAATGGCCTGTTTTCTTTGTGTATTTTATTCTAACCTTCGAGCTCCTCTGCTGACATACTTCTGCTAATGTCAGAAAGTCCAATTTATCTTCAAAACAGTAAAATCCTGTCCTTTCCTGCCCTCTTTTCTGATCATCTCAATCTTTTTTTTTTTTTCCCATCTTTTTTTACCGATATCCTTCAAACTTGTCGCATTTTAATCTTTGATGATTCGATCTGACTTTTCACACTGACCCATATTTAACTGACAGGCTCCTGTCCTCCTTACCCTTTCCCCAGATTCCCTGCTCCCCTTTCTCTCTAGTAGGTCACTACTGCTGATGCTGCTCTGTGTTTAGGACAGTCAGCTGGACCAGGTGCTCACTTCCAATCTTGTTTCTCTGGGGCTTCTTTGACAGGCTGTGTTGCCTTGGGAAAGCCCTGGAAAGCACAGGTTTGATGGTGGCAGCCAGCATATATAGCCAAATGCTAGAATATTTCCTTTTTTTCAGTAACTCTTGCCTCTCCTTTCATACAAAATTGATTTAGTAAAGCTCAGTGCTTCAGTAGATATTGCTGTCCTCTGTCAGTAGTGACACCAACTGAAGCTAGCAATGAATCAACAGCACTCAGCTTGCTAGAAAAGAGTTACTGACCTCACATAACTGATTACAAAGAATCACAGAATCACAGAACCATTAAGGTTAGAAAAGACCTCCAAGACCATCTGGTCCAACCATCCCCCCAACCACCAATGTCACCCACTAAACCATGTCCCTAAGAACCATGTCCAAACTTTCCTTGAACAGCCCCAGGGATGGTGACACCACCACTTCCCTGGGCAACCCGTCCCAATGCCTGAATGCTCTTTCTGAGAAGAAATGTCTCCTAATTTCCAACCTAAACCTCCCCTGATGCTACTTGAGGCCATTCCCTCTAGTCCTATTGCTAATTGCAAAGACAAGCCAGTAGAGCATGAACCTGCATCTGCCTAAGAAAAGAAGCTATCCCGAATGTGGAGTGTCAAGAGCATCACTGTTACCTGCACAGGATAGACTAGCCAGAGGGAAGGTTCCTCCAAAATGAAAAAGCTCAGGTGCTGCAAGGTGGTTTAGTAAGATAGGAGACCCTCGTAGCTAGTGAAATTGCTCACCCCACACCACCCCATGCAAGCGGTCTTCTTGTCTTTCGTGCTGGGCAGGGGCACAGGGTGCTCTGGCAATAAGAGGCCAGCATCTGAGGAGAGAGGTGGCCTCAGGCAGGGCACGATGGGAAGAACTGCCAGCCTTGTTTTCACGGGAAGAGGAGAAGGAAGAATGGGAAGGCAGCCAAGATGGCTTCTCTGTTGCTTTCCCCATTTCCATCAGGGACAAAGAAGTTCTGCAGACTTCTGTCTACCTTGGGAGGAGGAATGTTATGCTTTTGGGTGGTTATTGCCGAGAAACCTGAATCATTGCTCAGCTATGTCGTGTCTTTAACACTGAAACAGGCAAGCTAATAAATATTAGCAGAAAGGACAAGGGGGAGAGTCTGACTCAGGTTGTTAATGCTTGCTCTTTCTAACAACAGCTTGCCTGTGCCAGTGAGAGCTGGAGACTTGCCCGGAGAACTGTCACCTCTGTCTCAGGTGCCAGCATCCCCGCACAACCCCGTGTCCCTCCCAGCTGCCACCCACCTGCCCTGAGGCCATTTGCTCAGGGGGTGCCTGAGGTTGTGTCCCAGTAAGAGACAGAGATGAAGGGGATGGGAGGCTGGAGCCTGAGGGGGAGGCACAGCTTCTTTTCAGGCTGGAGCATCCCCTGGGCCCCAATGTGTTGGGACATGGTGACCTGATGGTGGGAGATGGGGTGAACGCTGCGCTTAAAAATAATAATTCTTCCCCTCAACTAATTTCTTCAGAAGTACCATCAGAGAAGTCATGAGGTGAATGGCCGAACAACTGTAAACTCTGCAAACTGCAGACAACGCCTCGCTAAACTGTTGCCTCCAACAGGACAGTTTGGGTCCTGTCTGGGGATGAGACAGACCAGATGCATGGCCACACAAGAGCCTCAGACACCACTTCAAAATGCACTAGCCTTGCTGCCCCTCAGTGGTGCCAAGCCAAGGAGGTAAACACCAGAGTAGAAAGGGTATCTGCTGTAGCCTCTGTTCTGCTCTCCCTCTCCCATGTCTAACTGCTATACCACTAGCAGTGCTCTTCCTATCATCCTTACTCTGCACATTCCTTACCTTGACTGCAGCAGTGTGGTTCCCAGTCCAGGGACAGCAAATGGACTTGCTCTCACAGAATCACAAAATCACAGAATAGTCTAGGTTGGAAGAGACCTACAAGATCACCGAGTGCAACCTCTGACCTAACACTAACAAATCATCCACTAAACCATATCCCTAAGCTCTACATCTAAACGTCTTTTAAAGACCTCCAGGGATGGTGACTCAACCACTTCCCTGGGCAGCCTATTCCAGTGCCTAACAACCCTTTCAGTAAAGAAGTTTTTCCTAATATCCAACCTAAACCTTCCCTGGCACAACTTTAGCCCATTCCCCCTTGTCCTGTCACCAGGCACGTGGGAGAACAGACCAACCGCCACCTTGCTACAGCCTCCTTTCAGGTACCTGTAGAGTGCAATAAGGTCGCCCCTGAGCCTCCTCTTCTCCAGGCTAAATAGTCCCAGCTCCCTCAGCCGCTCCTCATAAGACTTGTTCTCCAGACCCCTCACCAGCTTCATAGCCCTTCTCTGGACTCACTCAAGCACCTCCATGTCCTTCTCATAGTGAGGGGCCCAAAACTGAACACAGTACTCGAGGTGTGGCCTCACCAGAGCTGAGTACAGGGGGACACTCACTTCCCTGGACCTGCTGGCCATGCTGTTTCTTATGCAAGCCAGGATGCTGTTGGCCTTCTTGGCCGCCTGAGCACACTGCTGGCTCATATTCAGCCGACTACCAACTATCACTCCCAGGTCCTTCTCTGACAGGAAGCTTTCTAACCACTCATCTCCCAGCCTGTAGCTCTGTTTGGGGTTGTTGTGCCCCAGGTGCAGAACCCAGCACTTGGCCTTGTTGAACTTCATACCGTTGGCCTTGGCCTATCGGTCCAGCCTATCCAGATCATCTTGCAAAGCCTTCCTACCCTCGAGCAGGTCGACACACGCACCTAACTTGGTGTCATCTGCAAACTTACTGAGGGTGCACTCGATCCCCTCATCCAGATCGTTGATGAAGATGTTAAAGAGGACTGCCCCTGTACCGAGCCATGGGGGACTCCACTAGTGACCGACCTCCAACTGGATTTGACTCCATTGTAGGTAGTCAGGGTCTGGCGGCCGGAAGATATCGCGTTGTACGGGAAGATAGAGCCCCTCCCTTGATAGACAGTGGCATGTGGTTTGTGGTGTGGGCGGGCGGAAGTGACGCTGCAAGCCTAAGCTATATAACACCATGTGACCCACCAATAAATGCCATTTGCCATCCACCATATTGGTGTCTGTGAGCTGATGGCCCGAGCGTCCTGGGGTTGGTCGCTGTGCCGTTCCTGAACCAGGTCGCCACTGCCGTGGAAGGCAACAAGTGGTGCTGAAACCTGGGAAAATCTCCTGGATTTGGGTGAACGGCAGCTGGAGCGGCAGGACCAGCCCGGTGGGGAGGACGCTCCCGGACCAACAAGGAAGATGGAAGTCCTTGTGAAGGTTGTATCACAATTACATAAGCAATGGGGTATTGATTGTAAACCCAAAGATTTTACTCTCACAGTTGCGAGGCTTTTACAAATCGGGGTCATTGACCAGCTGGTGGATATTCTCCACCCTGAACTGTGGGACAAGTGCACTAAAGTGCTAGCCGAGGAGACGATGTCCTCAGGTTGTGGGAAAAACCTTAAGTCGTGGAGGAAAGTCGTACAGGCCCTGCAGAAGGCCATACAAGCGCAGGAAACCTGGAGGGCGGCAAAGGCCTGTTTGTTGGCCACCCCGCAACTGGGAGTTGGGGCAGCCACGCAGACCCTGCACCCCCCAGATGGTGACAACTCTGCTGAGCCCGAAGATCTGTGAGAGGGCGACATGCCCCCTCAATTCCTGAAACCCAACCTGCTCACGGAGGGTCAGGAGCGAGCCAAATCCTTTTGGGGTGGGTTAGCCGAGGAAGCCAGGAGCGCCGCTGGGAAACCTGGTGAGTCTGAGGAAGTCTGGGCGAGTCCACCGCCACGTGCACCCCAAGATGGCACCGAACGAGAAGGCGAAGGGAGGGGCGAAGATGCTTTTGGTGGGAACAGGGAGGAAGTGCTAGATCTAACTAACGCGCACAAACAGGAGGTGGAGGAGAACGAGAAAGAGAACCGGGAAGGAGGTAGAAGCGCGAGCGAGGGGCAGAGAGCCAATCAGAACGCCCATCTGAAAAAATGCCTTTGTAGAGCAAACACCTCGCTGAGCAGAAGGCGGGGCGAGCCAAGAGGGACAGAACGGCCCCCCCGCAAGGGCGGTGGGCAGGGCCGGAACTTGACAAAAAGGCACCGGAACCCAAAAACAAACAAACAAACAAAACAAAACAAAACAACAACAACAAAAAATAACTGGTCAGTCGAGCTCCGGATCAGATACAGATTCAAATTCGTAGGAGGAGGAAATGGGGACAGAGTCAAAAGCAAAAATATCCCCGTCCGAAATAAAGTGGAACAGTGAGGGGGAGAAATTCCTCTCACGGATTGGAGGAGAATTAAGATTGCGTGCGCCGACTGGGCCCCATTGGCCACGCTAGCGTTCCCGGTTCGGGCGATGGACGGGGGACAGAGGGTCTACTCACCAATAAACCCGAAGGATGTACAAGCGATCGTTAAAGCCATCGCGGATAAAGGGCTTAATTCTGCTATGGTCTCCACCCTCATAGATGGTGTTTTTGGGGGAGATGACATGCTCCCATTCGATATAAAACAAACTTGTAGACTGATCTTTGACAGGGCAGGGATGATCATTTTTAAACAAGAATGGGAGGACAACTGTACGAGACAACTGGCCCAAGTAATAGGGGCGGATCATCCACTACATGGCTCAAGCCTGCAGCAGCTAATGGGCACGGACCCAGCAATGATCACCACCCAGGCGCAAGCCCAGGGCCTGTGGGCCCATGAAGTTATGGCAACTACTTGTGCGGCCAGAGAAGCTATTCGTACAGCTTCTAGAGTTATCACCAAACCATCGCCATGGTCAACAATAAAACAAAGTGAAAGTGAGAGCTTTATGCAATTTGTAGATCGTCTCCAGGCAGCGGTCAACTCTTCGTCACTGCCTGTGGAGGCAAAAGGTCCAGTCGTAGCAGAGTGCCTACGCCAGCAGTGTAATTCGGCAACCAAAGAAATCTTGTGATCACTGCTGGCAAGGTCTAGCATCGTGGACATGATCAAATGTCACGAAAGAAGAGCACCTAGACCCAATCCAGGTAGCTGTTCGCACCGCAATAGCTAACGTGATGGCATGTTTTAAATGTGGCCAGACAGGCCACATCACGGCAAATTGCCCTCCGCCAACAGCGCTCCCCCCCACGCCAAAACCGACTCAGAGGACCGTGTTGGGCCTGTGGAAAGAAAGGGCACTTCGCCGAGGAGTGCAGATCTAAAACCCAGGGAAACAGGAGGGGGAGAGGGCAATTGGGCCGCGTACAGCCCTCTCCCAATTGGGACGTGAGGCAGCCCAATTATGCCAACCCCGGATGGGGCGTGGTGCTCCCGAACCCACTGCCCTCTCAAGAGGCGACCAACTTTATGGCTCAACCGACGGTCCAGCCGAACCTGTCCTTATCTCAGGGACAGCAAGGACCACCCTCTGGGAGCGAGGCCCCAGGGTGGCCCTGGCAGTAAAGTGTGATAACCCGCCAGTGGTGTTGGGGACCTGTTCCCTTTATAATACCTCAAATGACACCACAATTACTGTCCCGTTTTTGATCGATACCGGAGCAGACGTTACGGTTATCTATCCCTGAGACGAACTGGCCTCCGCGTTGGAAATTGGAAGACGCCCCCATGGTGGGTGGAGTTGGGGGATTAACCCGAGCTCGGAAGAGTGCTCAATTGGTTGCAATCATGCTCCACACCTCACACAGGAGAAGACAATTACTCTCTTCCCATATGTCATGTCAGGAGTCCTGCCCCTGTTGGGAAGGGATGCTTTAGCCTTATTAAAAGCCAGGATGACAAATTTATCGTAAGGGCCACCGCCGCATACCCACTTCCACCGATTAGACTGACATGGAAATCGTCTGACCCAATGTGGGTCGAGCAGTTGCTCCTATCGAAGCCTCGAATGGATGCTCTTCTCGAGCTAGTTGACTGCGAACTACAACGAGGTCATATAGAGCCTTCTACTAGCCCATGGAACACCCCAGTTTTTGTAATACCCAAGCGAACCAGTGAAGGGTTTCTCCTCCTCCATGACCTGTGTGAAGTAAACAAGATAATTCAGCCAATGGGTCCTGTCCAAACGTTGTTGTCTATGAACTCCATGATACCGGAAGGGCAACCTTGTGCCGTCCTTGATATTAAGGATTGTTTTTTCTCGATACCTCTACATGAAGAAGACAAGGAGCGGTTTGCTTTCTCTGTCGTTTCCAAACAGCCAACGCCCCAACTTACGCTTCCAGTGGAAAGTGCTGCCTCAAGGAATGATCAACTCGCCTACTATCTGTCAGATCACGGTGGATCGGGCACTGGCGCCAGTTCGGCGCAGTGACCCGACCACGACTATAATTCAATACATGGACAATATCTTGATCGCTGCGCCGTCAGGAAGTCAAGTGGACCAGCTAGTGTCAACAGTCTCAGAAACCCTAAAAACAAACGGGTTCGAAAGCACGAGCACAAAAATGAAAAAAGGACCATGCCTGAGTTTTTTGGGAGTGGGGATCACAAGTTTTTATGTAACCCCCCCCAGATAAAAATCCGCCAGGACATCAAAACGCTCCATGATATGCAACAATTAGTGGGATCCTTATAACGGCTCCGCAATATTGTCCTGATTCCTCCCGAAACCATGGCTCCCCTGTACGATCTTCTAAAAGGAAAAAAACCATGGGAGCAAAAGACTCTGATGACAGAAGCAATGAACTCTCTCGATTTTATCAAGCGACAAGTATCATCAAGCATGCTCGCCAGGTGGAACCTGAATGAACCACTTGATCTGTATGTATTCTTCACGGAAAGGGGGGGAGTAGGGGCACTAGCCCAGGGCCCCCCTCAAAAAGCTCAAGCAATACAGTGGATAGTCCTAGGAAAACCGTCACATGCATTTTCTCCAGGAGTCGAGTGCCTCATCATGAAAGGCCGAAAACTCGCCCTAAGACACCTAGGTATTGAACCCGCTACGATATATCTATCCTTTCACAAACTGCTATCGCAATCAGTATAAGCCATAGTCGAACGAGCAAATCAAACTCTGAAATCTAAGTTAGAGGTATTAGCAAAAACAGAAGGTTTTACCACCACCATTCCCCCAGGAGACCAAGCACGCTTGCTAGCGACCGCTTTGTTAGCACTAAATCAACTCCCCAGGGGAAAGGAGGTGAATAGCTCCATCCAAAAACATTGGGCCACTCGAGCGCTAGAAGAAGGCCCATCAGTTATAGTTAGAAATGAGCTGGGGGAATGGGAACAAGGGTGGAAATTAGTTCTGACAGGGCGAGGGTATGCGACAGTCAGAAAAAGATGGTAGAGTCAAGTGGTGTCCGCTTAAGTCCATCAAACCGGACCTTCAGAACAAAACTAATGAAAACTGTGAGTTTCTGTTCACAGGACAGGGTCATCGGACGCCCCCGTAATCCGTATACTCCAGTGACAAGAGAAGTCAACAAGTCAGCAAGCGCCTTGTCTAAGCCTGCGAGTTCCACGCTGGCAGAATCCAGACAACAGTGAACCGGCCTCCGCGGGGGGGGGGGGGCTGCGATGCCTTTGTGTGATCTTGATTCTTGGGCTTGTTACTATACTAAATAAGCTTGTGTCGTTTGTTAAAAGCCGGCTAGAGAAAGTTTACATTATGTTGGTAGAACACCAGCAATTACTCAGTGTTATCCCCAGTTATCCCTAGTTATCCCAAGTTACACCCCATTATTACCAGTTACCCCTTAGTTTTCTCCTGTTTATTGTGCCTTATGCCTTTTATTTAAGTTATGATGTCTACCTCTTAAGATACTATTAAGATACTATCATTGTGCCATGCTAGCTTAAATAAACATAGAGTTGTTTCTTGCTTTCTTGTACTGGTATCTGGGACCTCAGCATAACTTTCATGCTAAAGTATCCTTGCTTCTTCTATAGAAGTAGCATGTCCTGTTATTGTACTATGCTTGTTTAAAAATTAAAAATATTTTCTGTGATAAAAATAATTCCCTATAATTAAGCTTTTCCTCTGATCTCATTTATTCACACTGAATAATACATGGAAGGAAATATGTTAAAGGTGCTGTATTTACTCAAGTTTGAGTTTCTAGGAATCCTAGCATTGAAAAAAACAAAACAAAACATAACAAAACAAAAAAACAGCAGTGAAATAACAGACTTTGTCTCTTCTAAACTACTGCTGTCTTATACCTTAAATATACTTTAAATGTGCATTTACTTCAGTATAGATAAAGAAATTGCATGAGGATCTGGCTGCAGGTACGGGACCTACTTCTCATGTGGGACCTACCTCCTTGACTTACCTTTATACACTTCCTGGCACTAAATCTATATTCAACCCTATGGCTACTGCCCAAATTTGGGGCTAGTTCTGATTTTGAACTCATAGCAGGGCAAAGGAGCAGAATTTAGTCACCAAGTAGTTAGCATTGGTATCACCACCTTTTAGCCCTTGTTAGCCCCAAAAGAGGGAGAAAAGATGAGTAGAGCAGAAATCATGGCACTGTCTGAGTACCTCTTCTGCTTGAAAGGAAATGTTCTTGGTGTGGCATTAAGACTGACAAAACCAAAATATCACACAGAAACAGTGTGGAGATTCTGAGTTACCTGTAAATGTTATGCATGGGAATGTTATGCATGGGAAATTACACTAAGGTAGCACGGTGAAGGCAAATTAATAATTTAAATTGATGCTTAATATGAAACCTTCTGCTTCTGTAATAATTTTTCACGACACGAGTATACTGGTACCTACAATGTATCAGTAATGTAACAGGCCTAGATATAAGGTCTAATAAGCAGACCTGAATGCCTTTAATGAAACCAAGATGCCAACAGAAGGTGAGGTTGTTCCGTGCTGACATTTCTATTACATGCTGTTTCAATATGCCACACTATGAAGAGGAAAGAAAGTTGTGCTGATGTGAAAGAATCAGCTCAACTATAAGAGACTGCATGATGGATTTTGAGATAATCTAAATTGTGCTAAATGGCAACAAAAGTAACAAGAAATTTTAAGGACAAAAATAATGCAATAACATGAGATTTCAGTTAGGATTATGTTTTGTTGTTGTTGTTGTTGTTGTTGTTGTTGCTGTTGCTAAAGAGTTGGTACCCTCTAAGGTGTACACAGTTCATTGTGGTGGGAGGAGAGTACACCTCACTTAAATATAGTTCTCTCGATTGCTTTTATCACACAAAAATTAAAGTGCAAGGATGCTTGTATGCAAACTAGCAGAAAGCAAGGTTTACACCTACCTTGAAAAGATGATTTGGCCAAGTAGTCTGGGATAATAGCACAGACTGATCAAAATCATGAAATGCACTACAAGCTTCAGGAAAGGACGTAAAGTCACAGAAGAGTTAAATGCAGCTTTAAATATTTCATAAATTTAGCTCTTTGATAGTGGAATGAAACCACAAGAGAAGAGATATAAACAAAGGAAATGGGACAGGAGAACGAAGCAGGAAGTAAGACTGGCAGAGGTAGGGGGAAAAACTGTCTAGGAGATGCGAAACTGGACTGAGGTCCTGTTTCACTGTATTAACCAAGGAGGGGAAGAGAATTGGATGGCCTACTGCCATGAAAGGCTGAGAAAACAGAAACCCATGCTGCTCATGAGAAGCAAGAAGAGAAGATGAGGGTTTCTGTCTGGAGAGGATCCTGAAGGACCTCCAGTCTTGGCTGATGTGTATCTGGACAACTAGTACTGCCATTTTCCTGCCTGGAATGGGCCAACAGAGACTACACAGATCATGTGTAGCTGTGAGGAATTTTTGAGGATATTCAGAGTGGAAAGCAGTCAGCCTGGAACTTACGTTATGGATGGACACTTGCTAACTCACTGATTACTAGTCCTCCATGACCAAGACACAACTTGTTGATAAGAAAAACTCTAAGGGAAGAAACTGGGGGGGGGGGAAGCTTTAAGGGAAAACACAGTATCTATGCTTACTGCACTGATAAGCCTGAGAGACAACAGGATTTTTTATACTAATGGAGGGCAGTAAAATGGTGCAACTGGCCAGATCTTCTGGCTCCTGACACAGAATTGCTAAGGGAGCCAAAAGCATGTTGAAACAGCTGTCAGACCAGGAGACAGTATTAATAAGTATTAATCTTCAGGAATGCCAAGTGAAAGAAAGAGGTGATGAAGTGGCCATCTGCATTAGTACACAGACCAAACACGTGTCAGTAAGGACCATGAAAGATCTTACTGCAGCAGTGAAAAAAGTCTTCTGAGCAAGCGGAGGTTCATTTTGGAGTGTGGAATGACCACACTGCTGGAGGTGGAAGACAACAGAGAAATGACGCAAGTGCTAAACTAACATATCTTATGTTTTTAGTAAGGTTGGCTTTGATGTTCTGAAAGTAGGATATAGTTTAAAGTACATGAGTGCACTGATACAAAATAAGAACGTAAAGATGAAATCTGAGCTCAGAAAATATAGTCTGTTCAATGAAAAGTGTAGAAGAACTCACCACCTGAAGTACTGACATTATTACTGGCACTTGGTATAGCAAACCTGAAGGCAGAGATATCAGCTTGCCTATCACTTTAGTGCATTGCAGTGTAGCTTGTCACTGCACTACAAGAACAGTATCCTATATTTCTGCACAACTGCAACATAACATATACATATATGTAAGGAAATAATTTAACTGTTAACAGGCCTATTAGTCTGACTTCAACAGCAAATAGGACTTTAGGAAAAATTTTGAAGAAAAATTGTTGAAGAAGAAAGAGAATTAGAGTAAATCACTAGGAACATGGATAAAACACAGCATATTCTGACCAAAGTGTGTCAGATTAATGTTATAGCAATCATATAATAAAACTAAATATATGAGGCCCGGAAAATGTGATTAATTGATTGCTTGGATTTCAGGGAAGTGATTTGGGAAATATAGGAAATTGGGGTGGACAACACAGGTGTTTGATGGAAACTTTGCTAAATGTGTAAAAACTTCATACAGAGGAGACTGCAATTGCTTGGGTTGAAGCATAAATGATTGGCCTAGAAAAAAGCTAGTCAACTTTCTCCAGTATCATTTTTGAGACACTTCTATATTTCCAATTTTTTTACCTTATAAAGTAAATAAATAAATGGGACTATTGAATGAGTAATGTTTTCACATGATGTATATAGCCTCATCGAAGGAAAAAGGATAGGTATTTAGAACATGTGAAGATAGAAAAAGGGTGGACAAAGTGACAGAATTTAATACCGAATACAAAATCGAAGAATTATTGATATAAACCTTGTACTTGTTAATTGCAAGTGATAATGACGGACAACAACTGCTAAATATTGTCTAACATGGTAGACTATCAATTGGCACTGCAGCATGGCCAGGAAGAGGGCAGATTTGACCTCAGGTCTAACGAGCAATGCATTGTCAGGAAAGTAAAAATACTGATGCTAGCCTAAGATCTTATCTGGAATGAAATCCTAACTGTGCACACTCAGGAAGTTTGGGTTCAAACAACAAGCATATGGATGAACAACTAACATCAGGCAACTGGACATTATACACTCAGGAATTAATTTGAAAAAGTTTATTCACATGGTAGCTGTGAAGAGACATGTTGGTAAATCACTAATGTTTTAAAGTGAACATCAAAGAAGAAAGATAGTTATTTGAAGATAAGGATATTAGGAGAAGCATAAGGCTGTTCAGTGGCTGTGAGCAAGCATGTAGAATTGGAAGAATGTCTCTCATGTCAGAATAGGGTCTAAAACTGCCTTCAGGGATAAGGTTTGAAATCCAGCTTGTTTAAAAATAAAACTAACTTTATGGGATGTTAGATGCTGTAAAAAAATTGAATAGAAGACAGTTTAGCTCATTGCCTCAGGAGATTCCTTTTAGCTCTGTGTGCTTGACTACAGAACATTTATCTGCACCTTTTGTCACTCCAAACCATACAATCCAAGAGGAGTTTAGCTCTGGATCCCTTTGATTTCACCTACTCAATACTATACTCCTTAACATAATATAAAATGCCTTTTGTATGAAGCTATAACATGTGTTCCACAGACTTCCCTGATTTGCAGCTCATTTCCAGGTGTAGATCATCTTGTGTGTTTATGCAGCACTGGGCAGAGTGAAATCCCTAGCCTGTTGTGATTCCACAATGCAGAGAAGAATGAAAAAATTAATAGTAGAGATCTCAAGTTCTGAACAGTTTAATTCATTTTGATTTGTGGTCTGTGTATTTCAGAGCCCAAATCAGCTGATCTGCAAATGTTATGGCAGAGCTTGATTTTAAGCATCATGCAGCTTTCCTTGAAGGAATGAGCTCTCAAGGTTCAGAAGAGTTGAGTTTTCATGGGTAGGGAGAATGCTCTATCTTGCAACTTTTTTCATCTGTGAACTATTCAGCACTTGCAAATTGCACTGTACACACCCTGAAGGACTAGTAATAAGCAACATGTATGACTTGAAAATTAAACTAAAATAAACTTCTGACTAAGGAAGTTTAAGATACAAAGATTAAGGAAAAACAATTTTGATGTGGTTTAATTATTTCCAATAATTTCTTCTCCCAACATGATAAGTAAATTTCAGAGATAAGAAACAGCATTATACAAGGAAAAGCACACTATATATTTAGTTGACACGAGTGTCAAATTTGAAATTTACCCTGGGGAAGGAACATTTACTATCTCACAATGGTGATATTTCTTCATTTTGGTATACACATTCATTTGACCTTCATTCTGTAAGCTTCTTTAGAGGAAAACCAGCTATCTGTTATTTCTTATTTGACCTTGACTGCATGAGTGCCTGTTTCAGTAGGTGCAGCATGCCTTTGACTTCTGTGACTTACCTGGCAACTTCTAAATGCTCAGACTTTCTTAGTATCCTTCTCTAACTTGGTAAATCATATTTACATACAAATTCAAATAAAATAATTTGCCAGATGATGAGAGAAAATAATCAAAATTGGGGGTGGGGGTGGGAGAATTTGTGCTGTGTTTCTTAATTTTGCAAGATTAATTTTAGTCATCCTCAATAAACATACAAATGAAGGCAGGAATATCCCTGTAAGTTCTGCCTGTCCTTACTGCATAAACCCTTGTTGTTTTCTTATACAGAATGACCCTCAACGACTGAAGCTGGGACTGAAAAAACAGCTGCATTGTACTGCAGACTCAAATCCTGCCACAGCTATAAGCTCTAGGATTCAAACCAAACAGGATTATGCAGAAGGGCAGTATAATACTTGGTGTGAATTAAAGGTATGATAAAGGACACATTTCTTTCTGGGTAAGCTTTTTTTTTTTTTTTTTTTTTTTTTTTTTCTGATGTTTAAATTGCCCAGTTATGATCTCAGATGTGCTAAGCCTTTTAAAATAATAAACAGCAGTAATTTTCTGTGATGTGAAGAATTATGTATGGCAGTATCTTAAAATGAAAAATATTCCACAATTCTTTATCTTAAAACAGGCTGTCCTTTACTCACTAATCTTTGCAAGGTTGTGACTAATTGCTGTTAGACAGTGCAACTTTCTTGTTATTATGTTGGGGTTTTTTGTTTGATTTTTGTCTTTTTATTTTCCCTGTAACAACAGTGAAACAGAACAAGAAAAGTAAAGGTTCTGGTCAAAAGTAGCTGTATTTTAAAACATGCAGCAAAATAATACAAAAAAATAAGGATCATTAAGCACGTCATTCTGTCTTCCTGAGCAATCTGAAGGTACTGGTATTTTCTCATGTATTTCCTTACCTTGGATATGAATAATTCTCTCATGCTCCAGGCTTGAGTTGTCAGGGTGAGGTTCAGCCCAGCAGATAGAAATCAGCACCAGAAAGAGGAGACTCGTCATCTTTATAGTCAAAAGAATCTTCTTCACTGTAAGGGCAGCACATACAAAGGGGCTTGTGAATTTTTGGAAACCTTTACAGTGTTGGGCTGCACAACTTGCTACAGCAATGATCTTTTAAAGGATCTGTTACATAGTTAACCCATTCAGCTCAAAAAGTTATAACAGAAATTTCTTAGTCATGAAGACTGGACCTTTTTAACCAAAGACTGATTAAATTAAATTTGCAATCCATATTTAGCTTTGCTTATGCAGAAATACAACATGAGAGAAGCACACACACACACATCCATAAACTAAACCCCTTGAAGCTCCATATGTAAGCTGTACTGGTGTTTCAAAAAATGTTCTAGTGTGCTTTTGCATTTCCAGACCTACTCGAGCTCTAGTCCAGGAATACAGTTAAAACAATCAAAGCTATCTCTAAGTCTGTATCCCAATATGATGCAATCTGCTGGTGGTAGATATTTAAGGTAAAAACAATCCTCTCACAGGTTTTGGCATTTCAGACAAGACTGCAAATTAACATAGCAGTCAGGGTGATAAGTTTGCTTAAGCTAAGCAAGAAAGATGACAGAACATTTCTGAGGCTGATAGAAAGGTCTATTTTATTTCAGATCCACTTACCATTTTAAAAGATGCCTAAATACACAATGAAATGTTTGAAACCATGCACAAAGTAGGTTAGAGTTGTATACGCTACCACTGCAGCTGCCCTGATTGATTTTTCATTCATTTCTACCTAGAATGCTGACGCACTAACTTAGTGTGCCAGGTAGGGTCTCTGCAGTCAGCAGAGCTGAGCGCTGCAGGGAAAAACTCTGCCAGCCTCTGAGTAGTAATTAGGCAAATGAAGACCTGAAATAGAAAAGGAGGCATAACAGACAAGAAGTTTTATATGGAGGGCTCAGACTGACATGTGTTTTATAGCTGTAATCTTAATGACCCTTATTTCTTGAAATAAAAGATAGTTATTTTCCAACTTTGCCTTTCAAGAGACTACTATCTTTTCCCCAGTCTTCAAGTAGGGACAGCATTATTAATATGATTTCTTTCTAATGCAGAGAAGTGTACTCTTTTTTGCTGTGTCTCTCTTGGAGCTACAAGCACATCAGAGTTGCAGGGTACTCTCAGTCAGAGCTGGGGGCTGAGTCCAAGCTTTTCAAGCAGCCCCAGTTTCTAAGCAGATGCCAGCACCTACAAGCTTCAAATCTAGATTCAAATATTGGAACCTGGACAGCCTCTGCTACCATACGAAATGCAGAAATGCTATTGCTTTTTATTCTAACAGCACATGCATGTTACTTGCCTGCCCTTCCATTTCTTCAAGCGAGTTTGTGTGGGAGCTCAGTGCCCGTTCAGCATCCCTTACAGTGGAGTGCCTAGAGGTAGGACAAGTGATTGCTGCATGCTGCTTTCCAGGTGGTCCAGCTCAGAAACTCCAGGCTTCCCAGCCACTCCTTCTTTCCTGGAAAGCCTGTCAGCCCGATGACCTCCATTCGGGAGAGCAAGGGCAGATGTGGCTCCCCCTGCAGCACACCAGCCTGAGCCTGTGCTGACTGGGAGGTGGGGGGAGGGAGGGGGGTCACCAGCGTGAAGCAAAACAACGCTGCTCTGTTTCTCACACACCCCACACTGGGCACATTTGCTCGAAAAGGTGGAAATAATGCAGGTCTGGAGCATTTTTATTCATTTATTTTTGGCTGTCGACTAACAGCTGACAATTCTTTTTAAATGTTTGGTGAGAGTTTTGTTGATTTGGAAATAGTCTGGGTAACAAAGGAGCTATGGGGGTGTGCCTGTCCCAGTCTGCAGCCGGGAGCCTAGGCTGGATGCAAAAGCTCCTGGACCCTGCAGGGGCTCTACAGACCTGCTTGGGGAGTGCCTTATCTGCTCATTAAAGCTGTGCTTCTGTCGTCACAAATTTGCTCTTTTCCATGGCACCATTGAAACAGAACAGCCAAATAACCAGGGGACTGGTGGTACAACTGTATTTTGGGGGACAGCATCCCCATTTCTCCTAAACTATGCATGCTCCATTGTGGAATAAAGACACACCTCCTGGTTACACAAACGGAGAACTCCATGCCTGGCCCCCTTCTTTGTCAAGGTCACCTTAATGAAATTGGTAAAAGCCCTCCGCTTAGCAGGAGTTTCCCTGAGATGCTGATCTTCAGAAGAACTTTGTTCAGGGTCAGTCTGTTGCACTGAAGGTGCCATATACAGCTTTTTGAGATATTTGTGTTTCCTTCAAATAGAGACAAATATTACTCTGTGCTCAAAAGTTTCCGTGACAGCATCACGGAAGGAGGATGAGGGACATATAAATACTGGACTCTGGATATCTGCTCTTTTCTCAGCTTTGTGGATGCAGCTGAACAATTTCATGGGTCAGGGGCTATGGATATGGTATAAAATCAACCTCTGGAGTACAGATAGACATGAATTTGAGGTGAAATACCCCAAATGGTGGTACCTTAGCTTTGTGAATAGGTGTGTCTTACAGTGTCTGGGCTTCTGGTTTTCCATAATAGCCAAAGACAGAAAGAGAAGCCGGATGTGTTCATGGGACGTGGAGGGTCAAGCACACACAGTTAGTGTGTGTGTGTCTGTGCTTCCTTTCACTCTGGTGAAGCTCATCCATGCTGCTCAGGTAAACCTCTCTCTGAAATGCCTCAAACTGCACAAAACCAGTAAGAACTTCAAGACTACCTCACAGGGGATCAAATGCTTGGCCCATATTTTATAAAATTTACCTATTGCTTATTTCCCAAAATCACTGAACACTTTATGCTTGAGGTTGATCAACACAGAGCAAACTTTTAGCTAGGAAGAAGCATCCTGTCTGTTCCAGCTTCCGTTAAAGGTGATCAGCCCTTTCACTGCCACCTATGGTATCTCCAGTCAGGAACACCCCAAACTCGTGTCACGTTGCTCCTGGCACTCCCCTCAGTGGGAGACGCAGCACATGGCCAAGGCAACAAAAAGCTGCTTCGCCAGGCCAGGAATTGGAGCCCCAGTGTTTTGTAGGTTATCCAAAAAGCAATTAGCCAAAGACATTTACATCCTCAGCTCTAGCCAAAGTAACGGCAGTCAAGCTCCTTTTCTGCAAGAGCCTTGAAGACCTCAGGGGAAAAATGATAGGTGTGGATGTTTTCACATTAAAATTAATAAAGTCTTGGCTGGAAGACAGTGAGTTTTCAGTAAAAAGTGGTAATGATTAGTCATATTCAAGAAATTTGCACTGGTTTCAATTACTGCATCTTTCTGCATTAGTCTTCTGTCTCCCTAGACAGGGACAGGAGGAGGCTGAAGTGTGGTTTATAAAGGGGGAACACAAGTCTTAGGGCAGTGGTCAAGATGACTGTGCATTCAGCTTCTAATTTCTCTAAACCTGTCCATTCTTAGATATAATTTGAAACTCTTATACTAACCATCATTTCATTATGCTTATGGAACCATAATTCATCTACCACAGGCAAATTTAAAAGGTGATAAAGCACCAATGTTTGCATTTTAATGTAATATGCTGAAAATCAGCAGAATGCCTTCAAGTAATAAAACTGTGTAAGAAGCATTTCACCAAAGAATGGAAGACAGAAAAATGCAAATAAAGGTACATATCAATCTCTGTTTTTAATACAAAAACCTATTTCTTCTTTACTACTACAACTACTTTTTAGCTGCAGAACATGAGAGCATCCACAATGTTTGGCCAAAGGTCCAAATTGCTCAATATGCTCTCCCTGACAGTAGTTAAAGGCCATGAGAATACCTCTGTTTACAGGAGTTAATTTTTATCTTTTATTAATATATGATGACATCATATACCAAGTGCTTGTGCCCCTGAGAGGAAAGACCTGTGGAAACTGGAATACAAAATGCCTCAAGAGCATATGGTAATATGACTATCACCTCCTCTGATTCAGCTGCAGACATGGTCACTCTGGTAAAATGGGTGTTTGAATAAGATTTGACTTAATTCGTGCAAAGAACTGGCTGCTTTTGGGGAATTGTCCCAAAATGCTGCCTTGGATCATGCAGGACTGCAACTGCCTCACTGCTACATAGACATCCCCAAGAACCACAGAGAAGGGTACTGCAGCAAGATACAATGCCATCTACTCAATTGCATAGCTCTACGGTACAAAGAAGGTTTAAGAAGAGAGGCAGATGACAAGAGATACCTTGCAGAAGAAGGTAATGGAGTTACCCGTGCACAAGGACAGAGAAAACACCTAACTGCTAGGACAGACACAGGGGCCTTCTTCATTAACGGCTCTGTCTTTCTGTGGATTTCTTAGTATTTTATACATTGAAAACCAGCAAGCAAATGCAGCATTCAGTGGCATCTAAAACACATAACAGAATTAGTAAAAGCAGTCTAAGTAATTCGGTGTTGAAATAACCGCAAAATAAATGGACTATTATTCACAACTGTGCACAAACTTATTGTATGATATAAGCCATTACAGGCTCCCTCGCTTTGCAGATCTGTTCCATCTGAGAACTGGTGCTAAGCACAATAAAATAACTTGTGAGTAAAATAAAATATATGTATTTTCAGGGACAGGGTGTCAGCTACAAATAAGGAAAAACTCTCACTCTTAGACACCACTGGTAGATAACAGAACAGGATGAAGACCAACCTAGACAGTACTCATACAGTCTCCTCAATAGCCTTTCCTAAAACTGGGAAGATGCAGTAGAGTAGCACCACAGTCCAGCTGAGTAGACATGGACATTTGGTGTCAAATGACTGGCCAAAGTCTGCTGAAGCTCATGACTTCTACATGCATGTAGACACCTAAGTTTAGGAAACTGAGCCAAGACATAAGAATGGGATTCGGCTGTGGACTATGTTTGTCTGTACGTAAAAATTCACTTAGGAGTACAAACAACTAAAATTGTTAATTAACAGCTAATACAGTCAGTGTATATCTAGCCAGTGCTGTCAGCAGAAGGCAGATGGGTGTTTTGTTGACGTAGGATGCCTTTGGTGTATTCTCTTCTGTCTTTGAACAACTTCTCCCACCCACAATACAGTTTCTGAAGTGGGAATTGTGGACCTGAATCTTGCAAGCTGAAGCAGAGTGCACACCTTGCATGGCCTCTCTGGCTGAGTGGCCTAACAAGAGGCTGATGTGCAAACAAGGTACAGGCACAATTCATTCAGTCTAGGACGCAGCGCTCAGGACTTAAAAGGGACTCAGAGACAGAGGTGCCTAAAGTGCAGCTCTGTCTCAGCATCTCCTTACAGGAAGGGGCTGAGAGTGCCTCTCATGATTAGCATTTCTTCTGGCTAGATCTAGACAGCTTTCCACTCAGCATGGCAAACAAGAATTTAGAAAGCCAGTACTCATCTCCTCAGGACTGCGCAGTGTCAGTTTTCTGACTCACCTTGGTAGCTCCAACACATTTCTTTCAGATCTCCTGATACCATGTGGGCATCTGAAGTAGGCAATAGCAACATCAGCCTTTCTCTTGAAAGGCGCCTAGCCTTTTATAAGTATTCACAATCTTCTTCAAAGAACTTCCATTCTCCAAGGCAATGGTAAAATACTCAGTCCCAGCTACAGACTAAGACCTCAGTTAGAAAAGTCAAATTAAATCTACTTCTAGCCTTGATATGCCCTTACACTTTTGCCTAAATTCCAGTTTTCACTTAAATTACTAAGAAAGGTTCTTCTCAGAAAAAAAGTCCCCCAGGCTGATGGAACTAAGGGAAGACATATTCAGTAGATGGCTCTCCAAGTTAAACTGTTCACACAAAGGAAATTTCACTGATGCCATGGCAAAAGGAAACAAAATTAACAGCATAACAATGATAACATTTATATGTTCTATTATCATGACTTAGAGCAAGCTTTCCATGACCTCCTTTCATGCTACTTCATTAGTTAAGGCAATTTAGAAATTAGTGAGACTAAGTCTTGGGGCCATCTAAAGTGCCAGACGGTCAATGTCTGGATAACAGGTTGTCATAGTAGTTCCTGAATCATAGGCAGAACACTTTAGTGGAAAAGCAGCATGACCATTCAAAGACACCTGGAATACCCTAGAGTCTATTAATTCCCTGGGAAGAATGCTGATAAATGGCTTGCAAGGAGAAAGAAAATATCTTTGCAGTCTTTGAAGTGTCTGCCTTGTATTAGAAATTAAATATATTCCAGATACACACAGTAATAATGGTAACAATACTTTGGGCATTATTCAGGGTATAGGCAAGGGCATGTGGTGACTAGAAGTTAGAAAATTCAGTACTCTAGGCTTTATTCAAGCACAGATAAGGCCAATATACTGCAGTGAAGGTCTGTCATTGAATTCTGGTTGTTCACTGCTATGAGTAGGTTCCTTTCTTATTCTTTACAATAGGGTACATAAAAATGCCCTGAGTTCAGGAGTCTGGATGTTTTTACTTAAAGTAAAGGTGATGGCATGTTCTTTGATAACATAGTGCAATGTCACAGAAAGGTGACTGCTTTTTGCTTTGTAAAGTGAATTCACTTGTTTGCAGCCCTTTTCTTTAGAGAAAGTTGCTACTGCAATCTCCACATACCAGTGGTTCTCAAAGAATTTATGCAATCCAGCTGAACAGCTGGCTCTCCAGCTAGATTGTGCTTGTATTCTGACATTTTTTTGGTCAAAATGCTTCTTTCGGCCTTAAGCAAGCATGCAGGTTGCTGAAGGTCAGTAAGAGAACTTGATCTGTCCCTCTTACTTTTCTTGACCCTTGGTCATATTTACAAAGCTAGCTTTTCATCAGTCCCTCACTGCTTCCATGGGTATCTTCCTATTACCTACACCTCTTCTTCAAGGTGTTTCCTTTGTTGCAGGTATACTTCCTGGTAGCCTGAATAACTTGTACAAGGCCATTTAGTTTCGGAAGTTCTGACAGAGTTTTTTTTTTTTTTTTCCTTTGGAAGTATAATGAAAATTATTGGAATGGTAAAGCCAAAAAACAGTCCGTATAATGACAGTACCTTGAGATATATACAAGTCAGTGAGATCCCATTTGTTTTACCTGAGGGAGGTTCATTTCTATTCTGATGGTCACATGTTTAATTTGATGAAGTTCTCATTCTTTTTCCCCAGGTAAACTGACTGTCCCAGCAATATAAAAATGAAAATTAAAAACATTAACAGTGCCTTTGCATCCTTGCAGGATCCTGCTATGTGAGAAAACAAATTCACTGCAGACTTAATTACCAGTGCCAGCCTGCTGTAAGGAATTACCATCAGGGCACCATTTTTGGCATGTATCCTGATGCAAAGCATATAATGAGAGCTTTTGTCCAGCCAACCAAGATGGCTTGGTCCTGTCCTCCCTCTTCCCTGTGGCCCAAGAACTGCTCTGTCTACATTCTCAAGGTCATTGTGAATGACTTTAACAAGCAGCTCAGTTTCCTAAGGAAATAGTGACAGTAATACAATGCCCTGCACAATTTTAAAAATTGTTGTTAGATGTTGGTAGAGCAAGTCCCCACAAAATCACTGCTTTTCAGAAGATAAACAATTCACTTTTACAGCAGCACTGTCTCCATCAAACATCTGCTTCTTACTGCAAGGATATGTATGTGTTTCCCTTGGATATTGTCACAAAGACTTAGCTGTGGGTGCAGCCAGATCAAACCCATATGGGGATCAGTTGTAAAAGCACAGTTCTTTCAACAATTTTTTAATTGAATTAATCAGCAATCAATGGCAAAACATACTTTCTGCCGAGATCAGTTATTCTGCAGAGGAGGAAGGTCTAGAGGTTAGGGCACGAGTTCAGACTGTGGGGGACACGAGTTCAGCTCTGCCCTCTCCAGCCCCTTTGGGAGGGCCTGGGGAGCACAAAGGTGGCAGGGGGAGTTAGTTATCCTTTATCTTAGCCCCCTCTGTGACACCACCAGACAGTATTTCATTGCTCAGAGGTCGTTGTGGAAGTCAGTATATCAGCTTTTAGAGGGAGCTCACACCCTGCTGCATTGGCACACCCAGAACAGAAGAGGACTTCTTCATGGCCAATTATAGGCACTATAAACATTACCAGCACCACGCTACAGCTTTCTACATGTATACAAACATATGAACACTCAATTGTCTGCCTGTACCAAGCTTCCCCCTACTTTTCTTAAACATCTTCACAACCCAATGGCTTAAGCCTTAGAAACACCTGTAAAGCCTGAGTCACACATTTAGTTAACTTCTCATTAGTTAAATTCTGTTGTAAACTAATAATGAATATTTCTAAGATCGTGGGTGTTTGTAACACAATATCCAAATAAGGGCAACACTTTCAAAATTTATTGCTCAATAGTGTTGTCCTGGTATTATGCATACATTTTGTTTTGTTTTGGCTTACAAAACAACCGACAATAATGGGAATACCACAAGCTCATAGTATGATCTGAAAGCTGTTCTTTATTTTGAATCAAAAAAATGATTATCCCTTTCTATTTTACAGCAAAGAGATATTCACAAATATCTTTGTCAGTCAGATGTGAGAAAGATGCCAGAAATTAGTGTATATTCAAAGCTCCATACTCTGTATATCTACCAACTGCAGATATTGGCAAATAGTGATTGAAGTTTGGCTCTTCAAACTAAGTAACAGCACCACCAAAATAAATAAATAAATAAATTACTAGAGTGAAGAAGAAAAGGTAATCATTGAAAACTAAAGTTGTGAACTGATATCCCTGAAGAAATAGATATGGGAAGCTGGTTTGGTTCTCTGTGGTGAGCAAGCCGATGGAGCACAGCTCTGCTACAGGTAGATCACACCAAGCTAATTCTGTGTGAGAACTTGATATCCCTGCCCTACCTGGGTACCATGAAAACATCAAAACATTGACTATGACTCAACATGGGAAATCAGAATTAAGAGTTTAGTATAAGAAGGTAAGGACTTTAAAAAAAGATAAAAATAATGTATCTATTTTTTTTTAATCAGATTTTTTGCTGCAAGGCATCGCCTGATGAGTCCAAAGAGCAATCTCAGGACTGGAGTTGTTAACATGGAGTATTTTAATTAATGAACTGGAAGAACAAGTCGATACCCGCCAGTTTAATTTGTGGATGACACTATGTCAGGTGGCCTTTCCAAGGGCTGTGATTGACACTTAAAGTTTTGGGAATGGAGTGGACAGAGAGCACCGCAGGGCTGGAGTGAGTGAGTGAGTGCTCTGCATCACCATCACCCTGACAATCTCCTCTCCAGCTCCAAAGCACTGACAACACCTTCAGACACACTGCCCACACTGCCAGCCCTCTGTGATCAAAATGTAGTCAATTAAAATGGCACAGAGGCAGACAAGGGTTTATTGGGGTGATTGGAGGAAAGGAAAATCTTATAAAGGAGGCTAAAAGAACTTTTCTTTGTTGGCCTGGCAAAACACAGCTGAGCAAAGATATAATTTCTGTCTATAAATATATCACAGGGTAAATGCCAGAGAAGAAAAAGAACATTATTTCAGCTAAAATTTAGGAACAGAACAAGCGGGGCCATAAATAAGTTTAAACTGGAAATTAAATAATTTTAAACTATAAAGAACTGTCACAGTCTTCCTAATGATATTTTAGAGGGGAGGCAGGAGGCACAGTTAGTTTAAAGGTGGAACTGGCTTGCTCTATGAAAAACTGCCTGGGATGATGGGGAATTTGGGCAGAAGAGGACTGGGTTATGGCACAGGGCATTCCCTTCATTCTTGTAGTCCTGTTTGTTTGTTTGTTTTTGTCAAAGGCCTCAGTTGAAGTACATTAATAATCCTACTTAAAGCAGATTTTTTTCCTTTCCCTTTATGGCAGGTCCAAACTCTTCTATTGCTATTAAAAACATGATCCAATATACTCAGGGAAGGCTTCCTATCACTGCAAGCACGCTCTCAGTAATACTCGGCACTGGCAGCAAAGCACCCTTCCCACCCTTGGTCCTTCTTACGAAAGATTTCCCCAAACAGCTTTTAATGGTCAGGCTTGGTATATGGCTCCAGATATTTCCCAAGTAGACTCTGTGCCTTACATACCAATGCTGTTGTCCCTGACACAGATCATTAAATATCTGCAGAGGAAATGGAGACAGATGTGGCTGGCACTTTTGCAGTGCTCAGTCACATGGAAGGCTTGGCTATGTCTTCTGCGATGATTATGTGCAAAATGAGAAGATGAGAGTTCTGTTCCAGAGGTGTGGTGCTTGGGGCAGTGCAGCATGTCCACAATGAATTTTAGTTGTGATGATTTTGAGAACTACAATGATGTAAAAATAAAGGAGAATGCCAGATCCATTTCCACTCTGGCCCACTCAGTAATATGACACAGGATGTTAAGCTGAGAAAATAAAGAGAACTTCAATACCTACTTGTAAATCAAGGACATAATTGGGTAAAACAAACAACCAAAAAACCAACAACCAAAGACAAGCTCCTCCAAACAAACTATCCTAATTTTCATGAGGAACTATTATAATAGTTCAAGCAGATTTCAGAAAGCGTAAAATATAGCATTAAGATTAACTAAATAATTTGCGATTGTTTGATGGAATCATAATGTAGAACATATCCTGGTAAATAAAACTCTCTTAAGTTGTGTAAGCAAAACAGCTTGCAGAACATGCAGTTTTACATATCTATTACAAGAACAAAAGTACATCATATTTTAGTTTCAGATATATTCAGATGCAGAAAGAGGTGACTGAAGAACCTATCCAGGAAACACCTACTGCCTGAAGTACAAAATTAAGTAACCCTATAAGAATATACTAAGAATGTGTGGAAAACTACAGACAGCACAGAATTGAATTTAGTTTGTACAGAGATAGAAACTGAGAGGAAAAAAAAAAAAAAAAAAAAAAAAAGCCTAAGTATGTATTTTAATTTGTTGGAGTATAACATATAACAGAAGAGATCTTGAAAAATCAATGCTATTGTTAATTGAACTCTTTTGACATTTATTTTCTATGCTAGCAATATATGCTGGCTTTTAGTCAGTTCTTCAAGTAAATTAAACCTGTGTAGGTTTCAGGAAAGAAGAAAAATAGTAAAGACCCACTAACAGGTTTTCTAGACAATCTCTGAACAGGAAAACTCAGTTAACAAAGCAAGCGTATTGATTTGGATTATGCAAGACAAAGCAATACCCTTGCTTAGTCAATAACAAGAATGCCTGCAATACCAGTAGGCTGAAAATGAATGAGGTTTCAAAGATACGTAAGTAGGATATGCAGTTTAAATAAATGGAAAGCAGATAGGACTCATACATTTTGCAAATGCCACTCAACCAAGTTAATTATAAGGATCAGCATTGCTACAGTCATCCAGAACAAATGCAAGGCTTTCATTTGTGCTTTAATGTCCTCAGGATTATGCAGGCTGTTTCAACTTCACAGCCGTAATTTCCAGTTCTCAAATAGCACTTGCAGGGGCTTTGAATGCCCTTCAGCCACCGTTACCCAATCCACATCCTCACCTTCGAGCTTAAGAGGCAGGTTTGTCACACCGTGAGGGATGGAGGGAAGCCCAGGAACAGTGATAGGCTACAGACAGGGATCTCTTACTCAGATCTCATACATGTGCAACTTAAGATGTTGGAACAGTGAGCCAGAGAAGGACTACATTATTCCTACTTTTATTATTATTGTTATTATTTTAATATAAATTATTTCCCTAAGCAATTGCTGCAGGTGAATTCTGGACACTAGGCAAAGCTAACTTTTGCCTCAACACAATACAGCCCTCCTTATGCTCTTTTTGTTTTTCAGTTACCAAAGCTCCACTGATATTTTCACACCAGGTAACTTTCCCAGAGAATACAGAGAAAGATTGCTTGCCAGGACAACAGGAAGATTTCCACAGTAAGCTCTACTCATTGCAGATGCAGGTGCTGAAATGGTAGCCTGGGGTGAAGAACTGAAGAGCAATGGAAACCGTGCATTACCAGCCAAAAGAGCTTCTCTGCAGTGTTGTCTGTGTGAAGACTCCCTGCCCCAAAGTGGTGCTAGAGGGAAGAACCACTGGTGTGCTAATGATGGGCTATTTTCATTACCCTCCTTGCCCCGCAGGGAAGAGGAAGCAGGAGGACCTACATAGGTCTGCCCTGGAAAATCAGTGCTCATCTCTTCTCTGATGCTCCAGTCTGTACTAAGAAATGCTTGTAAGGTTTGGCACACCAAAAGTAACATCATCTGTCTTAAGCATTTATCAGACCAGGTGAGACCTGTGCCAAGTGTTAGCAAGGTCTACTATTTCCTTACAATTTTCACAAGTTAGGACTGTGATTTTCAACTGGGACATTAAACGAGAATAGAGTAGAGTAGAGTAGAGTAGAGTACAGTGCAGTACAGTAGAATAGTTCAGCTGGAAGGGAACTTCAGAGATCATCCAATCCATCTGCCTGACCACTTCAGGGCTGACCAGAAGTTAAAGCACGGTACTGAGGGCATTGTCCAAATGCCTCTTGGACACCGACAGGCTCAGAACACCCAGCACCTCACTAGGAAGCCTGTTGTGTTGTCTGGCCACCCTCAAGGTAAAGAGATGCCCAGCCAGGCCCTCCCCTGGAATAGCTCTGTGCTGTTCCCATGTGCCCTGCCAGCAGCTCCCAGGGAGCAGGGGCTGGCACCTGCCTCTGCGCTTCCCTCCTCGGGGAGCTGCTGGGAGCAGCAAGGCCGCCTCTGGGCCTCCTCTTCTCCAGGCTGGTCAGCCCCAGTGTCCTCTGCCTCTCCTCACAGCATGGCCGTACGGCCCTTTGGCAGGCTTGCTGCCCTCCTCTGGGTGCTTCCAGGGGCCTTAACACGTGTTGTAGGTTGGGGAGCCCACAGCTGCACACAGTGCTCCAGGTGAGGTTGCACCAGCTTTTATATTGTGAAATATAAATAAATTATGAAATAGCCTTAGATACTGGCTGCTGCTTGATGCAGCTTTCATCTCGGTGACTTGTACAAACTTCCTAAGTTTCAAAATCTGCTGAGCTCACAGGGCATGGGACAGTGCTCCAGGGTCTCTCAGTTACCGGCAGCTTCAGCCTTGTGGGGTCAGCTCCCTTCCTCTTCCTTCTCAGAGGCCAAGTACACAGACTCACATCCAAATGCCAGAGCTGACAGCATAAAAGCCATTCGTGAGGCTGTTTGGCTAGGGAAGGATTTTAAAGAGCCACACAGCAGGGGGAAAAAAAGCCCCAAACACCCAAACCTATCCCTGTGAAGACCTCTATAAACTAACCCTAGCAGAGCTCCACCTCCCAGCCTGAGGGCTGCCAAGCAAGAGACTGGGAGCTGTGCTAATCCCTTATTAAATTTAATCTACATTAGAAAAGGTTTGTTGATTTAGCTATATAGGCAGAACTGTGCTGACGGGTCAGTCCCAACATAGGCATGCTCAGGAAAAAAAAAAAAAAAAAAAAAAAAAAAAAAAAAAAAAAAAACATAACTGCTGATGGCAGCTTGGTGAGGAAAATAAACTTTTATTCACTTGTGCAACTGTATCAGTGCTACACATCACACCAGCAGCTGCAGACCTGCTCTCCTCTTCCCTCGGCAGCGCAGCAGATAGCCCATGGTTTGCACGCCTCAGCCAGCCCAGCAGCTTGCCCCTGCTCCATCCATCGGGGCTACCTCCGGCTGCTGCTACTGGGAGCAGGAGGGCTGGAGCCCATCCCAGGTTCCCCATTGTATGTACACTTGTACACAGACACAAACTCTGGCCATCGCGTTTACTTTGACATAACAAGATACATGTTGTCCAACATGATTGCATGAATAAAAGCTGGTAAGACAAACCAGCATGTCACCCTGTCTCTAGAGATGTCCACACAAGACAAGGAGAAAAATTACCAAACACAAAATAATTTCTATCTCCCATGTCTCCCTCAAAAAAGACTACTTACACAGTTAGTATGGTTCCCTAGCCACATACTATTATTAATTTGCTGTTCTCTGAGATCAGAAACTCAGTGGATGGACTTGAGAGGTCCGAGATGTAACTTCCACACCCACTCCCCTTCGTGCTTTTATAATGGTCAATTTGCTTCTAAAATAGGTTATTCCAAGATGAGGAGAGCTTATCATATTAGGGGACATACCTAGTATTACAGAAATAATAGTAAAGAAATTTCACTGAAATTAGCAAATCAAAAAAGCAAAAAAAGTATGGTTTGATTGGCTGACACATTATAATAATCTCTAAAAATCACCTTGTCTTTTGGTCAATTTGAGGAATGTATATTCCATTAAAAATACTTCCATGAGTATCATAATGAATTTTTCTGAAAAAAGCATAAATATAATAAATGAGCTTTTTAATAACCTAGCTTCACTGGAAATGCTGTAGACAGTAGAAACCTATCTCTAAGAAATCAGGTCATTGCTGTAATTAAATCTGACATAGACATAAGAGCATACATATAAAGCCTGCATTTAATGAAGAAAAATTTTGCACCTCTAACATGGCACTAATAGATTGCTTTGAACACTGTTATTTTCATCTGAAATTTACATGACATCTTTTGAGGTGTAGGCATGGGTCTGTTTTGTATAAATGTAGAGCAAGGGCTACTTTCCTTGCACTTACAGATGAACTTGTGGCATTCAGCTCTGATCTCTGTGGTACCAGGATGGAACAGTTCCTGCCAGCAGATGCCAGAGGCATTTTTACTCTCAAGGAGTCACAGTGTCTCAGTTGTGCTGCACGGAAAAATGATTTAAGAAATGTGAT
The DNA here is from genome assembly GCA_011076525.1 of Nettapus auritus. Classification (NCBI taxonomy): domain Eukaryota; kingdom Metazoa; phylum Chordata; class Aves; order Anseriformes; family Anatidae; genus Nettapus; species Nettapus auritus. Next base: position 76,050,060 of record CM021797.1, read on the forward strand.
ACTTTCTCTTCTGTGGGAAGGGGAGAGTAACTCCAGTAACAATAGTTTTTCCCAGCACCAGGAGTGTGGGTGAGGAGCTGGGGGACAGAAGAGGAATGTTTTTTGGCTGAGCATCTGCTTGAGACTTCATTTATAGCTAGGCTTTACACTGGTGACCCAAGGGAATACCTGAGCTCTTCTTCAGCTGTAATGCAGCTCTCAATGCATCAATGCTACAGTGAGCAGAGCAGGCTGTATAACTAAACTTCGGTTGCAGGAAGGACTACAGAAAAAGAACTGCAAGTCTTCTGTGGTTGTGCACCATTTCTTACAGTTACTACATGAGTATGTGGGTGACCTTTATTTCACAACTGGGACATCAAAGGCTGTAAAGCCAGATGCTATTTAAGAGCTGAGAAATTCCCTTAATTTTTACTATAAAAGGACTTGCACACGTATTTTATTAAGGATTTTTAAATGGTTATAATAAAGGAAAAAAAGCCTTCAACACCAGTCCTGTACTGCAAACACCCCTGTTTAAATGTCTCAAATTAGATTTTGTTGGAAAAATGACACTGGCACAGTCATAAACCAGCATACTTTCCATTATAAACTCATTTCTAGTGTAAACTTTGAAGGTACAAGCTATAAATAGCACCTTGACTACAACACAGACTTTCATTGTGTGCCCTGAATTCAGAAACAGTACTTGGACTTTAGCTGATTTCTTTCTTTATAATTCTTCATCACTTCTATCATTTATTTACTATTTCTTTAATTTTAATAAAATTTCATAATAAAAACTATAAACAATGTTCTTCAGGCAGGAAACCAAAGATGTGTCTGCAGTGAAAGGCCTTACACTTTCTATTCAATGACAAATACAGTGCATTTTCTTGTTGTACCACAACATAACCAGAAGTAGACCCCAGGAGAAAATCCAGGTCTGTGATCCAGTATCCATAAACTAATATCCAGCCTCCTTGTACTCCCTCTGTACACTTTTGCACTTTGTCTGCCATTTGTAATTTTATCCAAAGTGTTTTTTTTTTTTGTTTGTTTGTTTTTTAGCTTTCCTCAAAAACTTCCTTTCTCCTAACAAAATCTAGTAACCATTTTCCAGTGTGCTTCCAACGGCATGCTCACCTCCAGTTTAAGCGCTCTCCTTTCTTGTGTTTACTTGGTAAGAAAATAGGGAATAAAATCTAGCTATATATAATTGCCTGAAATGTTTAGAAATAGATGGATGTTCTAAAACATACAGAAAAACACTATTACCTGGAAGAAAACAAACAAACAAACAAACAAAAAAAACCTACCTAAAAAAAAATCACCCCTAAACCACCATCAGTATAAAGCAATCTAAAGTAAATCTTCCTAACTTGTATCAAAGTATTCGAGACTGCTAGTTTTCAGTATTTTACATGTATGAAGAAAAACGCAGTAGTATATATGTAGGCACAGATTCCAGTTTGCTGGCCATCAGGAAAAAAAAAAAAAAAAAAAAAAAAAAAGATCTAGCTTTTGGGGGCTGGAATAAAACAGAGCAGTGGATATTGTCAAAGAAAAATATTGCTTGTTTTTTTTAGCATGCAAGAGGAATAGTTAAGCAACATTGCCTCTACTTACTGGTCAGTGAAGTAAAGGTTATCAGTTTCACAAGTCATCCTCAGCTTACTGCAGTGATATAATATATATTTAGTAAACATTTTCAGCAATGCAAGTTGGCTATAAAGGGAGTTTGTTGCTATCTGTATGTATTGAAGTATTCAGATTCTCTGCACACTGGAGATGTACAGACAAGAAAAAGCCATATGATTCCCCTTTCCTTCAAAACTGCTGTGTTCCAGAACGTTTTTATTAAAAAAAAAAAAAAAAAAAAAAAAAAAAAAATAATTTTTAAGATCATGTGCTGCCCACTTTTGCAAAATGAGTAGATGCTGCTTGCCATCTTTTTAATGCCATTTAAGATGTAGCAATGAAAATAGATTTGTAAGATCTGTGTTATTTTCATACTTGTGAAGAAAACCTTTATAATATGAGTTTGTGCTAAGCAGCTCAGTGGTTCCTGCCTGAATCTGCTATGGTATACATTGTATCTGCCCACAGTGGGGACAGTCTATCTTGGCTTTCCTGAAATGCCAAGGTCATAAACGTCCTCCCTCAGGTTCTAAAACCCAACAACCTGCTATAATAGGTTATCACACATAATTTAAATTGTATAAAATCCCTGACATCTTCTGGCCCATTAAATAATCTGTTTAAAACCATAGAATCATCCAGTCATAGAATGGTTTGGGTTGGAAGGGACCTTAAAGATCATCTGGTTCCAGTGCACTGCCGGTGGGCAGGGACACCTCCCTCCAGCCCAGGCTGCCCCCAGCCCCATCCAGCCTGGCCTTGGGCACTGCCAGGGGTGGGGCAGCCACAGCTCCTCTGGGCAGCCTGGGCCTCACCATGCTCTAAGAATATCCTCCTAACATCTAATCTAAATCCCCCCTCTTTTATTTTAAAACCATTCCCCCTTGTCCTATCCCTACACCCCCTGACACAGAGTCCCTCCCCAGCTTCCCTGTAGCCCCCTTTAGGCACTGGCAGGCCACTATAAGGTTTCCCCTGGGTCTTCTCTTCTCCAGGCTGAACAATTCCAACTCCCTCATCCTGTCTTCTCAAAGAGAGGTGCTTCAGTCCTCTGATCATCCTCATGGCCTTACTCTGGACTTGCTCTAACAGGCCTCTGTCCTTCCCTTCCTAGGGGCCCCAGAGCTGAGCTCAGGGCTGCAGGTGGGGCAGGGCTCCAGGTGGGGTCTCATGATAGCAGAGCAGAGGGGGACAATCCCTTCCCTCACCCTGCTGCCCGTGCTGCTGTTGGTGCAGCCCAGGGTACAGTTGGCTTTCGGGGCTGCAACCACAATTAGCCACTCTTTGGTGCTTTAACAGAGAAGATCATGTGCTCTGGTAATTCAATCCTTCCTTCAGCACTTGCAAAAATAAAACTGTTAGGACAATAGCGATATATCATCTAACCTAAGGTGCTAGCACTGAATACAAGACACTGACATGACAGATGATGTTTATGGCCAGCAAATGGAAAAATTTTACCTGCTCTGAATATGCAGTAAGGAATAGCAAAAAGTTATTCCCATTCAGTCAATGAATTTACAAATTAATCATTCCAGAAGATATACATATACTTTAAAGGGAGGATGAATTCATAAAGTAAAAAGGAGTACTATTGGTCTGTGAGTCAATGAGCCAGAAGACATTAGCATATGCAATCTTTACTGTAATTATTTAACATTTTTCAGGACACTGTATTAACCTTTATAAAAATAAGCAATGGAAAGTTGCATGGCTGGTTTCAACAAAGTATGAGCCAGAAGTGCCTTTTTTGCCATCTGTACATGGAAAAATAATCTCATTGCTCAAAGCACCTTGACTAGATTTTTAGTTGCATTATACTTTGTGTAGATGTTTATATCTTTGCAAAATGAAGACAATTTATCTTAAGATGAATAATGGGGGTTCCCTTGCATTGAAAAAGCTGCACAAATGTCCTTATTTGGCAGCATATAATTCTTATTACTATACATATTTTTATAGTGTTAACTTTGATCACTAAAGTGTGTATAGATTTACGTGGCATCATATAATCATTTAGGTTGGAAAAGACACATAAGATCATCAACTGAACCAGAGACCAGCTGGATGAATTTTGTTGTTCAGTTGTTTTTTTGCTTTGTTGTTTTTCTTTTCTTTTCTTTTCTTTTCTTTTCTTTTCTTTTCTTTTCTTTTCTTTTCTTTTCTTTTCTTTTCTTTTCTTT
>CM021797.1:76072373-76085168 GCA_011076525.1 Nettapus auritus
AAAAATATCTGAGGTAATCTTTGGACTACAAATTCAGTAGTGGATAAGATAATCTTTAAGCTACCAATTAAGTTGTCACATGCTGCTCTATCAGATGGCCATTAAAATGAAAAAAGTAAAAAAATAAAAATAAAAATCAGTTCTTACACAGTACTTGCTTTGCTTTTGTCACACACATTTATTAAAACTAGTGCATATGGTTGCAATGGCAGTTGACTCACAGTCAATAAATGTCCACTGTGACTGTTGGAAAGTCAGAGATATCTGTATGTGTGAGAACTGTATCATGCCAAAAAGATCACAGAAACTCCCCCCCAGAGACTAGATAACATTTTTTCAATCCATGTGCATATGACTGATCTTTGGTGTTTGATGTCATGAAAGGGGTGATTTCAGGCAGTTGTGGTGTTGTCAGAACTAAAAGAACTGAGGCTGAGGACTGGCCTTATCACACAGAAGGCAAAACCAGTTTGCACTCAATTGGACCAAAGTCAACAAAACTTTGCGGAGCTGTGCCACTCCTGACTGTGCTGTCATCTTTCAAACCATTCAGACAGGAAAAAACACTTTTTATTACCCAACCACTAAGCAGTCCAACCCCGTAGCAATTTTTTAATTATTATTTTTATTATTTTATTATTATTATTTATTTATTTATTTAATTTTGCTCACCACTGTTGCATGTGCTCCCAAATCATCAGAACTGAAGTGGCGAGATTTTGGCCACTTTCCAAGATGTCCACTGAAGAGTCTCAGTACAGATCATATCCAGCCAGCTGCACTGGTTTACAGCAAGACAGCTCGGCCTTCCAGTGGCATATTATGAAGTGTCTCCTCTGAAGGTAGAGAGTATGCTAGTGAGCTCGGATACCTGGTGTCTAGTCCTGACTGTGTCGTGACACTTTCTGCAACTCCGGGCTGGGAAGAGCTGCCACGTGCTGCAGGAGCTGCCACTTTGCAAAGAGTATGTCTTGTACTGAATAGTGTTTTCTGAGACATTTAGAAATGCAGGAAATCGTACTTGTCCTCAGATAATAGGGTGCCTGTGCCTCTGAAAAACTTAGCATTGGAAGGATTCAGAACATGAAGTCCATCCATGAGCCAGGAGACACAGCCACTTGGCTGGATACAGTCGACTGCATTTGCCTCTGGACACCAGGGCAAAAGACCAGCAGCAGTCCTGAGGCAGAGAGATGAGCTTTCAAGCTGGCTTGCTCACGCTCACAGGACAGCTGGCCTTGGAGTATCTGTGACTGAAACTGTGTTGCAGAGTTTTGGGTCTCTTTTTGTTTGCACATATCATCGCCTGGATTTGCAGATGCATTCTGAGGTTTGGACGGGTGAATGTTTTTGTCATCCAAAACTGCACAGGCTTAGATGTCTACATTTAGAAGTTCCAATCAGTAACTGACCCCAAAAGTCCTTTTTTTTAAAGAATGTATAACTCTTTTCCATTTTACTGCCTCCATGTTATGTAAGGAGCTACTGTATTACACTTAAAACATACAAAACCCACTCCTTCTGCATTTTACTGAAACAAGAGGCAGAAATGGCATGCCACTTATTCTGGGCAATTATTAACACTTGCTCAGATTGGCAGTTCCATTGAAGTGGGATTTCTAGTGTGAATAAAGGATCATACTATCTAGTCCCAATTATTGTTGCTATTTTAGCTGAATATTTCGTGTAGGTAGATGAGGTAATATGAACTGTAATGCTGTCACTGTGTGACTGGTACACTTTTACATCTCTGAGCAAGACAATTCATTATTTTTGCTTCCCAGGGGTTGTGAACAAAATTAAAATTTCTGTAGGGACAGATTCCCTGAAGGTCCAGTGTGACCTCTTTTCTCATTTTGCATGATAGAGCCTTAAATCAAATGCAGCAGATTTCAGTTAATATATTTCATTTGCTGACAGTATGACATTGTTGGTATTTAGGCTTAAATTCATATTCTGTCAAATCTCATTAGTTTATTTTAGTAAGGATCATCTTGATTATAGCTTCCTGGTTCCAGTAATAGCAAGGATATCTGTTAATAACCACACATTGCTGCAGTATCACTTTCCTATTTCTTTAAGTACTTCTTATGGGACATGCCTCAAGCAAGAGGTGTTAATATTTTAAAAATATGTGTTTTCTGAGAGGTAAGGCTTTTGGGGAGGTTTTACAATTTGTATATTTTAAAAGACTTCTGATTACAATCTGATTTTTTTGTGTCCTCGCTGTCAAATAATAGTTTCTCCAAACAGTTTGATTGATAGTCACGAGCTGGTGAAAGAGAAGAACGTGACAGACATTTGTTTCCCTGCTTTAAAGAATTGTCTTGGGGCAGTTTGTATAGGCAACTCTTCCCGTGTAATAGTATAACAACGACTTGTTGGGCTTTTCAGGCAATTCAATATTAGCTGTCATGCACAAGAGTCTGTAGAAGTTATTTGTGGTGCTACTGGAAAGTTATGAATTACATGTTTCTCTACAAAGAAGGTACTCATTCTGTCTTTTGGGTCTATTAAATCATATCCTGCAGGAAGTTTTAAGTCCTGCTGTTTTGTTGTATTAGAATACCCCTTTTCAATAGCAGTATTTTCACCTGTACATATGGCTCTCATAGTATTTAGTATAATATTTTTTCAAAGTGTTAGAAAGAGAACTCATAATTTTAATAGTGTATGCCTACACAGATAATTTGCTAGTCCTCTGTAAAGAACTTTGTCAGTGCAGCTGTACTTACTAATACAAAAGGGAAAGCTGGATATAATTATTCTCATTTCCTACTTACTTGTCCTTGGAGAAATTGCCACGAGGAATAAAAACCTTCTCTAACTTATGACAAGACTTGGTGAATCAATGATGATTCTGTCTTTTGATTCCTATCTGGCTGGAGCATTCTGAAGTGGAAGCTCTGTCAGTGTAAATATATTACACATATAAGCACAGAAGATAAGGCTGCCAAAAACTTAATCATTTTAAATATTTAGAAGTGAAGCATTTGTACATTGGAGTGTATTTTCAACCTGATTTTACAGACTGTTACAGACTTTTCATTTGTTGCATGATTCACTGTGGAAAATATTCATCAAGTTATAAAAATATGATGACTTTGATCTCTTTTTCTTTTTAGGAGGACTGAGAATATGCAGTTACTGTAGATGGAAAATCAATATAATAAGGAAATGTTGATTTAACTTTTCATGTGAAATATATCTTTTGAACTTAGCTAGAAACAGCCTTAAAGAGACCAGATTCACAGTTTTTTTTTTTTTTTTTCTCTTTTAGAATGAGGATGGTTATTTAAGACAAACAATTTAAATAGGAGAAAATCTTATTCACCAGAGCTGAAATTAACTCCACCTGCCTGAAGTCCAACTAATAATCTATGAAGCCATTCATAAGAGAAGGAGAGGCAAATGTTTTTGGAATGCTGAAGTTTTATAGTTTTCAGCTATGTCACATTACTAAAAATCAAGCTTTATGTAGTAACAGCTTTTCAGTTTAACCCAGCATTCCCCATATTTTTGCAACAAATGCAAATACAAATACAAATATATCTTTAGCAACACTAGAATAGATCTAATGTGAAAGGTACATTATTGCCCTTTGTAGAGAAAATAGAAGAAAGGAAGCTGAGATAGACACATGAAAAATAGGCAAAGAAAAAGATCTGATGAAGGCCATCAGACAGAAGGAATAGAGGAATTCTATCTTTTGTAGAGATTTTAAAATAAAATAGCAATTCAAGGTATAACTCTGCAGAACTCTAATCATAGGAACCTTACTTTGATCTATAAAGAGGATCAAGGTATTTGAAAAGGGTTTCCTATCTTGAGAGCCTTTGCTCTTTTCAAGCTTAACCACTAGCCATTTACTGCAAGCAGTAGGCAAATAACCAGCTTAACTGACCAACTAGGATAAGCTATAAAAACTGCTTATATTAAAAAAAAAAAAAAAAAAAAAAAAAAAAAAAAGTCTTATACTATTTTATGTCAAAAAGTGCAATGAATAGTCACAGTGATGTTTTCATAGATTCACAAATATTTTTGACTCCTAAAATACCTAAAAAGTAATTTTTGCTGTTGATCTTTTTTTTAATAGTTATTAAAATTAGTTATTAATAGACGTGTGTGTACATGCCTTTTTTTAAAATCTGACAATATTTCTGTCCTCACCACTAAAGAATTATTTCAAACATTCTATAGTCAATAAACTACTTCTTTAGTCCTTCCTGTGTCATATACAAACTTTCAGATGGAGCTAACCATATCTTTGTATCCAATTTTTTGGGCATGACTTTGTTAGGTAATACCAAAATAGATGAAATAATATGTTTTTTTTCAGCCCTCTGAATATTTTCTGTGGGCACCTTTGCAACAGGAGGGCATTACTGGAGTAATTTGCAAAAGGAATTATGCTTCCCAGTGGTGAAAAAATTTCCTGGTCACAGTAAACACTTAGAACGGGGATGAACAATGGAGGCAACCTTACCTTATTTTAAAGTACTTCATGATGTCATTTAAATTATGTTACTTACTTTGAATCAGAAGACTTCCGATCCATGTAGATTAAGGCTTCCTTGCAATCCACTGGACAGAAACTCTGTTTGAAAAAAGTAAATTTCTGGATATTGAATTTGGGGTTCTCTGTGTTCCTTTAATATAACAATAAAATAAAAAGGATTTGTCCTGCCTTCCTTAGGCAGAATACCTACTGATCTTTATGGCAGCTTTCCAATATTAAGAACTTTAAGGAAAGAGGCTTAATGAAAAAAAATAGTCCTAGTTTGCCAAGGAAGTTGTTTATTAATTTTAGTTTCCAAGGCCCAGAAAATTATATTGTTTAACAATGAAGTGTTTATGAGATGCTGGATGGCAGTAGGATTATTTAAGTTCATAGGCAGATCAGATTCCAAGCAAGGAAAACATTCAGTACATTTAAACATCTAAAATTGCTGTATTCCCTGCAGATTTAGGTAACTATTTCTTTATTAAGAAATAGATTTATACCTCTGAAGAAACTTTGCTTCTTCTACAGCACAGTTACAAAGGTACAACATAGAATATGCCAGGAAGTATACCTATCTATTCATAGTTTTATGCTGATTCACAGTAAATTTAGAAGTCAGTGTTTTTGCTGCTAAATAAAAACCTGAGGATATACATCTGGAGAAAAGCTTCCTAAATAGAAGTAATGATATGTTCTGTTGTGGGATCCAGAGAAGTATCTTTCAGGCTACTTAAATTAGGCAACAGAAAGACAGAATAGGTATTGGCCTAAGCATGGTGGTAGGAGAAAATAGAATTAGGCATCTAGGACATCTACTTTTGAACTTACGTACCTTCATTTAACCTGTATTTTAGTTTAGGCATATTCAGTGTTGATTTGGATCTCGCTTTAGCCATCTAAGCCTGAATAAAATGTACTCTATTCATATATTCTTAATTCATTTTTTTTTTTATTTTTTTTTTTATTTTTCTTTTTAAAGCAATGGGGAAACTGCTCTTGTGATTTTTGTGACTTTTAAATACCTGATAAATACTATGCAACCTAAGCTTATAAAAAAGTTATATTTGTGGTGCCAGGGTTTCAAGATGAAAAGAGCAACTGGTACATATTCAAGAGATACTCACCTTTTTAAATGGGATTTGCCTTTCTTTCTGGATACATATTCTGAAAATTGTATTAATGCCAAGAGACCTATTTCACAAGCAGATCTAGTGACTTCACAGAATAAGAAAAACCTAGTCTGAACAAATTTTCCAACATATGACCTTAATAGTTGAATGCACTTTTCAAGAATATTTCCTGTGAAATTTGCACATTAATTTAAGAATGTCCAATATCTATGCATATTTGAAAATATTTGTCCTTCTGAAATTATTTGGCCTTGACCATGTATTAAGAGAAATTTAAAGACTGTAGGTAAGAAACTAAGAATTTAGTTTAGGTTTTAAAAAGAAAGAATCAAAAGAGGACTGACTGCTCATAGATCTTCCTAATAGGAGTGGTATTTCCTCAGCTGATATCATTGCCTGAAGACGATTTTTCTTGGTGAATGCATAGAATACATTGCTGTATGTCTGCTACCATTTAGCAGAATTTCCTGTTCCATTGCTTTTCTGATGGATGTTGGTGGAGTTGATTTTTATGACACAGTGCATTGTGAAAAATTGAAGAGGAAGTATGAGGCTAGAGAAGATCTCTGAAAGCTGAAGGTCCTTATTTGCAATGAGTAAAATTAAGTACTGCTTTTTGCACCTGTATCTAATGAAGGTGTAGTCACACTGCAGTACAATGGAAATGTTCATTGAGCTAGTTCTTCTTAGTAATGGGTAAAGAGACATTATTAGTCATTGTTAGTTGAGGTAGTCATGATTAACCATCAAAAAACTACCTAAGCAATTGCTAAATTGTGAAGGTGTTTATACTTTGGAGGGAGATCCATGTTCAGATTTTTTCCTGGCTTAATCTGAAATAGTGTAGCTATTGCAGCACGTCAATACCATGGACATACTCTGTGGGACAATGACTGGGAAGATGTAAGGTTGAACAAGATCCATAATTTCCCTTTAAAGAGTGTGTTGTACAAGTGCCTGAAGTGCTCCCATGTCCTGTGAGAAATTCCAAGCCATGGTTAAGCTTCTGCTTTGCGTTGAACAGTAATGAATGTTAGACAATAAGTAACTTTTCCAAGTTCAGGTGCTGGCTTAGGTTCATCCTGAAGGACATGCTGAAAAAGTAAGCAGACAGACAAATTTAACTATCAGAGTTGATTTTCCTGGCATTTCCTTTTCTCCCTTTTCATTCCATTTAAGTAGCTACTCCTCTTCCTCTTAGGACATAAATTCACAGCAAATATATGCAGAGTCTCACTGAATCTCCAGCCTTAATCTCTCCTAGTCAGTTTCCCAGATCATTTCCTTCTGCACTGTCTGATTTCCCTCCAATGTGGTAAGGTCATTTTTTGATACAATGCTGAAGTTTTCCAGAAATAAATTAGGTTTATTTCAGACTGAATATTACTGAAAGTACTGAACACATATGTATCCACTGACACTTTGCTAACGTTTTGTGTCCAAGTGGAACAGAAAAAGCACTTGTATAGCACCGTTAAAAATGGTCTTTAACATTTGCATGGTTTTTCCCAGCGTTATCCATGACCTTTTCTGCAGTTCCTGGAATCCCGCTTTGCAATTGCTTGTAATGGTTTTAACACGTGTCCACTTTTCACCTATACATTACCAGCTGAACTTACAGCATCCACCAGTTGTCCTGTGCTCTTGATCTAAATAAGTGTTCTGTTTGGCTACCCTGTATTGGTTAAAATTATTTTTGATTGTAAATTGTATAGCAGATATGTTAGAAGATTTTAATTTTAACTAATAAATCTGAAGCCGATTGTGATAGTTTAATGGGGAAGGCTGGAAGACAAATGAGCCATGCAGAGTTAAATATGACTTCTGAGATGGGTATGTGAGGAAAAAATAAGTAATGGTGAATGGAACCATAACTTTTCCCATTTTTTTCTAGAGAAAACAGCTCCACCCAATAAAAATAATAATAATAATAATAAAAAATTCACTGTTAGTGTTTGTTACAAAAAAAAAAAAAAAAACTCTCTGCAGGTTAGAGTCAACTGATGGAGATGACCTTTTACCTAAGTGCTGCTGGGTTAGAACAACTACTCGAGTGCAATACTCCTATTTCCTGAGGGACATGATCCTGCATTTGCCTAATTAATATCTGTAAGGTACTTTGGAGGGAGAGGGAAAAGAATGGAGAGGAGTCTTCTCAGGTCTCCTATTGAAACTACTGCTTTGAATAAGTAATTAAGCTTTCACAGCTCCCAGGCAAGCGTTCTCACCACCACTGACAGTCACCTGACTGTTCTCACTAACCGTTTGAGTATTTTATGGAAAAGAGAAGAATTACACTGGCAGAATAATCACACAATGTGTTGATAAATCCAGTAGAACCCATCCATGTGGCATAGAGCCAGATGTGAATTTGCCTCCCTTTTCCAGTTATATTGGTTGTTATTGAGAAGGAGAAAAGTTGTCTGACTCACCTGAGATTTGGGTGAGGCATCTGAGTGCTAGTGTTCAACTTGGCGGATGTTTAATTATTTATGCAGCATGGAATGGATATGGCAAGGATGACAGAGTTCCAATTACAGCACAGTGGTTCATCATGCACAGGAAAAAGGGGAACTTGATTTTTTTTTTTTTTTTTTTTTACCTATAGACAAGGCCAAAGTACCAACTACTGAACCACTGAGTGGATATGGGAAGTGAAAGGTTTGTGAAGCAGGGGAATGCTTTTTCATAAGACACCATGTGCTAGTTCAGCTTTCACTGAGCACCAGTCTCGAACTCTTTCCCTACTGCACATGATATGCTAAATCTGCCAGCCAATAAGTCCTTTCCAGATCTTCTAAGCTTTCTGAGAATGCCCATCACTTCCTGTGGGCCATCTCTATCTTCTGAATCCTTGGTTCATCTCCTGAGACCATTTCTGGGAGTCCTTCTTCCACATGCTGATTCAAGGCACATGCTCATGTTTTAAATCAGAACTAATAACAAAAATCATGTATTTTTTGAAAATAAAAACACTTTCTAACAACTGTCTTTTTTCATGCATGTGACTACATATTTCGTAACTACAACTTTTTCCCTTCGTGAATCTAGAAGAATACTACATGGCAACATATGGCTCATACTATATTTTCCATTGCTTTTCCAGGTAGCTGGACTTTAATATATCCATGATTTACTAGAAACATTTTTTTTTTTTTTTTTTTCATTTAAAATGACTTTAAATTTATTTACAAGACTGACAGTACTTTAAACGTCTCAGTTTCTCTCTGTAGATAGGGAAGGAGGTGATGTCAGTCTAGATTGAACAGATCCTGTGGAAGAATTACTGACCTTGAGAAATTTAAGAAAAGCAAACTATATCTATGCAATTAGAACAGCAAAGTGTAAGCCTGCTGATCTTGTGAGGCCAAATGGCATATATGAAAATATTAAACACCTGCTGGCAATGTGGTACTGAAATATCAGAAAATCCCAGCTCTGATCTCACTAGAATTTCAAAGTCATAACTTCTGGAACCTCTCTTATCATTGGGAGAAAACATCTAAATTTTTCATATAACTTGATAGGTTATAAATTAGCTGTAATCACAGCAGAGAAAGACCTGTGCCTCACAGGGGAAAGCTCAATAAGAACATCTGCTCAATATGCCATGGTGGTCAAAGAAGCAAGGAAGATAGCAGGTTTTATTAGGGAAAATATATAGGAGGATACTGAGATCACAGTGCTATTACATGTATATGTAATTTTCTTTATTTCTGTGCTTAAAGCTTCAGGAATCTTTCTGCTTCAGGAATTCTGGCATTTCAGGACATACAAGCTTGGTATTGACTAAATTCTGTTTGGTTTTGAGGTAAGAGATGATAGCTTGTTTTATTTTTATTTATATCTTTGTTTTTATTACATAAAAATAGTGCTTAAAGCTTGAGCAGGTATTAACTCTCACAGCACTGTCATAAATAAAAGTGATGTAAAATCTATATATTTAGGTCATTCTGTCTTAAATAAAGATTTAAATACAAAGCCAATTATTAGAGACATAAGAGGATTTTTACAAAGAAAGCTTTAAACAACTGGAAAAATGGGATTATTGAAGGTGTAGAAGGTCTGTGGCCATTGTTTAAAAAAAAAAAAAAAAAAAAAAAGAACAAAGGAAAGAGCTCAAACTCCTTTATAATCTCATAGGAGGACTGAGGGATGCTCAGTGAACTGAAAAAGTGACAAATGCCAAAATGATATAGGAAGCCCTTTTACACTTCCTCCCATCATTTTGACCTTTGGAACTCAGCTGCCATGGAGTTGGCAAGCAGTGATGAAGTGGCACTTGTGGCAGTCAAGGTGGTCCTCCGGGTTTTTGTAAAGAGCCTGCAGAAAGGCTAAAGACACTAATGCTGCTCCCTTCTGCCTGCCCAGGACTGTGTAATTCCTCCCTGGTTTCTGGAACTGACAGGACATCTCAGTGCTTGGCAGTAGAGTCTACACCACTAGTACTCCCCTCCCCTCCTCTCACCTCCCATGGAGGTGGAAACTGCATACCCCATGGGAAGTGAACCTGCCTTAGTTAGTTGTAGAACTGGACTTGCTCCATCTTTACTGTAGAATGAACCAAATGCCAGGTATCCAGTATTGATTAAGTTTCTGAAACACTTTGTTTTACAAAAAGAGTTTTCATTCACATATCAGGGTGGAGTGGAAAGGGGTGGTGAGGATTGCTTTTTTCTGTTTTTGTTAATTTGGTGATCTTAAGGTTTTTGACTAATACACACCTAAAGGTCTTTTTTGGTTTGAGTTTCCTAAATTGAAAAAGTTAGAAGCATGGTGAAGACATTCCAGCTTTGCTTTGTGTCATCGCAATGCACTTGATAATCTTTAGAAGACCTCATAAAGTAGTGTCAATGTATCTTCTCAGTGCTACCAAAGAGATACTAATACAGATAACAAGGAAAGACTTGGAAGGGACAAGAAAATGCTGGTTTACAGGACAAGTGGCACGTGTTAGAGGCAAAATGTTTTTTGATGTTTCAAAACAACTACATAAATCAATATTATCTCATTACATTGACATAAGTTTGTGTTATACCCTTATATATATTAAACAAGCAGTTTTGTGCCCTTAAAAAAGAAAAGATGAGATTAATATTTATAAAATGTTTATTGGATTGTACATGGTAGATTGTGCATTGAAGGCAATCCTATCAAAAATAATATGCAACTAATCTAATCTGAAGATAAGAAGCTATTTCAGGCAGATAAAATAGTGCTGACATCATGCCAAATGTAGTATCATGGTAACAGTCAGTTGCAACAGATTCAATTACTTTGAATTTGTCATGCCGGGATGACATTGAAAATATTTCTAGCCTGTAAGTCTGAAAACATTTACAAAATTGAAAAATTGATATTTAAAAAAGTCAGATGAATGATATAAGATGAAGTCACAAATTTCCTATGTATATGAAGGTTGATATTCCACAAAAAAGTGTGTTGGTTTCATTTTACAAGAGGGACATTGTAAATTAGGAGGTTTTAAGTGTTAACAATGGTTAGTGAATGCTTTTATTTTTTATTATTTTAAACAAAGAAAGTTAATTGATGTGTTCTCTTCAAAATCTCTTGATTTTACCACTCACTATTCAACCAAGATTTGAACAGAAAGGCCAAAATTCTCCAGACTAGTGAAAGCTTCCAACTCCAGAATATTGGCAATGCAAGCTCCAGATGTGCTGTATAAGATGGTTTTAATTTTGAGTCTGAACTGACTGATTATTCAGCGTTGTATGAAACGATCCACCTGTCACTGCACAAGGAAGATGACTGAAGTCAGTTCAGAAATAATCTCAGTTCACTCAGCCAGACTAGATATCAGCTGTTTTCTGAAGTGAGAAGTTAATAAAATGATATCTATGTACCTGAAGCAGTGCTTTTGGTGTGCACAGATTCAATGGCTCCTGCCAGGATCAGGCAGGTTCACTCCACAATGGAGCAATCACAGCTCAGTGAGCATATGACAAGCTAAGGAATAATTTCCCAGATGTTGCAAAGCAGAGTAAACTGAAGATAAAAACTCTTCAAAATTTCAACAGATTTGTGTCTGCTTCATTTCTTGTTTTTAGTGCATAAGTTTGTTAGATTAATGTATAGCTACTTCTAATGAAGAGAATAACACGCTTCCTCTCCAAAAGCAGCATCTTCTTAATTAAGAAATATTTTATTAATTATTAACCTCTGTTTTATGAGGGAGAAGTAAACAATCTGTGGTCTCATTTGTTCTGTAGCTAAGTTACCAATGCTGTGATTGATATGTTAATTGATTTAGCATGGCAGCAGGCACAGAAGACAGAGGTACTAAACATTGCCTGTGCTTTAGCCATTCCCACCCAGACCTCTGCACTTGGACAGACAGGTGAAGGACAGAAATAACCAACAGTGGGTGAGCAAGAAGTCAGAGAGATGGTAGACAACTTGATCCACGGGCCAAGAGTACAAGATGGGCTGTACCTGAGGGTGGTGAGAATTGGCTGATGTCCATGCAGTGTGATGCCCCTATAACCTCTGAGAGGTTGTGGAGATCCAGGGAGGTCCCCAGAGACCAAAGAAATGGATGTGTTGCACCCATTTTTCAAAAAGGCAAAAAGGTGATCTGGGAAACTCCAGGCTCGTCAGCCTGGCTTCGGTCCCTGGGAAGATCATGGAGCACCTGGAGGAGAAGAAGACTGGGTGCTGTCAGCATGGGGGAAAATCACACCTGACCAACCTGTTGTCCTCCTGGGAAGAAATGACTGGTTTGTGGATGGTGGGGATAAGTGGGAGCCATGTACCTGGTCTGTAGCAAGGCTGTTGGCACTGTTGCTGTTCTCACATCCAACATGGGCCATGATGGTTCGGATGGACAGAAAACAGGATAGGTAAATACTGGTTGGATAATGGGACTTAGAGAGCTGTGGTCAAAAGGCCATTGTGGCGTTAAGGGGTGTAGCTGATTAACCATTATGGGTCTAGTTGGATGCAGGGTACTGAACTATCACAATCACAGATTCACCAATAACACATCAACTGATATGGGTCTGGTCGTATTCAGAGCACTGAACTACCACGGTCATGGATTCACAAATAATGTATAACTGCCCTTACTCTAGTCATATTCAATGAGAAATATCACGGCTAGGAACATTGCAGTTAAGTGCAATTTATTACAGCAACAGG
>CM021797.1:76085268-76099439 GCA_011076525.1 Nettapus auritus
CTTCCTCAATGATAGTATCTTCTCCAACATCCCCTCTCTCTTAGGCCAATTTATATTGTTTTCTATATTTTGGGTGGAGCTTGAGTGACTCTAGTCAAGCATATCTTAGTTATGACTGGTGAAAAATTTTCCTGTCTCCGTTTAAAGGAATAGGCTCCAAGAAATTCAGAGCACATGCTCAGTGAGTGGTGGTCACACCTTGGAGGTGGGTAGTGTTTGGGATGGAGGTGTGTTTTGGTATTATAATGATACTATAATTACACTAGAGTACAGCATTTGTCAAAACATGACAGGTCGTTGGCTCAGGGTAGCAAAAAGTGAATGCTGCTACGCCCTACCCTGAAAGCCTCTTCAATGCTGTATATTTTCTTTAAAATGTGATTGTTAATTTTATTTTCCTTGTTACTTTAGATAATTACACCACAGCCATATCAGACCAGAGCCTGCTAACAAGTCAGACACTGATGGGCTCTGTCTAGGGTGTTTCCTGTATAAAGTAGAATCATAGAATGCCTTGGATTTGAAAAGACTTTAAAGATCATTTAATTCCAACCCCGCTGTCATGGGCAGGGATGCCACCCACTAGATTGGGTTGCCCAGGGCCCCATCCAGCCTGGCCTTGAACACCTCATGAGATGGGGTATCCACAGCTTCTCTAGGCAACCTGTTCCAGTGCCTCACCAACTTCTGGGAAAAGAATTTCTTCCTCATATCAGTGATCTGGAGGAGGTGACAGAGTCCTTGTCTATCAAGTTTTCAGGTGACAATCAAGGTAGGCGATGACATAGAGTCCATGAGTCACTAAAATAAAAATCAAGATCTTGGCTGTGGTGTTTAATGCACTGAAGTTGATTTGATCTTGCCTGGGAGTAGACATTTGTATTTATTTAAAGGTCATCTTCTAATAATTTCAAATGGAATCAGCAATGAAAAAAGCCCTCACTTGGGTTTCTCCAGAAACCTTAGGAATCAAGCTTAAGCTTAATCTCTGCTTTGAAATTCTTAATTAAAAAAAGTTTTGAAGCAAGTCTATCTTTCACAGATGATAATTTCCTCTTCCAACAAGAGATCACTGCCCCAACATGATGGCAAATGACCCTGTGTCAATGGATGTATCATCTTTCTTTTATCATCATGCCAGGTCCTGTAAGAAGAGAGAGCTTCGTTTCATGAAGGATACTCTATGTATGCATTTAGCGGCTTAGTTGTGGGTTTCAGCTAGGTGTTGAATTATTTGCTTTCTAGACTGAATGATGCTGTATGTTTTTTGAAGCTTTCCACCTTTCATTCAGTGTCAAATTTAAGAGACAGATGATAATAGCATAACTGGGAGAATGATCAGCCATTCTGAAAACCCATACAAATCACACTATTGTAATCCAATCCATAAATGATCTGTGTTGAACTGGACTTTCTTTTCTCAATTCAAAGCAGGGCTCAGGGCCTGGAAGGTGAGCTTGGAGCAGCTGTCCCTTCTGGGCTGAGTTTTGTGGGAGCTGTCTCTCTTGAGATCATGAATAGCTTGCCCTCACTAGGCAACCTAGGTGATATGTATCAGATTATCAATATAGAAAATCTTTTTCAGACTCTGTGGGACTTAGGATCTTCCTCGTTTGCAGAATTAAAAAATGACTGATTATCCTGGAGAGTATCTTGTACATCCCTCCTCAAACCTATTACCATTCTGATTTGATAAAAACTGTGATTACATCTTTGTAAAACAGGAATAGACTTCATTACAGAACTAAATGTTTAAATCTTAATCCATCCTGAACATTTAAAGTTGTAATATATTTGTTGGTCTTTGCAGAATCTCATTACTTTTTTGTTTTGTCTTCTTTTCTTTTTTGGGGGGGGGGGGATTCTACTTTGAAGATGTGTACAGATCTCAGTATCTATGATACCAAAGGCAAAGTCAGTCTGTTAAAATGCCAGTAAAGCTGATTAAAATGCCTGTAGGTTGCACAAACTGCCATAAATAGGGCGATCTCTTGGATGCCCTAGCACTGAAAAATCTTGGATGGGCTATTTATCTCTCAAAATGAAACCTTCCCAATAGATCTTCATTTGGCAAATCATCCAGAACTGGTACCAGTTCTTGAGTGGGAGCACAGCTGTCATATTTTATCCCGACCCAAACACCTGTCAAACTGCACTGTTCTGGCCTCTCAGGCACCAACAAATCATGACCCTACTAAGAGCACACTGGGACATTTGAACACACATTTTAAGGTTCTAAAATAGTTAATGACTTCAGTGTATAAAAGATATGGGATTTATTCATTTATTTATGAGTTGGCAGATTGCTATCTCTTCCTTTTCCCTTTGGTTCCATATTCTGCAGTTGAAGCATACTGCCTTTTTTTTTTTTTTTTTTTCTTTTATGTTCTTTTTTTTTTTGTAATTTTAAAAGAAAAAGTGAGCAGGCATCTAGTTAATCAGAGCACAAAGGGTCATTGTCTGTAACTAGGAGGTTATGGTTCATTGCACATCACTGATTAAATAAAAAAATAACTTGACAGTCATAGTGTGTAAAAAGAAAATTAAAACGAACATTTCCAGAAGCAAATTACTTCAGACATCTTTCTTTTTAAACATAGGGAAGTCCAATGGCTACATCACTAGGGAAGGACTTGGGACATCCAGTTTCAACTTTTCAATCTGAAACAGGCTGAAGATGCAAGTTTGGACAGTTCACGTAGGTCAGGCTTTTCCAGGGACATAACCCTAGTGAAATCACTGAGAGTTAAGTTTCTGGGTATCTCTGAAGATTTGGCTCCAGGTATCCCCAAAAATCACAAATGCTCTTTAGCAGGACAGTTTTATGATCTGCCCTTTGGTGCCACTGAAGTGACCAGAAGGGTGGGGACTGAATCCATGTCTTGAGAAATATTTTCATTCTACTCATTAAGCTGGGAGGAGACAGCACCATGATGAGCAAAGTAGGAAGCAGTGAGGCCAGGCATTGCCCTAACCACCAAAGGAGCCACCACATCTTCAGGAAGGAGGATCAAGAGAACCACAGGCTGGTCAGACTCACCTCAGTCTCTGGAAAGCCAACAGAACTAATACTGGAAACCAATTGGAAGCATTCAGCATGGATTCAGCAAGGGAAAGTCATATTTGACCAACCTGATAAGCTTTTATACTGAAGTGACCAGCCTGGTGCATGTGGGGAGACCACTGGATATTGTCTTCCTGGACTTGAGTGAGGCCTTTGACACTGTTTGTCCTAAGATCCTCATAGAAAAGCTGTTAAAGTACCAGTGAGGTGGATCAGAAGATGGTAGTGGTCAGCAGTGAAAAATCTAGTTGGAGGCCTGAAACAAGGGGTCAATACTGAGTCTAGTCCTGTTTAATGTCGTTATTCTGGATGATGGGACAGAGTGTGCCCTCAGCAAGTTCATAGATGACACAAAACAGGGAGGACTAACTGACTTAGCGGAGGGTTGAGCTGCCATCCAGAGGGACCTCGCTCAACAGGCTGGCAGGAACCTCATAAAGTTCAACAAGGAAAAGTGCGAAGTCCTGCACCTGGGAAGGAACAACCCTAGGCACCAGGGCATGCTGGGGGCCACCCAAGCAGAAAGCAGCTCTGCAGAAAGGGAGGCCTGGTGAACATGAAGTTAAGCATGAGCCAGCACTGTACCCTTTTTTCAAAGAAGGCTAAAGGTATTTTTATATTCATTAGGCAAAGTATTGCTGTTAGGTCAAAGGAGGCGATCCTTCCCCTCTGCTTGACACTTGTGAGGCCGTGCTTGAAGTACTGTGCCTGGTTATGGGCCCCCTCATTCCAAGAGGGATCTGGACATACTCGAAAGAGTCCAGCATAGGGCCACAAACATGATTAAGGGTCTGGAGCATCTCTCCTATGAGGAAAGGCTGAGCGAGTTGGGAATGTTCATGTGAGAGAAGAGAAGGCTCAGGATGCTGGAAGGGTCTCATCCATGTCTATAAATTCCTGAAGGGAGGGTGAAGAGGACAGAGACAGGCTCTTTGCAGTGGTGCCCAGTGACAGGACAAGAGGCAACGGGCACAACTGGAGCACAGGAGGTTCCTTCTGACCACCAGGCAGCACTTCTGTGCTGTGTGAGTCTGCCCAGAGAGGCTGTGGGGTCTCCTCCTTGGAGATCTTCAAAACCCTCCTGGACATGGGCCTGGGCACCCTGCTCTGGGTGTCCCTGCTTGAGCTGGGGGATGGACCAGACGCCCTCCAGAGGTCCTTTCCCGCCTCAACTATTCTGTGATACTGTGATAGCTATGGCCCTTGATCTGTGGCAATAGGATTGGGCTGAGATGGAGCCAGGAAGTCCCACGAGCAAAGTGAAAATATGAAGCACAAGGCTGGGTACCAGCACATCTACATTACAGCTCCAGTAAGAGGCAAACACAGAGGTCAGAGCTGAAATGCACCTCCTGTTGTGGGTGATGGCTCTAGCAGAGGCATCCCAACAGGCTTTCTTGTATTACATTTTTTTTTTTTTTTTTTTTGCATCTCAGCACATTTGCAGGTTATGGGGCTGTGCCATAACTTATTTGAAGGCAGGGAGGTAAGATTCCAGGAGGATGTGGGGGAAGAGATTGCAAAGATGGCTATTGTGCTCAGGAGTACAAACATTAAATATTATTTGGGGAGTAATAAGGGTAATATATAATAAAATTTGTGTTAATAATAAAAGCACTGCCTGTTGTCTGCATCCTTCTCTTATCTGATGTTTAGGGTGATCTTGACTAAGTACAGAACTAGTTCCCTTGGTATTGCCTAGGTATATCTCTTTCTCACAAGTCTGTATTATTCCAGTATCTCTATGCTTGGAACAGAGGGTTGTTTTGTCAAGCTGCATGTAGTGCCAAAAAAAAAGTAATTAACAAGGCTTAAAAAGTGGACTAAATCAAATAGAATAGAAAAGTATAACCCTTGGCATAAAAAGAATTCCACATCTGAAATCTTATATACAGAATTTCAGCCCAGAAAAATTTTAGTTTACTTGCCAAAACTGACATTATGTTCTACACAAAATGCAATGTGGAAGGTTTCTATTGAGGAGTTTAATAAAAAAAAATTACCTGTCAGAGAACATATTACACCTTGAAAGTCTTTATCATTCCTTACTTATGCCTTTGGTATATAACTCGTTAAAGTAATGTTAGGTTCTTAATTTTTTAAAGTGTAAATCCTAGGCAGATAGTGCAAAAGGAAAGATGTGGAGCAGAGCTATATTTCTTAGTAATAGTCTAGTCTTTAACTGTTAATGCCACCCTGCTAGGCAAGCTCCATCCAGCTACCTTTTTAACATGACCAGACTTGATGAGTGTTTTCCAGGAGGGTGGAACCCTTATGCAAGGAAGAGCAAACATTCAGCTAATTGAAGGAAAGTAACATTTCTGTTACTTGTGAGAAAAGGAGGGCAGGCGAGGGGTGGAGCTGTGCCTATAATCACAGCAACTGGCTCAGACCGTTGACAGCATACACAGCACAGAGCAAGTGGCAAGGAAACAGCAGGATCAAGCAGACAAATAATAAAGAGTGGGTAAGTGGGAATGCAGCCCAGAATCACAAAAGAGATGATAATAACACATCACAATTGAGGTAAATCAGATATGTGCAGGAGGAAGCTCAGCTTATCCAAGTGTGAATAGGAAAAAGATCATTTTGCTGTTTCACGTCTAAGACTGCTGTACAGCAAACGCACATTTCTTTGGTTGTCATACATACCTGTCAGTTCCCGAGTGCTTTATTCTCATTGCTGTGGGTGCAGCGATAGGAGATAGAGTATTAGCAGGCATTATGCAAATATCTTCACTCAGGTGTGTGGAGTGCCCACCTGTCCAGTGGACACTGAGCTCCCTGTCCCATCAGCCTATCAATCATAGTACGTGGTATGATTCAGCCTCAAAAGGCTGAAAATTGCAAATGCACAAACTGGAAGACAGTGAGAATTTTTTCAACTTAGCCTAGGTAAAAGTGTGCCTTCCCCCCTGAAGAGAAAAAAGCAACAGCTTTCTCTTCCCGCTGGGAATGAATGGAGGGAGAAAGGGTAAATAATGTTCTGGCTTTAATTTTCTTGATCGCCACAATGAGAGTTATCTTACATGTGATTTTTTTAGGCACGTCTTCTTTTACTCCTGAAAATTTTGCTCAGGAAGATTTAAGGTCTTCATCACTTTGCCATTGCTCCATGTCTGGTAGCCTAACAAGTCAATCAGAGTGTGTGCAGACTGATAATGTGTGAGGTTTCCAAATGCCTAACCAAGTCAGAACTACATGTCTGTTCTGTGGTGTGGCCATCTGCCATGAACACAAAAATTCTGGACATCGACACTGCAGTAACTGCAGCAGATTCAGAAAACATCAGGTTTGCTTCACTGTTTTGCCAGTGGTGAGCAAAAACAACACAGGGCATGCCTTGCAGGTCTGGTGCTTCTGCAAGAGAGCAGCTCATGGGCACTGCACCATGTGTGACTGTTTCTGGGCAAGTGGTGTAAGCTCTTTGTTTGCAGAGCTCTTATCTTCAGAAACCGCACAGCCTTTCTGCAGGATGTGGGCAGTTTCATTGACTGGGGAATTCCATTAATAGCTTAGCTATCTCAGCAGTAATTCAGAGATGCAAGAGATGATAAAGACCTATTTGTACATTTTGGCTTACCCTGCTGTAAAGGCAGGGTTAATCCCTATTGTACAATCCCTGCAGTTCCCTCTGTCCTGCTTTATTTGTCTCAATCAATAGGAATTCCATTATATCTGGGGTAGTGCTCCACCGCGTGAAGCATTACTTTTCCAGGAGTTTATTCAGACACTTGGCTAAGATTTTCCATTCCTAATTTTCATCTCATTACTTTTGGCTATTCTCCTTTATGCTACCTGAGATATCTCTTTTCTGTCCTTAGTTTTCATATCCTTCAGCTGTTTGTTAATGGTTATCTTGATGCCTTTTAAGCATTCCACAGCCAGGCCATGTTTATTTAGATCGTTTCATCTTTCTTCATAAGTCAATGCCTCCAGACCACTTTAATCATATCAGTGGCTTTCCACTGACCTCTCTCCAATTTACAGCTCTTCTCAATAATGAGAGTCTCAGGGCTAAACACAATTTTCTGTGAACAACCACACAGTGTAGAGAAACAATTTTACCTGGGATTTCAAATATGATGCATATGCAGCTTCAAACTATATGTTTTCTCTGGAGTTTTGCACAGGAAATTCTGTTTGCTATCAAGATTACCAAATTTGCTGTGAGGTGCCCATTGTTTTGTCCTGATATTGAAAGAAATAATAAATGGGAAAAATGATTTGAATGAATGTAGAGATCAAGAGAACATGGAACACTCTTCCAAATGATGTGGAAATGCATGGAGGATTTTTGTATTTTTGCTCAAGATGTCAGAAATATGGGCATGGTTAACCAAAACACGGGGCAGCTTCTAGATCCTTCTCACAGAAGCCACCCTTATGGCCCCCTGCTACCAAAACCTTGCCACATAAACCCACTACAACTTTTTCCCTTCTCTTGGCCCCAGAAGCTATTCCAGAAGTTACCTTACAAAAGGGTTTCCAAATGAGTATCAGCGACATCTGTTCAATGTGACAAAGAAAGCCAGCAGAGGGTAGCAAAAGAGTAAAATGGGCAAGAGCCATAGAAAGTTCAAGATCGTCTTCATTTAAGGGCATATGTGGAATATGAACTCCAGGGGTGTTTGGTGAAATAGAAAAACGTTTGCTGCAGCTAAGAACATGTCAGTGATATGCAGATTTTTGTATAGAAGGACATCAGCACTGGAGGTGGAGTGAATGAAGATGTAGTTGAAGCCTGACTTACCGCTTACTGAGTTCTTTGTTGTTATTGTGAGCTTATTTTCTAATATTTCTGTCTTTCTTCATAGTTCTTGTTTCTTGTCTAGATTCTCTCAAGTTCATGGCCAAACTATGTGAAATTTGTAATAGGAAAAGAACTGACTGTGGTGAAAGTGGGTAAGTGGAGAACAAATCATACTCTGCACACATCAGGCAGTAGTATAAGGAAGAAATACTGTACTCCTTAAAATTCATGTTAAAACACATTCATTGCTAACACAGTTTAGCAGCATGCCTGTTATTTTAACAGATTTTTTCTATAGTTTAGCTACTGCAATGATCACACTATAACTTTACATCAGAAGTGCATATTTCTCCTGCATATGAAATAGTCTTTTAAAATGACTATAAAATGTAGACATAAAAATTATGGATACCCTCATGATGCAATAAAATATATTCCCACAAATTTTTGTTGTTGTTTTTTAGGCAAATTACTATCAGTGTCTCATAAAAAACATGTTCCTGAATATGTAAACAATGTTCAACATTACATATGTGAGTACACTTGGTTTGAGTCATTCAGTCACACAGATAAAGTCCTACAGGAATTTTTAGGGGGCTAACTAGATTTTTTTCAAAGTGGAATGCATAATAATCACTATTTAATCCAGACTTGCTGAATATTCGTCCCTTATTTGTCTACATATTTGTCTCATCTCTCAGTGGATATCACATGATGACCCAAGGCATAAAAACACAATTATTACCACCAATTTACTTAGTGTTAAAGAGGATATGACTGAAAGGAAAACGGAGACTGGATGTTTACTAGGTAAGTGTTAGCAACACAGGCTATCCTTTGATCTAGTTTTCATCTCTATGTGTAACAACATGGAGCAACTGGGTATGGCAAAAAGGCCTTTAGAAATGTCATGCAAACTTGAACATTATAAATAGAAATAGTAACTCATATTTTTTGGTTCTCACCTCTGTTTGACTAATGATTCACATGAATAATCAGTATTCAGTCTAGTGGTTTTTCTATGGCTCAGTTTTTAGACTAAAAGAGTGTGTCTTTTCTCTATTTAAATATATGTATGTTTATCCATGAAGACTTAGCCATGAGCAGAAATCTAATGTGGAAAATACTATCATAAAACATTAAGTTTTCCTTTGAGTAAGTCTGGCTTTTGGAGGAAGTCTTCATTTTGTATGTGATTCCACTGCAATTAATGAAGCTTCAGATTTTAACCAGGATATAAATGGATGTCTGATTGCTTATGCATTCAGAACAGTTATTTCTAATTTTAAATACAGAACCTAATCATGCCAATTCCTTCATTTTGGGAGCCTTTGCTCTTCCATTTTGCCATTCATTTTTTCTTTCAAGTTACTGTAGATACAGAGAGAGACACGGTGATTTTGTTGTTGTTGTTGTTTCTTTAATGCATTTTGATAGGCAAGCAAAAAAAAAGATTTCTAGCCACAATTATGTATAAAATAGTGTGATTATATTTTCTACCACTTCGAGCTGAAAAGAAAAAAAAAAAAAAAAAAAGAAATTGCTGATACACGTAAATCAGTAGAACTTACATGATTTGATATTTAATTGAGAAAAAGCCAAAGTACCCAGAACTTTGATAGATAAAAAATGAAAGTCTCTTTGCAGAGTCAAAAAGTCAAGGGGTAACCACAAACAATTCAGAAACCCAGGCAGATAATGTAAGATGGATAGTCACTTAGTTACAACCTTTGATCTTTTCTGATCTTTACCTGCTGCTTGTTTGGTGATATAGCCTTAACATTGCTTTAAGGCTGTGACCTCTCTTGCAAAGATCTTTAGCTTCTGAAGTTATATATTAGTATCTAGTGGAAGTCCTTTAAAGGTAGCTGAACAGTATATAGTTTTCATAGACAATTTTGCACGCTTATTGGTAATGTTTCTAGTAATCCGAACAAATCTGAAAATTGGCCACACAGAAGTTGTTAAAGATGCTGGAGTATCCTGTGAGCTTTTGATAAAGTTTATGTTATGTAAATGTAATTGCATAGATTTTATTCCAGAGGGTTAACATGCATTTAGCAGGTATTGTGAAAAATATCCCCATGGAGTTTTTTGTTGTTGTTGCTTGTTTTGGTTTTTCTTTCCCCTTTTGGTCTAACCTTAGTAGCCAAGTCCCAGTTTTGGTTGTAGGTGTAAAACAGAACAACCTCAAAAGACACAAGGCCTCACTTCTTTCCCACCAGCTGTGAACAGCATACAAGCATCAGAAAAGCATTTTCGCTTTTTTGCCAAATATAGCAGCATACCGGCTTTTGTTGTCAGGTCACCTCAGCTGTAACTGTGCAGAATTACAGCCCCGGATGAGTATGTGCAGATTTCCTTTCAGAGCTCCACAACAAAACTGTAAAAGGTAAAGACGGTTATGATTATTTGAGGTGCACTCGCATTTCAGACACAGACATCCTGCCAAACTCAGTGGGATATCTACACAATGAACAATGACAGTAGCGAGGATGCACTTGTTACAGCAGAGGTTGGTTTGGCTGCACGTGCTTGTGAGAACTAATCAAAGAGAATCAATATGTACAGCTGTTCCAGGTACCAATCTTCCCCAGAAGTCAATAGAGCTTTTCTGTGCAAAGGAATAGCGGGATATGGCCATGAACCTTACAAGCTGTTACCTAAACTGGTGCTGTCGATGTCAGGCACTGAATAGGACTGTTAAATGAATTTGAGTCTTCTGCCAACCTTTTGCAATGCAACGTATATGTGTCCCAAAAAAACACACACTAAACGGACAGAACTTCTTCATGCTTAGATAATAATAAACTGATGTCATTCTGTGCCATTCTTCTGAATTTGTAGGAGCTCTGAGTGCAACAAAATAAAATTCAACCTGGTATTTTTAGTGAACCTTCAATTTAAGGCTCAGATCAAGTCCTTGATACTTGTGCTAAGAAGTAATTTATTTTTTTTCCTGTTAATAAAGCAACTTATTTCCTAATTCAGAAATCTCATCCAGCATCTGCAGCAGCTTCAGTGCAGTTAAAGCCTTTCTACTGACACTAAAGGAACTATTTAAATGTTTAATTACTCCTCTGCAGTATGAAGTTTAATGATTCTTAGTGCTTTCCATATACCATCCAATGCAGTTGTACTTTCTTTCTACAACTTCATTTCCAACTTGCTCTTTCACAGAGTAACATTAGATATTCATGAATTTAAGTAAAGCATGAATTGTCATTGCCATTGTTTTGTTCTCTCCTTCAAGAAGTGACATCTCTGATCATAGTTTAGCAGCTTATTAATCAGAGGAAGAATTATCTTAGCAAAGACAGTTCACAATGTAAGAAATGAGTGGTGAAGTTAAACAAATGTGTATATTTACTGAAATATTTATTGTAACCATGTCTCTTCAGCATCATAATTACAAACAGTGTAAAACCCCTATTTATTTGTAGGAAGGCTGCATGTAATGTAAACGTAAATCACATTGCACCAGATATTTTGCTGTCAAGAGCAAATATGAAAGTTTTGAAACTAACACTCTTTGAATACTGAACTCATAAATAACAAGCATCATACAGTAATGCTATCTCAGCTGCCTTGCTGTTGGTTCCTTCATCAACAGCATCACTGCAATATCTTTGGATCTCTGATACCTTTGCACAACTAAGTACCTGGGCATGC
Organism: Nettapus auritus; assembly: GCA_011076525.1. Classification (NCBI taxonomy): domain Eukaryota; kingdom Metazoa; phylum Chordata; class Aves; order Anseriformes; family Anatidae; genus Nettapus; species Nettapus auritus. The sequence goes on from CM021797.1 coordinate 76,096,758, forward strand.
AGAATGAGAAATAACCAATGGAACAAGTCTTGCCCCATCTTACAGCACTGTGCCAGGGCCGAGTTGCAACAGCAAGCAGACATTAGGTGTCCAGGGAGTACCAAGGACAGAACAAGTCCCATCAGGCGGCATGAAAATACAGGATGGGGCTAAATGATTTATCCACGGCTTAAATTCACCATGCTTGGCCCCTGGGAGAGGTAGGGAAAGCAGCCTCCTGTGGCTCAGCATTAACAGTGGCCCCGAAACAGCCCTGGATGCTCCACTAGGCTTTGTGTGGCAATTGGAGAAGAATTATTGTAGCCTTGATTTACAGCTTCCCTAGAGCTTTTATTCCTAATTTGTTGTCGCAGAACAATAAATCTGCACCTTACCATATTGTATCCGAACAAGGTTAGGCAATTACTGGTGCCAATACATTTTTAAGCTGAGAGAAAACAAAGTCAAAGTGCTAAAGGGAATGTTCCCAAAGGACACCGGAGAAGCAAAGAACAATTACATGCTGAATTCAAGAGACATTTCATGTGTTATTACTAACAGAAGTGAAAATGTGTTATGGATTCCCGAGCATGCTCCTTCTTCATCCCCTCATCTCCTTTAATCACTTTTTCCTGGACATGTGTGCTCACACACACATACTGTTTTTAGAGAAAATGTTCAGAAAGTCCAAACAAGAAACTTGAGTCATCCTTCAGTTTGGGCTGAATTTGAACTTTTTACCTAGTGGTCAAAAAACTGACTGAATATACTGTTCCCTTGTTTTCATCCACCAGGTCCCACAAAGGGACCATTTTTGTTATACATGTACAAGCACACTGCGGTGGGATTAATCATAAACCTGGGCCTGTGAGTGTCTATGCGTGTGAATGATGCTTTCTGTGAGTAGAGTTGCAGCTGAGAACAAAGTCAGGACTAAGCCTCAGAAAGCAGCCTCTGTGCTCTCCTTTAAATGCACTAATTCATCTCCAGGCGAAAGGGGCGAGAACATACCAAGCAAGTCCCCGGAGGATGATGTACAGCTAGTGTCATGACAAATGCACAAGGTGAGGGCTTATATCAGACCTACTGTGCACTCTATTGACAAGTTGGGAAAATTATGACACTTTTCATACCTTTCCTGCATTTCATGTTGCTAGAAATATTTCATCTTGAAATGTCATGTGCCTGTATGTATTAATGTGTAATTTTACATCAAACAAAAGTAGAATGAGGAAAAGGCCAGCAAACTCCCATCCTGTTGCCCATGCTAAAATCTGAGTGTGAACTGACATTTTGAAAGTAAATATGGTAAGAATGACATGTCTTGACAGTGTTCCTGAGTTTCTGCTCTACAGGGAAAGCTGGAGTTGGCTGGCCATGGTGTGCTAAGGCATAAAACTTCCTATCCTGTGATCCACAATGTGGCAAAGTCCTGCATTCGTTTGGTGACCTGCTCAGCCAGCAGGTAAATGAAAAAGCAGCCTCAGGAAAGTCTGGTTGATAGTATGACATGCTTGATTAGGGTTAAGGTATTGCGCCATATTGAGGGAAAGCCAGCAATAAAAAGAAATTTTGCCTCAAAAACAGAAAATTGGAGTGTCATGAGTCTCATAAACCCAGTGAAGCAGTACTGCTATTTATTTTCCTGGAAAAGATCATCAGGCTGTTTAAGCAGTTTTTAAAATAAAAATAATAAGATAAATTATATATATATATATATTAAACAAAAACAAAAACAAAACAAAACAAAAAAAACTAAGTAGGGACATCTTTTGACACATTATTTCTTGTGTCTCACTGCCTGATCTCATTCTCAGGTGAAACATATATACTAGCAAATTTAAATCAACTTACAGCTCCAGCAAGCAACTTACATGAGAAAGAATCATCTGGTCACCCCTCAAAGCATCTCCGGTAAGGCAGCCCTGTGTGCATTCCCTAGACTCTCCTTGCCCCACTAGCTGCTGCCTCTTGCTGGCTAGGACCAGGCTGAAGCATCCTTCACCTGCTTCTGCAGCTGCAGCCCCGGCAATGCAAAGGAAGGTCAAAGCAAACTCTTCCCTGGGGCCACCCAGCAGGCTGCAGGGAACATACCGCAGCAAACAGACATCGTGTAGTGTTTATTTTCCAGGGCCTTTGTTCTTCCAGCTTCGCGGTCTGGGTCCCAGTGTGGCAAGTACACAGCAGGAAACAGTATCACATATAAATTCACATTAGCAGTGGGGAAAGATTCCCAGAAAATAAAGAAAAGATTTGTGTATTTGTGATAGTTTCTTTGGCTAGGAAAATGACAGCTTCAAGTACTGTTATAACTGTAGATCATTTCCTAGCATTTTAGGTTTCATTATGCCTTAGAAAGTAGTGAAATATGACATTGTTAAGTGAAGTTGGTGTGCAGGACCTTAGTAATGCTATTCCAAACAATAGCAATTAATTTGATAGTTGATTAGATCTGATCAGAATAAATTCATTTGAACTTCATATAGAGGTCATATACATTTCCAAATAACGTGGTGTGATTCTGCAGTAGTTAATGGACATTTATCATTATGATTGAATGACTGAGTTGTCTGCATCAAAATGAGAATAATGACCTAGAATAGCACTCATTCGTGTTGATACTTAAATAGCCAGTCTCATATTTCAGCTAAAGAAATACAAAAATAACTTGGTAATGATCACATTTCTGGATTAACTTTTATT
>CM021797.1:76099539-76164921 GCA_011076525.1 Nettapus auritus
GGGGGGGGGGAGGGGGTCGAAAACCTGTATGACCTTCATTATCAAAGACTGAGCACGTATAGCTCTTAAATAATAATGAATTTATTTCCATACTGTACTCCAAGGCTCACCAAATTTGCTTTAATGTCAGAGGTCTCCTTAAAGAATATGTAGTAAAACTCGATTAGTGCAGAACACCAGCCTACTTTTAATGTGTATTTTTTCAGATTTTTTATGATGAACTGTGCTCTTCAGGAACTCTGTGCAGCTACACATACCTACTGAATGAAATTCTCCCAACACCAAATAAATATATGCTTCGGCCATCATAGTTATAAAAGGCCTCTTCATAGCAGACAGAAAAGTAGCACAGTGCCCACTGAAGGCAAGAAAAGTCAATTCACTCCAGTCTTGCACCTACCCACCCCACTGAACAGGAAAATAGATGGGCCTGTCATCTTACCAGAAGTGTTAAGATGTTAGAGCTATCTGACTGTAAGAGGAGGCAATTCCTAGATCCTTGTCATTTATTTTGAGCCATTTCTACTGATACGAATTACAGCTGGTGAACATGAGAGAGAAGGAGGCAACCTCTGAGGTTACTACCTCTGAAACCACATATGAGTTAAAATCCAATATCATAAGACTTACCAGCTCTCACCACACATCCTGAAGCAATGGATCCACTGGTAAAATACTGGTTAGTATGAAGTCTGTTACTCTACCTTTAGTTTCTCTCAAGCCACCGTGTGCAATTTCAAGTCTAAGGGCTGAAAAGGAGTTCAAGAGGACATACAGTTTATTCCCTTGCACCGAGGGTCAACAACCCTACTTTAGCTTCTCAGAACAGCTGTTTGCATGCCACTGTGTAGTTGTTCCTGATCTACATCTCCTATAATGCGTGTTAGAGAAGATAGTGTTTCAGCTGTGAGCTTACTAATTATTGTAAAGCAGAGACATTGCTTTTTGTATCTTCCATAAAACAGTGTGATATTAATATAAAATATCATTATACATCTGTGATCTGGTTATATTCCCTAAGGCCTTTCCTGCCACATGGCATATTGCAGTTACTTAACCCAAGTTTGGTATTTGTGAATCCAATGTCCTCTGCCAACTTCTCACTGAATTTCTTCCTGGACTTTGGAAAATTCATTTGCTGATATAATTTTGAATATAATTTTATATAATTTTGAATTCTGATTATGTTTCTAAAGTACTTTCAGCATTATTTGTTGTCAAAACCATCATCAGTGTTGAATTTCTATGCAAAGGTACAAAGATGTTTGACCAGACCAGTATTTAGTCACTGAAAGAAAGTTATATAGTTTGATGTGAGAGGAAGACACTCAAGCTGCTAAAACTTCTTCATTCCACCTCCTCTCTCCAGTCAATAAATTTGTTTGAGAAGTGGACAAAAATCCACACCATAATCAGATTGCTGAAGAAATCACATCCCCACTCGAAGTGGAAATGAGACAACTTTTGAAAAGAAGGCCAAATATACAAAGAGATCATTCCTTTGTGAATGATAAAATGAAAGCACAGCCAGGGCATTGGCATGGGCCTATCTGTGTACATCTGTGAGAAGAGCATTAAGAATCCCAGAAAGACATTTCAGAAGAAAAAGTCATACCAAAACTAGATAACCCACAAAATAGAAGCCCATTATCAGGTGTCTGGGGCAAAGCCTTTTGTTCTAGAGGTAATCCAAGGAAATACTACTTTGTACATCCGTTATAAATAAAAGCTAGCAGAAAATTGTTCTTCTTTCTATCCACCCCGTAGGAGAAAAAAAAAAAAAAAAAAAAAAAAAAAAAAAATCTAACTATTTGGTTCAAAGACATGTTACAGAGTTTGAATTTCTTATGGGATTATGGATAAAGTTACAGCAGTTAGGGCAGGGAGTGGAAATTCATTCTATGACTGCAGAAAGGTCCTCTTAACAATTCACAGATGGTCAATTAAATGAAAGCTAATCAGTCATAGGAATGAAACAAGTTATGTCATCAGTCTCTCTATTGTGAATGTACTACATGCCTACAGTTAAGCCAAACTTGCTGTAAGGTTCTTAAAACAGCTGCTGATGAAATGACAAAACCAGTTTGGATTGAGCCCTTGTTTCTAACACCCCTTCCTTCATTCCCTCTTGGAGTATGTCAGCACGCTATCCTTCTGGCAGTTTTGGTCTCCATTTGCCCTAGCATTAATTTGGGCATTATTTTTGGTTTCCCAGCTGGTTATGCAATATAATTCCTTTTCTAGTTCTCAAAGCAAATTCATGAGTTACATCTTTGTCAGCTCCTCACTGAGCTATCACTGGCTACATAACACTCCTTCGGATTTTCACTGTATATCTGTTATATTACATATCTGAACGTTATTTTTGCCATCAAAAGACTACAGAACATTTAGTTTTTCTTCTGTCACTATCAATTTTTACTACTACTGGCACTTCATATAAATTCACCATTGTCACCATCACAAGAAGGCTGTTAGCCAGACCTTGTGTGCTGTGAGCAAGACTTCCTGATCAGCTCTCATACAGTATTCATTAATTTTTTTCTGAAAGCTTTGCACAGCTATTGAAGGGTTGACTGTTGAGCACCGTGGGGGCAATATTACAGTCTTCTTGTGAGAAGCTAGAAGAAGGAAATGGCTAAGACAGGGGTGCAGAAAGCAGGCATGGCAATTTGCTGTGCATTTATGTGAGGACAGAGCATGTTATCATTATTACTAATTGTTGCATGGTGCTCATAACTAGCATCCCAACTTTGAGAGTGGGCTGATATTGTGATGGGTATTGCCACAGGTTCCATCCTGCTGGCAACAGTACCATAGCTTGATAATGAATTTGATTGTGTCTGTTGCTGTGATGGTGGAAAATGGCCACATCATACCTACTTTGGAAATAGCAGCATAGCAAGCATAAACTGCAGAGTATTAGCACATTCTTTTGAGGAACTCAGCCTTTGAGATTAACTCATCTCTACAAACTGCTGGCAGTCTTTGGGGTTACAACGCCATAAGTCTGTGATGATGATAAAAGAGTTATCAGGGCAGCAGTGGGGTCTAGTGGTGTTAAGGAATTTGTCTTTGAATCTTAGAATGGCAACTTTTATTACCCCTTCATACTTAGGTCTCTGTGGACACTGGTGGATTTCCCTTCAAACTCTTGTGACTTCAGCTATAGGAAATGCCATTCTCAATCTTTCCATATTTTCTTATATTGTTTTCACAAAAACAGGAAAATGTTACAGACAGTGCAACAACAGGAAGCATTATTCAGCTTACCCTTATATGTCTCTGGCCCCACCACTTCATCTATTGATGGTGGTTGATATGTTCCTGCAGACTGCCCCAGGCCTGTTGTATGTCCTCAGTTCCAAAACCAAATTTTTCTGCTTCTTTTTATGAAAGGTGTTTGCAGGAGCTAGTCCTCTGTCTCTGGCACTTTCTCTAACATAGAATCACAGAATCACAGAATGACTTGAGTTGGAACGGACCTCAAAGATCATCCAGTTCCAACCCCCCTGCCATGAGCTGGGATGCCAACCACTAGGTCAGGTTGGCCAAGCATCAATCCAGCCTGTCCTTGAACACCTCCAGGAATGCGGCATCCACAGCCTCTCTGGACAACCTGTACCAGTGTCTCACTACCCTTACAATGAAGAATTTACTCCTATTGTCCAGTCTAAATCTATTCTCTTTTAGTTTAATACCATTCCCCCTTGTCCTATCATTTTCTACCCGAGTAACGAATCCTTCTCCATCTTTCTGTAAGACCCCTTTCGGTATTGCAAGACCTCAATGAGGTCTCTACAGAACCTTGTCTTCTCCAGGCTGAACATCACCAGCTCTGAGCCTTTCTTCGTAGGAGAGGAGCTCCAGCCCTCTGACCATCTGTGTGGCCCTCCTCTCTATTTGCTCTAACAGACCCACATTCTTCTTGTGCTGGGGACCCCAAACCTGGATGCAGCACTCCAAGTGAAGCCTCACAAGAGCAGAGTAGAGGGCCACAATCCCTTCCCTCACCCTGCTGGACACTCCTTTGCTGATGCAGCTGCAGGCATGCACTGCTGGCTCATGTCGAGCTTTTCATCCCGCATAACCCCCAAGTCCTTCTCCACAACACTGCGGATGGAGAGAGGTTTGGCCACTACATCATCCGATTCCCTCATGACCTGAAGCATGTCTTCAGGGCCCATAGACTTGCAGTTTTTAAGTTGCATCCCAAACTTGCTCTTCACTTACAGTGAGAGGGACTCTGCGCCCCCAGACCCCACCTAGAGGTTCAGGGACATAAGAGATGTGGGAAACCTGACTGCCAGTGAAGACCAAGGCAAAGATGTTGTTAAGTACCACTGCCTTCTCCCATCTGTCATTACCTGTTGTCCATCTTCATTTGTCAGAGGCGCTACCCTCTCACTAATCTTTCTTTTTTTGCCCAAAGCACCTGCAGAACCCTTCTTGTTATTCTTTGCATCCCTCACCAAATTTATTTCTGCCCATGCCTTGGCTTTCCTGATCTCATCCCCGCATAACCGGACAGCATTTCTGTACTTTTCACAGGGCACATGGCCCTGTTTCTACCATCTGTGCATTTTCTTATTTATTTATTTATTTATTTATTTATTTTTGCCTAAGTTTGACCAGCAGATCCTCGTTCAACCATGCTGGTTTCCTACCTTCTATGCTTGATTTATTACATATGGGATGAAATGACAGAGATTTTTATTTTCTCTTAAGAATTCATCTTCTTCATTTCTTAAATTCTGTTCTGCAGCCGTAATACCTGAGTCAGCGTTAACTTCTTCCTTATTCCTGTTTTTTAATTTCTGCTCCTCTCCAGCTGCTTATGTGGTCACATGGTGAACTAGACTAGGGAACTGATCAGTCTGCAACATTTACTTTGGGATAAATAATTAAAGGGGTTATTTCTCCAATTAGTTGGTTCCCCAGTGCCAGATTTCATCAGCTGTACAAACAACAAAGGGGACAGTACAACAGGTTTGGATGGGTGTTAGAGAGGCAGGAGGACTAAAGCAATGTTTCTACCATGGCCCTACTCAGTTGAAGAGGTCATTTCCTTCTGCCCTCCTACATGACATCTTTCACTTGGCATTTCTACTACATACCTTAATTACTGCATTCTTGTCTTCAGGCTGTTTTCCCCTGCAGCTACCTTAAAGTACAATAATGTAATTTTATGGGTATGTGATTTACATACTGACTACATAGACCCTTTTTAAGTTGTGGAAGGCGTGAATTTGTGTGCTTTCTGTGGAGTCCACATATATAACCTGTCAGTACATTAAAATTACTGGTCTGATTATGAGGTGACCCTGTGCACCTAGCTGGGGACATAGCTCAGATGATTAGTAAGATTTAAATAACAGATTAGACAAAGAGGGTTTTAACCTCACTTAAAGCTGTGTTTGAAGTGCAGAATTTTCCCCCTTTGCTTTTCACAGTTTACAAAATTTAGATGCAGTCACACCCCTATCTGGTCCTGTTTAAATGACTATGCATGTTACATTCTTAGGGGTGGGGAAGGATGAAACAAATTCTAATTCACTGCATTTCTTTCACACCCATGATTTAACCTTAATGCATCTTCAATCTGCAGATAGGTACAAAGGAGTCTTAATTATCTGGAGGAATTTGTATTGATGGGCTCTCTTCTTTTTCTTAGCTTTCTTGTAGGAGAGTAAACAAAACACTAATGACAATGGAATTACTGCTTTCTGATGATTCCTCTATAATTTGGGTTTCTTTATCTTATCCAAATCTATAGTTCTGACTTCAGAAAATTCTACAGTGGTCCAGAAAATGTTTTTCTCTTTTCTTCCTGGCACATTGATGCTTCTGCTTTAGGAAGACATTAACAATGCATTAAATAGAAGTCATTACTCATATGTTAGAGGAATGCTTCGTACAAGTGGAATGTCTTGCTTTTAAATTGGTGTTTTATATCATTATTTATAAGATTCTTTCTTAATCATCCGCCACCAACAAAACAATCTATAGAATAGTTTCAGTGTTTACAAATACTGCTGCACTCCTAGAAATAGGAAAAATAATCTATGAAATTTCCATTTACTGATAAGACTGGAATATGGGTTTGAATCATGAAGTACAGATTGCTGAATACTTTAAGCAATGAAAGAAAACTTGACCAGCTTTATTAACAGATACCTCTGCAGTCTACAGAAATGACTGTAGGTCCAAACAGGCATAAACATTAAGAAAAAAAAAAAAAAAAAAAAAAAAAACTTATTGAAAGACAAGGTTAAAGAGTCAGTCTTCCATTTTCTGGCTACAAAGCAAGGTAATTAAAAGGTATGTAAGTGAGCACTATGAACTAGTGTTCATGCCAAAGATAGAGAGATGATGTCAGTTACTGAATGGCACATTAGTACAGATGTGACCTGCTATTCTCATCAATTATCTTTTCTCCACAAACATGAGAAAAACATATTGATTTAATCTTGTGATTTTGTTTCTATATACACAGACTAAATTGCTTTTGGCAGCTTGAACATGAGAGTAATTTACTCTATTTACTCTGCTAATACTATATTTTTGTGGCCTCAGATGGATTTGAATACTCCAATTTCCTCTTATTAAGCTTAAGCTTTCACAAAAAAAAAAAAAAAAAAAAAAAAAAAAAAAAAAAAAGCCTCTTGCAGGTTACATTTTTGCTCTCAGAAATATCACCTTGTAGCTTTGTAGCTTTTTATGTTAGAAAGTGATTACGTTTTAGAAAGAATATTTATTCCACCTCTCCACTTTATATACTGTAATTTGTGAAGTTTATATCATAAATCTAGCCAGTAATCAGGATAACAGCATGATATTTTACATATTTCTTTCTTGAATTATCACACAGCTTTTGTCTTACAATTAACTCTTGAAAGCAGGCTGGAGTATTAAGATTCTCTGCAAGAAATATGCTTCCTGAAGCCCTCATTAACTTTCTTTTCTTTTTAATTTTCATGTGCGTTTTCTTGTCTTTTTATCAGTATCACACTGAAACAAATGGCTTTTTCTGACATTCTGTATTACAGTTACAACATATTAATCCTCTTTGGCTTTGGCACCTTTACTTCTGAACAGTACTATTTTATGCTATTTTAACCTTCCTTCATCTCATGGTTTTACTTAGTGATCTGATTGTCTTTACCTCCATCCATCTACCCATCTCACCCACTTTCCTACATCACAGTCAGAACTTAAAAAAATGTTACTGACATTAGAGTACTTTTTAAGTTCTTCAGTGTTTTAAGGAGATCTAAACCTATTTAATTTCAGAAATATTCTTTCTCTTATTGATACCATGCTTCACAATTCTCAGCTGGCATACCAAATAAAACGTCTGTAATCATTTATCATCTACAGATGGAAAAGAATTCAGTATGCAAGGTGAGAATACCAAGATACAGAGCTCTCCAATGCTCTCTCTGAAATTTTAGCAGAAGCCTCAAATTGAGGTAAAACACACATTGCCTAAGGTGAGGTCTCCTGTGAAGCTTTGTCCCATGGGCTGCACACACTGCCAGGTGCATAGAAATGTGGCAGTCTTTCACTATGCACCTCTTAGCCTTAAGAGGGAACGTCATGAGATCTCCTTTCTTTGTACATCTAATTTACCTTGCATAAATTTATCTTCCTGCTTTATGCACATTACAGATGTGGTACAACTGTCCATGCAAGTGTAGTTATTCTGTTTACACAGACTGCATTCTGACAAATATTTGTAACAAACCTGAATATAAAAGCAAATGTTTTATGAGCTTGTACAAAAAGTTACTTGACTCTGAACTCAGATGTGTCCTCATACATGCACTGGAGGAACACCTGGATGCTTTAGTGGATGGTCCAGCCAGATCTACTGTTTTTTTTTTTTGTTGTTGTTGTTGTTGTGTTTTTTTGTTTGTTTGTTTGTTTTCCTGTTTCTGATCCTGAAGACAAGATCAGAAACAGGTCAGGAGGAAAACAGGTGAGGAACAGAAAACAGGTAATGAGGTCATCATACTCCTCTAGGTCTTCTATACCCACTCTCCTATGCTATGGAAATTCTGATAGACTTGTTCAACAATGAGCAATGTCAAAATTGTCCAGTGGCTGAAGTCCTCCAGTGAACTGCGTTCAATCACTGAGTCACTATTCAGAGAACAAAATTGGTTGGGGTCATGGTTACAGGACTAAGCTGAGGAATCAGCACAAGTACCCCTGAGCTTTGAAATGACGGTTCTGTTCTAATGAGGAGTAATATTGGCTTCAAGAAAATAATGGAAACTTCCAATTTGCTGTGTATCTGAGACTCTCACAGAGCAAATTTATCTATATACATGTGCTAGGAATCATAATTGTTTTTGTTTTGTTGTTGTTTTTGGTTTGGTTTGTTTATTTTTCTTCTTTCTGTTTGCACAACTGAAATTTGTTAACATATATTTAAATTATCTAAATTCTTCTTTATTATGTAAGAAACTTATGAATAATAGAAATACATTACAATGAAGGTTAGTCTATCTGATATCCCATTTCTTGAGAGTGGTCTGTAGCAGATACTCAGAATGTGCTCAGATGGTCAGAGAATGCAGAATTAAAAAAAAAAGGGGGGGGTGGGTATTATGGGGGTGAACTTCTGTCAGGATGCAATACAAGTTGCAAAACCTCTCTTGGAGTACTGTTCATTTTTAACATTACAATTATCTTTCATTTCACATTTATGGAAGTTGTTTTGCTCTTTTATCTGTTCCATAGCTTTGGAAAATCAGAGTGGAATATCCCTACTTGATGGGGATTTGGGGAGGGAGAGGGGAAGGGGGCATTTCCAAGCCACACTAAGACCTCATCCAAGAGAACTTCAGAGCTCCATATCATTTTTTTATTCTCCAGACAGTTTCATTTCATTCACCCACACACACAGGGATGGACATCAATACATTATGAAACTTTGGTATTTCTATACATTTTCAAGAAGAAATTATATTCAAAAGCCTCCCATTGATTTTTTGATAAATGGCTCATGCAGAAACTTGCTTGACAGCCAACAGGAATGAATAAGCTTATTCCAATAAAATCACCACCATGGATGATTACAATATTTTTCAATGGCCAGTTTTGTGCAAAGAGAGAGATCCCTACAGGGAGGTCATTTGTCAGCCTAAGTCTGAGCTTTAATGTTACTCTGAAATAACTTAGATGAAGTTGGGTGTGAGTTTCTCTTTTTCCTTTCAGGAGAAAAAAATAAAAAAATAAAAAAAAATGTAAAAAAGTAAGAATAAAATATGGAGAATCACGGCACTTGCATAAATCAGGACACAGATGCAATGAGAATTTATGCTAGCTCCTGGTACTGATATATTCATTTTGTGATCTAATGGGGCATTTTTCTGTGAACAGTTTTGTGGTTGTTGTATGTTTGTTGTTTATTTGTTTGCTTTACATTTTATTTAATTTTATTGTAGTGTATATTGGCATAAACTGCTTGAGCACATTTAAATCTTGCTACTATATGAGTGATATTTGTCTGTGCAGAAGCTACAATAATATACACTGCATCCCCAGGAACTAGTTTTACTCTTAGCTTTTGTCATAGTTATTTTTAACTAAATGATAATCCCTGTGTCTGAAGCAGCTTCTGCTTTAAACAGTTGTTCCAATGTGATACAAAATTTAAATCGCAATAATTCTACTTGCCGTACTGCACAGTTGTCAGCCAAATCAGAATTTTTACATACAGCGTGTATTCTCTTGTCATTATTAACCATTTCAAAAGCAGCATGAATTTACCATCCTCAACTAGCTCTTGATTTTAGTAGAGTTACTGTCTAAGTCTGGAGGAAAGCCTTTACCTCAGCATGTTCAGCAAATGCTAGCTGATCCAATGAAAAATATAAAGAAAAAAAAAAAAAAAAAACTACTATAGATTCATATAAAAGCTTAAAAAGGGTAGGATTTCTCCTAGTTTTTTCTTAGTTATGTAGTTTGATATGTAACTGAAATTGCAAATTTGTGCTGTTAATTGAGAAAAATGTGGAAAAAATTGCCTGTGTATACATATTCTGCTACCCTTCTAGCATGTTCTTTTATTTTCCAAAGAGCTCAATGACAACCTTAGTTTCTAGCAGCAACCACCGTCATGCTCTCTTTTCCTAGGGAGGGTTGGTATTTTGTGATAAATTCAAAAAACATAGAGGTCCAAAAAAGGACTCCGGTACTGCATTGTGGAGTGTTGCCAAGTATAATTTTTGTGTGTCACATACCTTGGGTGAAATCCCAAGTGAACCCTTGGTTTCCCAAAACACTTCATGGGAAGATGTCTGGATTTAATAGAAACCAGGCAGACTGCTGGGCAGGAAAACTGCTTAGAAGTAAAAAGCAGAACACACTCATGTCTGTTCTGAAACCCAATGGTTCCTCAGATTTGGGCAGAATTCACTTCAAGACCATCAAAGCTCAGCACAGCCCACCTTCCTTTGGGCCAGTCCTTCAAAGCTGAGTAGAGGGATGGTGCCATGTCCTCAACAAAACATGCCTTAGAAGAAGCTAGTGCCTCTCTGCACATTGCTGAGGGGTAGGACTGTGTACCATAAGGTGGTAACTTGAACATGAAACTCTAGCTTCCTTCCTTATGGCCTTGCTGTGGCCATAAAGAAGGCCATACAAACCATCTAACATTTAATACTGAGAATTTCCTCTCTACCACTTAAAACACATGGTTAGAACTTCATATCAAGCTTTTGAAGCTTTCTAGAGTGGAGCTTCTTCACTCAGAACCAGAGCCTGAGAGAGGCAGGCTACCATAAGTCTGTGCCTTGCCTTCAACTGAAGTCACGCTGAACATAGCAAAATATTTTTATGAAAAACAAAATGAATTTTAAACTACTAAAAGACAAAGTCAACAATGTGTTTGCTAGGTTTGGAAAGCAAATGCAAAGATACAATGCAATTACATACCTTATTAGCCATCTGTACTTGGTTTAGTTTACAGCCTCTGCTCATTTGCCCAAGAGCTGACAGAATGTAACGAACCACATCCATCTGGCATCATCTCTCCTGAGTTGAAGCCCCTGACTTAGAATGGAGTCTGTCTTTAATGAACTGCTTTACTCACCAAGGCTTCTATCGAGTATAAATATATCCCAAGGGGACTGCATATAACCCACAGTCTTGATGGTTGTTTTGATTAATGTTTTAATTTATGATCCTTCTACTAATGTGAATCTTTCTGATATAATATTTGGCATTGATACACAGACGATCTTGAAATACAATTTCTGTATCAATAGATAATGCATTAATACAATATAAATAATGTTGTTCTTAATACGTATGCTGATGAGTAAACATTGAATCATATGAGCCTGTATGATTTTATGTAACTAACTTTGTTTTCACATCAGACTCTTTATAATAAAAACACATCAGGATGAAATACTGAGGAATAAAGGGAAAGAGTACAACATGTTTTTCACTTGATAAAAATTTGAAGAGCATATAAATATTTTTTCCAACATTGTGGATGGATGAAATCCTTGAGATAACTTTCATAGTGGCAAAATAAATCATGTGTTTTCCAGCTTATTGGTGAAATAAGAAATGCAAACCCAAAAGTTAAGTCAGAATGAAATACCTTCATTGAAAGAAAAAAAAAAAAAAAAAAAAAAAAAAGTATGTTGTTTGTGATATATAACCCTTTTATTCAGCTTAAATTTTGCTCTGCTTTAACAAAAATGTGATTTCATAATGAAAAGCCAAAAATTGTGAAGTTTAAAAAAAAAAAAGTTGACTGTGAAATTTTGGAAAGTTCAAAAATAAGTATATTACTTCATCATTATGTTGACGTTTTTCAGACATATCTGGTAGCAGAATTCATACTAGTGCTGGGAAAGTCCTGTTCATTGGGTGTGTTTTGTCTTGTCTCACACACATTGTCTTGAGTGACAGATGAGATCAGACAAGATACCCGGCATCTGCATTTTAATTGAGGTTAAGTGTTTTTTGCATCTTAACAATGTCCAACAAGACGAACATTAAGTTTCTTCAAGATAATTAGAGATGAGCTGGGTTTTCAGGTTTTCAGCTTTAGAGCTTAAATTCTGTGCAAGTTTAGTTTCTGGTCATTTGTTTAATCTTGCCCAGGGCAATGGGGAATCTTCCATTACTATGGGTTTAATCTTTCATACTTGGAATAAGTGGGTGTTTTCTTTTGCCTTTAGTGCAAGCATATCTCGTACTATGTTTTGATTATAAAAAAAAAAAAAAAAAAAAAAAAGGGCTAGTACAAGTTTTACTGAAAGCATCTCATTTTGCTAGGGAACCTTAAATCCCCAGAGCCTCCCTGAGCATACATGTGTCTCATTCAGTAAGTCCTGGTGGTAACTGTCTTACCACTTGTTCTACACTTCCAGTCAAAATGTAGTGGTGGGTCTTTCAGAGAAATAAGCTGCCCACTTTTCCAAAATAAATAGGTAGATTTTTTAATATATTTTTCCCACGTATACTAAAAAGCATAGAAATAGCTGACATCCACACATTCACCAACTGCAAAATTTTGTATGCATGTTATAAATGAACTAATGCAGTGCTCAAGTGCAATGCAAAATTGGCCGCCTTGAAAACTGGAGTTGTCTTTGGACTGAGTGTCTGCTGTTGCAGATACCATTACACTATTTCCTCTGTCAGGTGCTTCTGGGGTGCATAACTCGGTTTTGGAGTCTTGGTTCTTGTTTTGGGATAACTGTGATGTTCTGCGTAGCCTTTGGTAACACAAGCATGATTTAGACACTTAAGTGATGCATTACTAATTGCACGCTAATTAGTGCAATGAATTAAGACATTAGTGCATTTGTTTACCACTTACCTGTAGCTCTGTAGCCCAGTAACTGCAGTACTGTCATTGTCTGAAGTATGCCACAGGCATTACTGTTTGTGAGACCTGAGGACTGGGCCTTCTCAGGCTAATTTTTCTGAACCTTTCTTGGTCTGCCTGGAGCTTTGTTTTCCTGTGGTTTAGCCACAACAGTATTTTTTCTAAGGACCAGAAGGCTATAAATAATTTGTTTTGCTTTTGCTTATCTTTGTGTAATACAACCATACTTTTTATGTAGAGGGCTATAGGAAGCCATTATTCTGTGTAGAATGAAATATGACTAACACGTTGGTGTGGTGTGGAGGAATAGAGACCTGGTATGATAGCAAAGCCCTTGAGCAATTGGGGGTGCAGGATGCAGAGTAGAGGAACAGTCATGGGATGATAAGAGGCAAGGCACAGACCAGCACGAGAGACCCCACAGCTATAAACAACTCGTCAGTGGTCAGCTGAAAAAATGCAAAGCTGGAGCTGGATAAAGTTGATTTTAGAATTCGCAAAGGGAACACTGAACAAGTATCCAACACAAGAATATTCCACATACACCATACATTTGGATATAATTAATAATGGGCTTGAAGACCATTGAAGACCAAGCTCTTAAGCACTGTTGGAAAATGTCTTTAAAATAATTCCCAATTAGATCCTAGAGTAAGAAAGGACTTGGATATTGACAATTTATTGTGCCCTTCCCCAGGCTGAAACCATCACTATCAGGAGCAGTGGAAGCATGAACAAAACACCTGAAAAAAGCTGTGGGAAAATACAAGTGTACATACAATTTAACTATCTTAATATTAGTGAGAATAATGTTAATATTATTGAGACTTTTTTTGGTAACAGTATTTTTATTGTTGTTGTAATAGGCATTTAAGAGTTTAGTTACATTGAAAATAATTTCTTGGCTTTACATATAATTTTATTCCTTTTTTCCCCATTACAAGATTTGAATGTAACTTACCTAAAACTATGTCTGTAATTGATGACGTAATCTGAACTAAATTTTTTTAATAACTGTGTTCTTTTCACAGAAAAGCTAAGTCAGTCATACCCCAGATCTATGACAGACTTCAGATTTCTATGACTTATAGTTACCAGTGTTTTTAAGGGTAAGTTGAATGGAAATAGAACAAAAACAATTCATGTATTGGTCACATAGGTTCCATTTCTCTTTACTTACACATTTCTAGTCTTACAGCTGTTATGCTTGAGAGCACCAGTGTAGAGGGCAGTGTGAGCACTGGCCCTTGTCGTCTAGGGCTGCTCTGTGAAGACAAGGAGATCGGAAGAGCGTCGTGAGAAGAAAGAAAACTGGGGAAATTTACTGAGATGTGATGAAGAAAAAAGTTCACTGTTTTTCTTGCTAATCAGGAGTCCCAGAGCTATGAACAAATTGCTGTGAAAGAGCCCATCTCTTTGAAATGAAAATTGGGTTCAATGGAAAATCTGTGACCATTTGAAAGATGGCTGAAGTGCCAGCAGCTGAAAATAGGCACACGCTATGATTGCATAGGCATCTCTGATATGAGTTTCTGCTTTGACATTTTTAATGCAAGGGCTGTAGGGCACAAGGCCACAAGACGCATGAAGCCTACCCCCATTTCACCTTTAGAGTGACTAGCTTTTGGGGAAGTGCATTTTTTTCCTTTGGTTGCAACTATCATCTGACAGAAGTGTGTACACTAAGGAAACAGCCATTTCTGGGAAGAGCCTCAGTAATGTAATTTTGTTTATACAGCCTCCATTTTACTCAAATGAAAAGATTGTGTACTGCATTCTTTTTTATTTTTATTTTATTTTATTTTATTTTATTTTATTTTATTTTATTTTATTTTATTTTATTTTATTTTATTTTTTCTTACCCCTCCCAGTTAATCAGCAACACAAAGAAAGATAGATTCAATTCATCCCTGATTACTGTGGATGGGATGCAGGGAAGGAATAGTTATGAGGCAATGTTAAACAAGGGTGTGATTCATACTGTGACAAAGGCAAGGCACTGCAGATGCAAACTGTTTTCAGGAAAGACATTAAAGGGTAAACACAAAGCCATTTTTTCTTGGATTTCATCATGACAAAGACATAGATATAATCAGATACTATTAGTATTAAAATTTGGAACAACAAGCTCAATGGAAAGAAGAGCTGAGCACAAACAAGGTGGCAACTAAAGACCGAAAAAACACACACAAATTAGAGGAACAAACCTCTTCTTAAGAGTGAAAGACAGGGCTGCAAACATTGGCCACAAGAGGTATATGTGGAGCTATATTTCATGGTCTGGGATCTTGTTTACTATAATTGCTTATAGAGTTTTGGTCAACAGAATAAGAAAAAGGAAGGAAGATGAGAAGAGCTCCTAGAATTGGATAATGGAAGGAGAGTAAGGAAGTTACAGTAAAAAAATAAAAAATAAAAAATAAAATCAGGCATTTACTGTTTTGATGTAGTTTGCCTTTTGCCTATAACTTTCTTATTTAACTCACTCCTTCATAAATAGTTCTAAGTTTGGAGAGAGATTGCTTTTTCTTCTCTGTACAAGGAAGCTCTTTATCAAAGCTATGAGATGCATGAGAATGACCTGAGAACTCTCCACCTATGCATCATCTGCAGGCCTGCATTTCTCTGACTGTAAATTTCTTTCTCTGGGATTTTTGGAAAACACTAGATGGCAAAGTGGAATCCAGATCTGCCTATTGGAGATGAATTTTATGAATCTTGGGACTTGTGAACAAGGAATGTTCCTCTACAAGTGGTCAGGATTAGTGGCTGAAAGGTAAGAAATGACCTCCAGCTTTCTTCTCAGATTTAGGCTGATATTAACACATGAACAAGTTAGTGATAATACACGAGATAGGAAGTTAGAGTTTCTTCTTTGCAGGCTGCCTTTATGTTTGGGATTGGATTCTTTCTGAGCACTGTAGTCCCATGATTCATGGCTAGGACTCCTCCCTGTCATTAGAAAATAATAAGAGGGGATAATTGGGGAACAGAAACATCATAACATTGGTCAAGGGAAATACATGTTTGGATTTAGAGGCAGGAATGAAGAGCATTCGTGTGTGTAAATTAGTTTATTTCGCCACATAGATTGCACCTGAGGAAACACAGAAGACTTGTGAATTACGCTCTATTTATAAATAAAACCAATTAGGAAACTGTAATCTGTGGCAATTAACTTAAACTAAGAGGCATCCAGCAAAGACATGTACCAGTCAGGTTGCGGTCAGTGGGAAGTGATGCCCTAACAGTGAAAGGTGGCCACCCATAAAGGAAGAACAGCATGTAGAAACTATAGAAAAGTTATCACAGAATCACAGAATCACAGAACTGGAGGGGTTGGAAGGGACCTTGAAAGATCATCGGGTCCAACCCCCCTGCAAAGCAGGCTCCTCAGAGCAGGCTGCCCAGGTAGACGTCCAGACGGGCCTTGAATATCTCCAGAGAAGGAGACTCCACAACCTCCCTAGGCAGCCTGTTCCAGTGTTCCGTCACCCTCACTGTGAAGAAGTTCTTTCGCATGTCAGTGCAGAACTTCCTGTGTTCTATCTTGCGGCCATTGTCCCTTGTCCTATCCCCACAGACCACTGAGAAGAGGTTAGCTACATCCTTCTGTCTCCCACCCCTCAGATATGTATGCACATTGATGAGATCCCCTCTCAGTCTTCTTTTCTCCAGGCTGAACAGACCCAGGACCCACTCTTTCCAGGAGATCCCTGTCTTTTTTGTACTAGGGATCCCAGAAATGGACACAGTACTCCAGGTGAGGCCTGAACAATGAAGAGTAAAGGGGGAGGATCACCTCCCTTGACCTGCTGGCCATGATCCTTTTAATGCACGCCAGGATCCCATTAGGCCTCTTGGCCACGAGGGCACACTGCTGGCTCATGGTCAACCTGTTGTCCACCAGGACCCCTAGATCCTTTTCCTCAGAGCTCCTCTCTAGCAGGTCGTCTCCCAGCCTGTACTGATACTTCTGGTTGTTCCTTCCCAGGTGCAGGACTCTACAGGACTTGTATTAAACCGAATCTGGTTTCTTCCTGCCCATCTCTCCAGCCGGTCCAGGTCTTGCTGAATGGCAGCACAGCCTTCTGGCATGTCAGCCACTCCTCCCAGCTTTGTGTCATCGGCGTACTTGCTGAGGGCAGACACTATTCCCTCATCGAGGTCGTCGATGAAGATGTTGAACAAGACTGGACCCAGCACCGACCCCTGGGAAACACCTCTAGTCACAGGCCTCCAGCCAGACTGCTCTGCCAATCACCACCCTCTGAGCTCGGCCAGTCAGCCAGTTCTCAACCCACCTCGCTGTCCACTCCTCTGTCCCACACTTTCTCAACTTTGCTAGTAGGATGTCATGGGAGACAGTATCGAAAACCTTGCTAAAGTCAAGGTAGATGACATCCACCGCTCTCCCCCCATCTACCCAGCTGCTGATGCCATCATAGAAGGCAACAAGGTTGGTTGAGCATGGCTTCCCCCTGGTGACTCCATGCTGACTACTCCTCATAACATTCTTCTCTTCCAATTACTTGGAGATAGCATCTAGAACAAGCTATAGTAAATAAATTACAGCTTCATTTCAAGAGGAATATATGGTATAGAGCATTAAGTCCCTGCTCTTCATACCACAGGCAATATTTTATTGGTAATAAAATAGAAAATAACATTTCAAAATTTATAAAGAACATTTTTTTTTCCACCCAACAGGCTACAAATATGTTGAAAATGCAATACTAAATAAAACTAAAAAGCAGACATGAAGACCTCAAAAATATCTAAATAACTCCAGTAGACAAAGAGAGAGATCAGTATAAGAAACTAGGTGGAGGGGAGGCACAGGGGGAAGGGATGGCCTGGATCATAAGTAGAGGTAAACTGCAGAACAAGATAAAAATGCTCAAAAAGCTTTATTCTAATACTGAAATTTTCTTCCTTATCGCCAAAGTTGTTGAACAAAGTAATTCTGATTGCAGACTATGCAGACTAAGGCACAAAAACCATGAGAAATGTTGTCCACTCTGAGGAAGTGCAGCAGCCCAAAACCACCCTAAGTCTAGGTATGGTCAGATAAAATGAAAAATCACTAGCATTTGTCAGTCAAAAGAGAGAACTATGCCATGGCCCCAGAGACAGCCAACAGAAACTCAGAAACACAAATATTTATTGGCAAATATTTTTTCAATAAGTATTGTGAGCATACAAAAAGGTACAGAATGGTTTTTTTACTATCACTTCCACACACATTTATCAAACTTCATTTTGATAGTGATTGCTTGCTCCCAAATGTCCTGCTTAAAATTTGTCCCAAGCACTCTTCCTCTGGTGATTAGAAAATTTATTGTAATTTCCAGTCTAAATTTATTCAGTGTCAGTTCATATCCACTTTCTACTAGTACTTAGTAATTAACCATATTCCCTTTCATTTTCTCAGCTTTAAACACACTTTTGTTATTCAAATAAGGAAAGTTGTGCTCTGCTGCTATCATTCTGGCAGTCTTCTTTACTGTCCCAACTCAGGTTAACATTATTTTTTCACTAGAAGTGAGTAGAATTAAATTTAATATTGAAAATGAGCCCTTCTGAATTGCCTGCAAAATGATGAAGAACCTGTCTCATCTGAGAAGTGATAGGGTTCTAGGATAGTACTCTTGGTATTGACCAGATATTAAAATACATATTCAACAGCAGCATCCTAAGTATTTTAAAAAAATAAATAAATAAAAAAAATTTAGTCTTCATGAAAGCCACAACACATTTCTGTCCAGACTATGCAGAAATTATATAGACATATTTAATTTATGAAGACATTCTCAAGGACAGTTCAGAATTCATTCTTCTCATTAGGCCTGATTTAGCTGGACAAGCTCCAGAAAGTTTTAATTTGCTCTAATTTGGAACAAAAAACAAACCTTGGATATTGTTTTTATAAACAAATAAACAAATAGGTTGCTCTAGCCACTGTAGG
Organism: Nettapus auritus; assembly: GCA_011076525.1. Lineage (NCBI taxonomy): Eukaryota > Metazoa > Chordata > Aves > Anseriformes > Anatidae > Nettapus > Nettapus auritus. The sequence continues at coordinate 76,118,370 of CM021797.1, forward strand.
AATGAGAATTTTCTAAATTGCTTCCAGATTGTGTACTTTGCTGGTCAGGGTTTGCCCAGTCCTAAGTCAGTCCTGAGCATGATAGCCCATCCTGGGTGTTGTTGGAAGTAACCTCCTTTACTGCTCTACAGAGTTTCAAACTGTCACCTGTTCTTGTAACACTTCTTATTTTGCATGTATATTCCTCTCACAATCTTAAGTTCTTGTTGTTCTAATTTAAAAAATACTAGCCAAAGACAATGGATAAAAAGGGGACTATTATATTCGATGCCATTTAACATCATATGAAGTGCCAAAAGGGTTTACATCCAACTGTATGTATTAGCTCAAAAAGGAAGCAAATATCATCAAGAAGCAATTCTCTTCTTTGGTAACTACAACTGGGAATTATTCTTATTATAAACAAAGTTGTAGTGCCATAGTAAGGCTATATTGTACTCACAAATATTCATTTCAGCAGCTTCACGATGACTGCATCTACTGTGGCACAGTGCCATCCTGTGGACCCTAAGGTTATCTAAGACAACCAGGCAGATTATTACGACAGGTAAAGTTGAGCAATTTTTCATGTAACACATTAAACCAGACCTCTTTCAGTAAGCTACTGATGGATGAGTTAAATAAAATTCCTCGGCTGAAATGTGTTCTTACTTCTTCATGTAACCACACACTTCCTCCTGTGCCATTATCAACACTAAATTCTAGAGCTACCTGGAGGGCAATAATACCTCTCCATCTTAGTTTTCAAAAAGTCTCAGAATTTATTTTTCCTTCCACATTTTAAGAAAGCAACCTCTTGCAAATATTTTTGTTTAAAAAGCAAACCAGGTACAACATGTCTCAAAAGTCAAGTTTTGATGGACAAATACATTTTTGGTGGCATTTGATCAAAATTACTTTGAGTGCTTACATGTTAGTGGTGAGAACATTGCTCACAGACATGGGAGAGGTCTTGCAGTGATTCATGGAGAGTTTTTCTTCATGGCTCAGACTAAGCCTGACCATGAGTCATATCCTAAGGCTGATTCAGGAAGGTAGTCTTTCCCTATTTATGTAAACCCTGTGATTCTTATTCACATACCTGTGAAATGACTTGGCTTCTTAAAATTTCATCATGCTAAAAGTATTTCACTTACCTCTAACAACATTATCTTGTCTTTTAAAGTGGACGTATTTCATGGCCAGCAGATGGGTTGAGCACATTCTTTTCCCCAAGTGGTTTGATCTTGCTTTTACCTTTGTGATATTCCTGGAACAAGCATTTCCAGCAGACCTAGGAAAGCTTTTCAAACAGTCTTCGGAAACCAAAAAAAAAAAAAAAAAAAAAAAAAAAAAAAAGCATGTATTGCCTTGAGAGTTCATTCAATGGACTGGCTGGTATCAAGCATGAGGGCTGAACGCTCAATGACCCCAGCTGGATAAAGACAGTTTTTCTGATTTATGCATGTGCAAATATAATGCTACTCAATGCAAACGTGTTTCACTGAGTGTTGAATGAATGCTCTCTGGTGACTATTTATGAAGACAGAGTGTTAAAAGTGTTAATGTAATCAATAAAAAGAAAAGGTCTGGGAGTAGCACTCAATCTGAGCAGTTGAAGCTTTACAGAACATTGCCACTGAAATAAATATTTAGCAACTCTACACTGAAGGTGCTATTCTTTTGACAGGATGAGTTTCATGCCTCACGGCACAAAAGTTATGAGATTTTAGTCAGTAATCAAAGAATAAACTCTATATTTTTCATAGCAAAAATACAATGCTTCTTTTCCTTTGACATGCCGATGATTAAATGAAACATTCCCCCTCCTACCTCAACTTTCATTTTTGGGGAGCAAAAAGAGAACAAGAGGTGGAAAAAGTGTCCAGAAATAGAACAAAAAGATATGAAACAGTACTAGAAAACCTATGCTACCTTTTGTGTGACAAACCTGAAGGTGGTGCTAATAGACACTATCGCACAATGGACAGTATAGCATCATTGGAACCTAAACTTGACTTGAGTTTATCTGAGCTTAAAAAAGGTAGAGAGCTCATGCTTAAGACCACAAAGACTATGAATCTTAGATAACAAATGATATCTGGATATCTGAATTCTGTAGGTGGGAGGAAATTGACTTTTATAACTAAATATACTCCGAAATCCTGCAACAAGGCGTGTGGCTTCTGCAATAGGTAGAAACTGTACAGTGCTCTGGGTGAATTCAAAGTCTGAGATATAAATTTCAGTAGGAAAACTGAGTGCTTATTTTCACTACTACATGATTACTACATCACTTACTATATACTTTGATATTTTGTACATATTAACTCATTTTATGCACTTATTTTAGATTAAATTCAGTTCATTTATGTAGTACTTCCAGTTATGAGAGAGAAGTGATGCAGATGTTTGAACAACAGCAAATAACTAAACTGCAACAGGTTTCAGATGAGAAGATGGAGATTTTGAGTGTTGAGGAGAGTGACTGGGGATCTAGGCACATAAGATCTTTGAGGAAAGTACATAATGGCAAGATGTTTCTGGAAATAACTTAATAATGTTTTATTTTAACATACCTCCTCAATGTCCTTTGGCTTCTGGAGCCCTCCAGGTGAATGGGGCTGCACACACACACACACATCTCAGAGCAATTGTTTCCAACTCAGAAAAACAGTACCACATCCACCAAGGTGCATTTTTCTTTAAGTAATAAGGTCTCATTTTTAATTACAAAAGGCAAAATTGCAAAAACATTGTGTAGAAGTTAAGATGAATAGTTGGGATACTGCTGCCGATAGGCTTCTATAAACCATGCAGTAGTGAGGGCAAAGGAACGCAGAAATATGGTATGAAATAAATGTTTTGACACCAACTAGTTCAAAGACAGAACATAATCTGAGAGCATAAAGGACTCAAAAATTGTGATCCGAATGTTTTTGAATTCCCACACTGTGATTAGCTATCTTCCCAGAGATAATAGGAGAATTACTCAAAATATTTATGAGACAATATTCTCATAAGAGAAATACAAAATGACCTATGAAATGAATGCTTTTCTAAAACATGGAATGCAAATATTAGAAGAAAATATTTTGTTGTTCTCCTAAACTCAGCACATTTCAGACACATAAGCTTAAGAAATGGGTGAAAGAGCTTTGTACTCTATTTGCTGTTTCATGCTTTGGAAGAACTGGAAGGGTATCTAAATGGAGGCAGCATTTAGATAGCAATGTTGTGTGTTTTTTTGTTGTTGTTATTGTGGAGTTTTTTTGTTTGTTTATTTTATAAAATTGAAATGTTATTTTTAGAACAGCAACTGGAAAATTAATTTATATAAATATTTCTATTAATTGTATCTCAGCCAAGGTCAGCCCATTAGCAAAGAGAACCAAGTTCTAAAATCACTTTCACTGATCCAGCAGTTTTAATGCTTTTCAGAAGCACTTTCAACTTTCTCCAATCAGCATAATTAGATCGAGGCCAACATCAGGTGCACTGCGTTATTGTCTTTTCCTGTAACCAAATATTGCTAGTATAATAAAAACATTGAAATGCACCTGGTTGTAGGAATGTCCCACATGTACATGATAATGTAATTAAGCTTTTAATCAGTCAATGAATTCAGTAAAAGTCATGTACTTCACAATTTTAAATTGATTTTATAGTTTATGGTTTATCTTTAACACACTTCAAGGAAGACTCAGAACTTCTAGGAATTCTTGATGTGATTTCACGCATGGATGAAGCTCAACAACAAGCATTAGTATGTGAATTTACCCTCTCATTTGCTGAGAGAAGCACCCCAAAATTATGTCAAGATTAGTTAGTTGAAGACATTGCCTTACTTATCCAGGAGAAAGATTTTTAGGGACATATGCCAGTATTGAAACTTTCTTCTTGTCTGTCTTGGAACTTTAAGCTAAACAAAGGTTTTGTTTTATTTTCTCTTACTTTTTAACATCTTGAGTACACACATGAATCTAAAATGCTTTTAAGTGAACTGCATAGCTGGTTTAACATATCTAGCAATGTTTTTCTGGACATGTAAGTTATTGTACTGTGGCAATTAGCAGATCACACTGCAGTAGGGAGTCATATGTACACAATGCCTGTTCCTCAGTAATTTGGAGACATGCTTATGACTGGTCACTCAGTGAACATTATTTTAACTGCTCTGGGGAGTGGAGGTTCCTTTTTCTCTCTCTCTCACACATATATAGTTATATGTAATAACAGAACATACTACCTTATTTTTGCCTTTCCAATAATTACTTTATTTTTTTTAATTTATTTATTTTTTTCTGATTATTTACGTGGACATTGTGGGCATGATGTTTAATTGCAAATATAGAAAAATACACTGTTTTATTTGTATAAAATATAGCAAAACATCTCAGTTTAATTAATGGTCTCTTGTGGATGATATATACTAAGGTTATTTTCCAGTAGCTTAAAACTTATAGTGTTTATTTATTCCATGCAATTTATAGTTGCAGGGAATGATGCACCTACTTTCATGCCATTTCTTTTTTTAGGCTGAGCCAAAAACAAACAAACAAACAAACAAACAAAAACCAGCTGTCATTAGGAGGTAAAAATTACAAAATATTTTTTAGCAGAACACAGTAAAAATTTCTATGTACCTTTTCTCTATTGACTTTCATGAATAAAAAAGGACACAGTTAGGTATCTTTGTAGTAATTTGTAGAAAAAAAAGGCAAATAAATGTAGTCAAGAGGAAAGCTTTTGAAAGCACTGAGTACTGGCTTCAGCTTGCTCCTATTGAAATCAGTGGAAGTTTTATTATTGACTTCAGTGGAAACGGAGCAAGGCCAACACTGAGAGGTTTGGAAAATGTGAATATATGGTCAGAGGTGTTGTTTTGCAACATACATGGGGCTGCTTCATTTAGTGCTCAGCTCTGGCTCCTGATGCTTTCCTGTAGACTGGTGGGAGGAAAAACCCAAATATGTCCTTCCAGACAAAATGTGGAAGTTTTAGCTGCTTTGTATATACATATAAATTTTTTAAGAGATACAGTCACCTGTAATAAAGAACATATTATTACGTTTGAAAATCAAGTAAATGAGGTGAATGACATAATTCAGCTAGAAACAAGCAACGTACACTGTGTGCTTCAAATACTGGTAAATGCAATGGAGAAGAAACCTTGTCACATTATAATTCATTAAAAATATTTAAAACCAAAGTGTGTTTCTTTTGGTTGGCTTAAATAAGCATCTCTTACTGAAGCTTTAGTAAAGAACTCATATGGGACAAATTTTGTCTGAGCAAAGTAAGCTGTGATTTAGTAACTGTAAAAGTAAATGAAGACTTAAAGTTAGGCAGAGTTCTTAGGAAGAACTTAGGAGTGTGTAGGAGCCCAAGTCTCAGTTTTAAAATGATATTGTACATTTCAAATGTCAAATCTCTTGGAGGTCAGAGGAACTGCTAACCCATTTATGGCCATGAAAAACTTGTCTGTTTTTGAACCCATTTATGGCCATGAAAAGTCTGTTTTTCAGAAGCCACGTAATAAACCCTGCATTTCAAAGCATTATTTCTGTTCATATTGTGGTATTACTTTGCAGAATGGTCTGCCTTCGTGACTCAAGTATTCTCTTCAGTGCTAAGGGCACGTTGGCCTCAGTTCAATCCCAGTTATACGTTACTTAATTATGCCTCCATTGATATTTCAGAAGGCCACAGAAATTTATGTGTGTGTATATATATGAATATATTATATATATGTGTGTATTCTAAATATATATCTTTGTGAGAGCATGGCAATATTTCTATACTTTTTAGTAGTTAAACACTATAAATTCATCAGTAACATTTTTTCCTATTTGTGTTCATCTTCTTTCTTCTTTCAACAGATGAACATTTTTCTATAGCAGCAGTATGGTCCCTCACTTTCAAAAACATGGCTTTTATTTTGCTGTATAAACCTTGATCAATTCTTTCAGTCATCACTTAAACTTCATTGAGCAGCATATTCTTTTAAGTATGCTTTCCAGACTTTGTACTATATGTTTTAATTATCTGAATCTTTTCCAAACTTTTCAATCTTTTTTTCTTTTTTTTTTTTTTTTTTTTTTTTTCCATTGTGGTGTCTAATCTAAACATAATGTCATGAAGAGAGCTAAAACATTTATTTTTCATACAGGTTTTCTCCTTGGTTATTCATCAAATTGGGTACTGTTTGCTCTTCTAGGCTCTGAGAACAATGGTTATAGCTGTGCTCTGCTGGTAACGTAGTCCTTAGGTCCACTGCTGGGTCCTTTTATTGTAGAAGAAGGTTTTCTGCCTTTGAAATGAGCCACAATGCACACTGTGCAAAACAACTGGTGATCCAACTTCATTGATATATTATTTGCCGCTCCACAATTGTTATTGCTTGTTTTGATATCAACATTTTTTTTTTTTTCCCTGTATAAGTATTGCTAAGTATATAAAGTGTAATATTTGACTTGCCTTTCTCTGCACTTCTTTCCATGGCCCTCATCCATCAGTCAGCCACACCATCTGCTCTGTGTGCACATCGTCTGCGAGCAAATCAACTCTCTGGTTGGGGAAACCTGAGTAGTGAGCAAAAGAGTTTCAACAAGGGTCCATGCCTAACAAGGAGCTTGATGAGCACAGCCAACCATGTAGCTGAATCTGGGGACCAGGACTTACTCCTTGCTGAGGTAACCGTGCTTCTATCAGTGAGCCAATATGCACACCCACTGAGACAAATTTTGTTCTTCCAAGGCTTCCTAACATTGCAGGATAAAGCAACGACAGTGTTTTCAAAGTATTTTCTGAACTCTATCTTTACTCCATTAAACTGACTCAGCATGTCACTGGATATATATCACTCTATTGCACATTGTCATGCAACAAATTCCTCAGAGGTGTTGCAGGATGTTGTGTATGCCTAGGCACCTTTATTGGCTTAACTTTACACACCAGAATCTAGAATTTAAAGGAACTACTTGCTAAAGAAAAAGCGTTGATCACCATTAATAGTGATACAGTTATTTCAATTCTTTAGGAAATCTGCCTTGTATGTTCCCATTCTTTTTGTGTTGTAATGGTCCATTATGATCACTTTGGAGACATGACTGTATCCCTTCCTCAAATGGGAATAGTTTGCATATCTTTTTTTCTAAAGTCCCACCGACCTTTATAAATAAATGAGATATCATATTCTTAATTTTCATATTATTTAATTTAAAAAATCTAAAATTAATGCAATATTAATGCCTGCTTAATGTACTGTTCATTAATACGAATTAATTTTCATTATGCATTAATATAATATTAATTATTGCCTCAGGAAGTAGTAGCTACTTCTTCTGTCTAGAGGGGCATAACTGCATTTAATTCAAACTTTACCCTAAAACTGGACATTAACTTCTCTAGGATATTACCCTTTGTAATATGGACATGCTGTGAACATTCTCAGCACCCAAATCTACAGAGGCAATTTGAAACTACATTGGTCTCCAGTCAGCACTACTAGGGATTTTCCTGAACTTGGGAAAAATTAACAGTATATGCAAAATGATCTCTTTTCTGTGCTTATGGAAGAATGGAAGTAGGTTCTTAAAACATTTAAACTTTCTATCTTTGTTGTTGTCCATTATCAAAACTTTCAATATGCAGTTACAATTAATTTTTGCTATCATAGACTCACAAATGGAAAATACTTCCTGTTAAGCAACATAAATATACATATTCTTACAGTGATACCCCTTGCTTTCTATTAACAATTCCTAATGACTATTTTTATTTATAAATCTAAGCTGCTATTTTATCTATCATCATCTACACAGGATACTTTATGTATATTTTGATTGATTAACTCCGCAAAAGAATAAGGGGTGTTTTCTTTAGTATTCTTCCTTTGAAGAAAGCAATTTAAATATATATGTAAGGGGCGTTTTTAGCTCCTAAGGATTTTGAGTTCTTTCTGGAGCATCAGAAAAATGAAATATATTCTTCTCAATGTGTACATGAGCTGACTGAAATTCATCCCTGTGCAGCTGACCACCAAAAGGCTGAGGCATTTGTCAATCTTGAAATTTATTTTCAGTGGATGTATGTTGTGTATACAGCTTCAGCTGTTCCAGCTGCTCATAAATAATTGTGTCTTGTGTTTCTTATTCAAAAAAGTACTTGGTGGAAAATAGACTGAAGCTTGTATCCACTGGTTTGGGCATTTCAAAATTATGTTATATTCCTTCAGCATGAAAACTTTAAATTTCTGGCCAAAGAAAAGCTAATAATGTAGGAGCCTGGGGCAAGAGGAAGGTAGCAGCAGAAAAGATCTATTAATACTTAAAACTCCTTTTTAGAATAGATATGCTTTTATCTACATCTTATCAGTACCTAAGTACGGTAAGACAAATGGTTATTCCTTAGCAAAATATTCCATTAGAAATATCCCACAATACATTTATTTTTTTTTCATATACACATGCACACATTTATTTTATACTCTCCAAGATTTCAAGACTGGCCCCTGTTAATGCTTTTTTGCCACAGTGGATGTTAGCAGTTTAGCAGGATTTAACATGATATAGAGTAATTGCCAACTGTGTAGGAGGTAAAATGTCTTTAAAAAGAAAAAATAAAAAATAATAATAAAAAAAAAAAAATAAAATAAAACCCAGAGCAAACAAGTAGTGTGAAGGATTGTGTCCCTGGCATCTTCCTGAAGTAAGCTTGTACAAGACAAAGCATCTAGGAAAAATGTGGGATCAAAAGAACAGCACTTCAGCACATCTACGGGGACAAGTTTAAGGTCACGTTACACTTGTGCCAATCTCACAACTCTGGCATGTCAAAATGAGAAAATGAAGACCAGGAAGGATCTTGAAGAAAACCACAGGAAACAAAAATCTGTGGCCCCTTATTTCTGTACTTTGTGCACAAACCGGCCCCCCTGTAGCCCTTGTACCCTCTTTCCTTCTGCAAGAGCATCATGTATGGATGCCGGCAGGAAGCACTCCACGCATACTCAATGTCCACTCTCTTGCCCACGAGCATACCTATAGACATCCAACTGCTACTAATTGCTCTCAAAGAAACCATGACTCCTTGTCAGCATAACAGCCTGAATTACCACTGAAAAGTTTTTAATTTTTCAAGATTTCAAGCTTGGTCATGGACTTTGCAGGTGTTCCTTCCCCTGCCAGCTTTCCCATGAAGTTGTGTAAAATTGTGCTTCATTAGCATTTATTATTTCTGTTAGAGCTTTGCATGCTGACTGAACACAATAATGATCTCTGCACTTCTGAGACTCCAAGCTGGTATTATTAAGAGTATTTTGATTATGATTTACATCTGTGCAGTTACAGATTTCACCAGGATAACAAAAGGTTTGTTTTTCACAATTAATGTAGTTTGAAAGAAAACAAAGACCGAAATTCCATAGTGGTCTGACTTGACAATGCATTATAGCTACCTGAGCAATCGCCAATAATAATATCAACTTTCCAGTCCTTTTTCTCTCACTGTTAGCTGTCTTGAGACTAAGTACTGATCATAATGGTATTGGAGAAGAATGCAAAAAAAGGAAAATCAAGTTAAAAATGAAATATTAAAATTGTACTTCCTTTTATCATTCAATTTTCTTTGCATAAGGATTGGAAGATTTTTTAAAAGTCATCTTTTACATATCATTATTTTGGTCCAATTCCTAATGCATTTTAAAGCTTAAATGTCATCATTTTACTTTTTCTCTTCTGTCAACCCATTGAAGATATGTGGTATCACATGGACAAATGTGAAATGAACTAGCAAATTGGTACATAATAGGCAATTTCTTTATATCTGCTGAAGTATTTCACATGCACCAATAAATACATTATACTGAATATTTGTAAGTGTCTTTTGAATGATGCAAACTTGAAAACATGTAAGTTCATGAGGAATTTAAATTCTTGACTTTCAGTGTTCTGCAAAGACACAGGAGTTTGTGTTTGGATTCTGTTGTTTGTTTTGTATTTGTTTTCTGGTTATAAGGACAGTTACCTGTAGCCATGGAAGTCATTTTAAGAAAGATACTCCAGCTAAGCACCACAGGAAATAATTTCTTTATGATGACCTTGTGTCACTGCAAGCACAAAGCAGTCTTCACAGCTGAATGCTCTAGCCCCAGGGACTACTAATGATGGGAAGTAATAGCTTTTAAACTTCTAGCCACCTGAGTTGTGTGTCGCATACATTTATTCCCTTTGGAATTTTTAAAATTTATTTATGCAGTATCTTTCAGGATGTTTCTGTGTAGCAATATCACCTTGGTGATAAGTTCACATGAATTTCAGACACATCTCAGGAAGACACTGTTAGTGAACAACCTCTAGAGACCTGAGACCCAACTGCATATGACAATCTGGAAAATATTGGCCACTTTCTATTACATTTGTGTTATTCATGTGCTTTCAGCACCTTCAGTAAAATACTATTTGGAAATGCTTAGAGAACAAACTGATAAATACAACTATAAGAATTTCACCTTTGTTTGTGCTCAGAGATATAAAAAAAAAAAAAAAAAAAAAAAAAAATAACTAGAATAACACACACAAAAAATTAAAGAATTCTAGGCATAGGAAAAGACATAAAATGTAAGGCACATCTGTTATGACTTTTATTTCATTTCTCTCATGGCAAATCTGTTCCCCACTGAACACTGCCCTGAACTCTGGCCAGTCTAAGCGTAAAACATTAAGTCATGAAAATACCAGTCACTATATCCTTTGGAAGATTACATACCACCTTACTCAACCTAGCATTCAGGAACTAATTAGCAGTTTTATGGTCATCAGTGTTTTCCTTAATTATAACATCTACAAGCAGTTACTTGTGCCATTGGTGATATTCTGCTTAGGGGGATCATAACTAACTCTAGCATTCTGTAGCATTTAACATACCGGAAAAGTACATGTACTTAACACACTCCTCCAAGATGCAACATCTATAAGCATCTTGCTTGTGCTTAAGCATGTGGTGGCTAACCACCCCATTACCACCAATATCACCCCCTAAACCATGTCCCTAAGCACCATGTCCAACCTTTCCTTGAACACCCCCAGGAACGGTGATGGCACCACCTCCCTGGGCAACCCATTCCAATGCCTGACTGCTCTTTCTGAGAAGAAATGTCTCCTCATTTCCAACCTGAACCTCCCCTGATGAAACTTGAGCCAATTCCCTCTAGTCCTATCACTGGGTACCTGTGAGAAGAAGATGAAGCCCAGCTCCTCACACCCTCCTTTCATGTGGTTGTAGAGAGCAATGAGGTCTGATCTGAGCCTCCTCTTCTCTAGACCAAACAACCCCAGTTCCCTCAGCCACTCCTCACAGGATTTGTGTTCCAGATCCTTCACCAGCTTTGTAATACTTCTCTGGACATGCTCCAGGGCCTCGATGTCCTTCTTGTAGTGAGGGGATCAAAACTGAACACAACACTCAAGGTGTGGCCTCACCAGTGCAGAGTACAGGGGGACAATAGCCTCCCTGGTCCTGCTGGCTACACTGTTCCTAATACAAGCCATTGGATTTCTTGGCTACCTGGGCACACTGCTGGCTCATGTTGAGGCAAGCATCAACCAGGACCTGAAGATCATTTTCATCCTCACAGCTTTCCAGCCACTCTGCCCCAAGTCTGTAGTGCTGCATGGGGTTGTTGTGGCCAAAGTGCAGGACGCAGCATGTATCCATGTTGAACCTCATTCTAATGGCCTCTGCCCATCAATTCAACCTATCCAGATCCCTCTGCAGGGCCTTCCTACCCTCTGGCAGATTGACACTTCTCCCCAGCTTGTTGTCATCTGCAAACTTACTCAATTCCCTCATCCAAATCATCAATAAAGATCTTAAAGAGGATGGATCCCAACACCAACCCCTAGGGAACACCACTGGTGACTGGTCACCAGCTGGATTTCTCTCCATTCACCACCACTCTCTGGGCCTGACCCTCCAACCAGCTGTTAATCCAGCAAAGAGTGTACCTGTGCAAGCCTCTGGCTGCCAGCTTCTCCAGGAGAATACTGTGGGGAAAGTAAGGGAAAGGGAAAAGGGACCTACTTTCTCTTGACTTATGTTGTTCTTCTGTTGCTATTTTTGAAATTTGTAGGGACAGGGGTTATTTTAATCTCTAGCTGGAAGAAAAAGATTAGTCATAGATGGACAGTGGGCAAGCAAGTGCAAGGAAATCTGTGCATTAGCAAATGTAGAGTATAATAATGCAAAGAAGTGTATAATATGATTGTACGTAAGGGTTTTAGTGAAGCATTTCACATAATGTCTCATAAAATTTGACCTGAAAAAAAAATCAGCTCAGCTCAATTGGGAGGAACATGAAGAGAAAATTACCAGAAGATCATTAAAAAGAGTCACGATAAACAGTAATGTACTAAGATGTTGGAAGGTGGCAGTTGGGATATCAAAAGGACTAAAAATAATTTCAGTTGCATATAATAACTGAATTAATTGCCCGAAATAATAATAATAATAAAATATGAAAACGCATTCATTAAATATATAAAAGATCCAGAATTAACACTTGCTGTCTTTCCCTCTGGCATAGAAACCATAAAATAACCATTTATGGTTGGATCAGTGAGTCAGAGGAGTATGCACTTATTGCCAGGTATGTGCTTTACATACCAGTACATTAGGGATATCAGCTTTTCCAAAGTAAAGCTCATTCAATTTTTCTTACCTTCCTGTGGGTGAGCATCACTACAGAAGACTAATCCTCTGTCAACAGCTACAGCTGAGTGGGGTGAGTAGGCAGCAGGCACATCAGAAACCATTAGACAGGCAGGGAATGTATTCCTCCTGCAGGCTGGTGAGGCAGCAGCTGGGAAGGCTGTCACAGTGAATGAATCTGCATGGCTCAGAACCCAAAACGCTGCATGCAGAGGCCAGGTGAAATCTTAAACACACACTTGTAGTCACACAGACACAGTATGTGGGATACCACGATGGCCATGCTTCTTTTGCCTCAGTTTTTGTCTCAAGTCATCCATGCATGTAGAGTGCAGTCACTGCTGGGCATTTCGATGGATCATGCTGACATTCATCAAGTTCTCTTCCAGTTCAGTTTTTATTTTTTTTCTTTATTCTAATCAGATTGTTTGTACCAGGAATACATTTTCTAGTGTGGCAGTTCACTGTTAATATCAGTGAATGAGTAGGTGGCTTGCTAAGATGCAATGGACTCATGAACTTCTATCACATTACTAAATGTTATTAGTGGTCTGTAAAATGAGGCAATAACAGATGCTACAGCCTCTGTGTCTTCTATTTTTTGTTGCCCTATATCTTTGGACAAAGGAAGGGCATCCTGCTCATCTTATCCATGCAAGTAAATACCTGAAGGGAGGCTCTTTTTGCTGTAGCCCAGTGCCAGGACAAGAGGGGCACAAACTGGAGCAAAGAGGTTCCCCCTGAGCACCTGGTAACACTTCTGTGCTGTGTGCGTGATGGAGCACTGGTGCATGCTGCCCAGAGAGTCTTGGGTGTCTCTCCTTGGGATATCTGCCTGGACATGAGCCTGGGCGCCCTGCTCTGTGTGGCACTGCTGGAGCAGTGGTGGGAGCAGATGAACTCCTGAGGTCCCTGCCAGCCTCAGCCTTTCTGTGATAATGAGTAGGAAGTGGGATGCAGTTTGCAAAGGTAACAGCTGCTGAGCCATGTCTCCTCTTGGACTTGTCCTTCTCTCCTCTTTCTTCTGGATATTCATCTATGTTCAGCAGCTTCTAAGGGTGAGCCAAACTTCAAAAACATGTGCACGGTGTTCCCTTACAGGCCTCTCTGTGCTTTTTTGCTGTCTTCATACTTCAAATGTTTCTGGTGTGAAGAACACCATAGTGTGGCTAGGGAATACTGACCAAAGAAAGAAAAGCATTAGGCTTAGCAGCAATTTATCAATAGATCTCACTTTACACTTTCCTACAGAAGCTGGCTTCTGGCTGTCAAGAACTTGATTATGACAGCAATTAGCACAGTGCCATCAGTGAAGACCTTCTTCTTCATGAAAGCGCAGTCTCATCTTTGGCCCCAACAATAAAAATTTATCTAAAAATAAGCATCTCTTTCTCACCAAATTTTAATCTCATGGTATTACATGGGAAAAAAGAGCAGTGAGTCAAACAAAAAAGAATTCTCCGCAGTTAGAAATTAACATTTTTTTGAAATGTTTAAAAGTATCCCTACAATTGCTTCTGTCTGAAAGGACTGACTATCCGTTGCTGCAGGTTTTCTAATTCCACTCTGATGGAGACAGTTTAATTTTAGCTGGTGGGAGTAGTGATGCTTCATGCTACAATTAAAAAAAAAAAAACAAACCCAAACCACCTACTGGAACCATTGGAGGCACTCAAAGGATGACTGAACATAAAACACTGCAGTGTATATGGTCAGGTGGTTTGAAGATACAGATTCATTATTTTGTGATAATTAGTGTCACTTGCATGAAATATCATCCTTAAAATATATCGATTTACTCAGCAATGTTCTGCTTCAATGGTACCCTTAGGGACATCTGTGAATAACAACAAAAGAAGAAGATGTTCAAACTAGCTGGATATTCAGATAGGTGGATAGACAGGTGATTTACATGCTTGTATGATATACAGGTTAAGTCCTACTATTTAAAGGTAGTATTCAAAAAAAAAAAAAAAAAAAAAGAAAAAGAAAAAAAGAAAACAAAATAACAAAATGAGTCATTTCTAGTGTTTCATGATTGACAGGAAAATCTTTTGTCCTCACACTGCAGAGCAGCAGTCAGTGTGCTGCTTGTGGGATCATTATCCTTTTGATTCAATGTTCACTTTTCTCTTTACCTGAAATTCCTCGTGCAACCAGTTTTGTTAATCTTAGTTTTACTTTTGTCATCATTGCCAGTAATTAGAAAGGGATCTGCAAAACCAAGAGCAGTGCTACTGAAGTACAGTTATTTCTCATCATCTGAGGATCTGTCAGCACTGTCTCTGAAATTTCTTTCACCCACGTATTCAAGTTGTATAAAATAATCATGGCCAGCAGCCTTTTCATTTTCATGCTGCAAATGATAAGGCAGAAGCTTTACACCAGGTTCTGTGTTGACCTGCTATGGGAACTAGTAATAAAGTGTGGAGTGGAAAATAGTTTTAGGCAGCCAGGCAAGCAGCAAGGCAGATGGTTCAGTATCAGCAGCAGCAGCGGCTGATGCTGTTCACAGGACTACACAATATCTTCTTTGCCTCCTCTTTGTCCATCCACTCAATGTGAGCATGTTACCTGAGCACCAGACCAGGTCCCGTACCTGCACTGGTGAGGTTCACCTCCGGGTCCCCTCTGCTGCTCTTGTAATGCCCATGTTTAATAGCACGCATGAGAGATGTTCCATTTTCTAGATTTTTGGATCATCCTTCCAAGGTGAACACAGATGAAAAGAGCTTTAAGGAAAATACACAAATCTTACAAGATTATTATGGATGCACTCAAGTGTTGAAACAGCTTTGCAGATGTTCAGTAGCCAGGCATGTCACAAAGTGTCACCTCGGCGGTATACATGTAAGCAAGCAGCCACGAGCACTTTCATCTCCCTCAGCCCTCCCACGTAACTGAAAAAAAAAAAAAAAAAGAAAAAAGAAAAAAAGAAAAAAAGTGATGCCATGTTATGATGAGCTCCAGCAGAAAATCAAAGCCATCCTGCAAATCTTTCCCAGCAGTCTGTTACTATCCATCACCTAATTTTTTTTTTTCTGTTTTTCATCCATACTGGACAAGAAGCCCATCAGTGGTAGTGCAGACATTTTTATAAATTAATATGCTGACCTTTGCAAAGTCCCATTTTCAGGTGGGAATGATGGTATGCTGCAGTCACCCCTACTACCTTTGCTTGTGCCCAAGGAAGAAACAGTGCAGGCTGATGGGATGCCTCCCACTGGCAAACTGGAATAACAGTGCAGGATTGCAAACAACACTGATGCTTGAGCACACAAAGTCAGCGTGGCTGCCAGCACTTGGGAATGTGTGTTTAATTCAGTCTAACACAGGTAATTCTGCTGCCCCAGGGAGAGCAGCAGAGACCCTACCTATCCCATGTGACAATAAGCAGCTGAGATTTCAAGGATAGCCACATCAAATGCCTTTAAATGCAGGTGCATGAAATCCAAGATTCAAAAACAGAGGGGTGCCCTGTGTGCATTTAGGAATTGCATCTCAAGAGGGAAGTGGTCCCTGCATTGCATATGTAGTGGGTTTACGTGGCAAGGTTTTGGTACCAAGGGGCCATAGGGGTGGCTTCTGTGAGAAGGATCTAGAAGCTGCCCCATGTTTGGTAAGTGCCCCACTGCTGACCAGAGCTGAGCCAATAAGCGATGTTGTTTTGCGCTTCTGTGAGAGCATATTTAAGACAGGGAAAAAATGCTGCACCACTCAGCAGCTGGGAGGGTGAGAGGAGTGAGGAACAACCTTGCAGGTGCCAAGGTCAGTGAAGAAGGAGGGGGAGAGGTGCTCCAGGCACCGGAGCAGAAGTCCCCTGTGGTCTGTGGTGAGGACCATGGTGAAGCAGGATGTCCCCCTGCAGCCCATGGAGTACCACGGTGGAGCAGGGTTCCACGCTGCAGCCCGTGGAGGAGACCATGGTCGAGCCTGTGCCCTGACGGTGACTGCGGCCTGTGGAAGACCCCTTCCAGAACAGATTCCAGGCTGGACCTGTAGGCCGTGGAGAGGAGACCACGCAGGAGCAGGTGACCCCGCAGGAGCTGCTGCCTGTGGGGGACCCAGGTTGGAGCAGTTTGCTCCCTAGGGATGGACCCCATGGTACGGACCCATACATGGAGCAGTTCTTGAAGAGCTTCTGCCTGTGGACAGCCCACACCGGATCAGTTCAGCAAGGACTGCATCCCCTGGGTGGGACCCCACAGTACAGGGGACAAGAGTGACCGAGAAGGAGCGGCAGACAAGAAGTGCTATAGACTGACCATAACCCCCATTCCCCCGTTCCCCTGCGCCGCTCGGGGGGAGGAGGTGGAAGAAGGTGGATGGGGGGGGGGGCTTTTGGTTTCTTTCCTTTGTTTCTCACTTCTCTAGCTTGTTAGCAATAAGCAATAAATCTTACTTTCTCTCTATGCTGAGTCTGTTTTGCCCGTCACGATAATTATTGTGCAATCTCCTTGTCCTTATCTCAACCCTTGAGCCTCTTTCATCGTATTTTCTCCTCGCTCCTCTTTGAGGAGGGGGAGTGAGAGAGCGGTTGTGGTGGAACTCGGCTGCCCACCCAAGTAAAACCATCACAGCATATTAGATCTATATTAAAAATAAATAAATAAATACATTCTTCACAGAATTAACTTATCAAAAGGCTTGCATTGAATCAATATAAATATGACCTATGATTGTGACAGATTTGGGCACACAGGACCTTATGTCTTTGTATGCCTAGGTTAAAAACATGCAGGCATTTGTTGCATCTTGTCCGGTATGATGGGAAACATACTGAAAGAAAGATTTTCCTTTTGATCAAATGAAATTAGGGAATAGGAAAAAAAATATGCAAAGACATAAATTACTTGCAAAGTAAGGAAAAGTACTAACTGAGGACCCAAATCTGTTACCTTCATTTCATAGGTTCTATGTTTATCTTTAGGAAAATTTCAATGATTTGAAGTCCAAGTAAGGCTAGACTTTAGTGGAAAACCACAGATCCAAGTGAATCCGTCTCATTACTGTTGTTCAATATCCCACTGTATTGGAATATCAACACTCCCCTCATCCTCTTTATTTTTTTCTTCCTCTAATTACCTATATTTAAACGAGTAAATCTTACTTCCCAAATAGATTTCGAAAGCATAATATATTCATATAAAAAGAGATCACACTGACAATTGAAAAGACTGCTTGAATATCATCTGTTCTAATAGCCTCTTTCAAATTGTGCTACATCATTTCTTTGTAAAAGAGTAAATAGTGCATAATACGTCCTCAGAGCTCATTGTCTTTAGAGGCTGAAGAAGTATGAAGAGAAGTGAGTCCTAATACTGTGAAGATTTCAAAAGAAAAATATTTAGCTATTATTCTCAGGATGACTCAGGGAAGATCAAGCAGAACTAATCAAATTTCCAAATCAGAAATGTATTCTCACTAAAACAAAAACAAACAAGCAAAAACCCTATCTGTATTCTCCCTTCTGCTACTCATACAGACATTTTCCATCCAGATGTACTTGTCAGGAAAGGTAAGGTATCAGAAGGCTTCATGGCTCCTATCAGTATAACATCAGAGTAACTCAGCTGAAGCCTGTTCAAGTGACGCTGGTATAAAACTGATCTAAAGCATGGGACTATCAAGATTTATGCCATTAAAACACTGGAAGAAATGCCATTTTAACTAACCCAATACAGAGGGCTCTGCATGGCCATCATGAGATGCTGACAGCTCCATGCCAGACCCAGTCTCCCACAGCTTTCACAGTAACTCAATTATAATATCTCATTCCTTCTGAGCTCACAGAAGTATCTCTAGCTGATGTTTTGAGATGTCGGCACGTAGCCGGGAACTCGCACCACACAGGAGGTAAATGAGTGTCAGGACCCTGCATTATGCATGAAGGTCACTTCTCCTTGCCTGTGCTGCAGAGGCCCATCGGACCAGTGGCTGTCAGTGTGACATGACTGTCAGCAGCACATCTATTTACCTCCTAGAGCCTCCTGTTTTGGAGACCCTGAGCCAATCAAGGGCCTGTGAAAAGGCAGAGGAGACAAATCAATGTTAATAAAGATATTTTTGAGGGAGGGTCTTGTAAAGAACAAGCATGCCAGTTTTGCAGGGACTAACCTTGAGCTGCTCTGTCTTCATGTGGTGGTTTTAAACATGATTTATACTCTCACCACTTACAGGTTACTATATTTGGACAATGTCATACACATACAGTTAAGTGCACTGAAAATATACTTTTCAAAATCAAAAGTTCTGAGAATTAGGAAAATGTATGAAGGTGGAAATGTTTTGTCCAAAAAGCCAAGTTGGTCAGAGTAATTAATCCTTGATTGCTGAACTACATTAAAAGCAAACAAAGAAATAAACTAACAAAAAAACAACAGCTTTATGGGTTGTACATAAAATGTGACACAAGTCCACAAGTCTCTATCAGCCCAAACTCTTCTAGAATTTAGAATCCACAATTCTGGGGGGCAAAGTGGTATTCAATAAATCTGATTGGCTAACCCCTCTGAATTTGCAGACTATTCATCAACTTTCCTTAATGAATTTGACTTTGATACAGTTTTGGTTTGGGGGGCGGGGGGGGGTTGTTTGTTTGTTCATTTTTTCATAAAGGAATATATTTCTGCCTTCTAACAAAATAAAAGGGTGAAGAGAAAACATTGAAATACGTTTCTGCAACCTTTTTGAAACCTCCCCTTTTATACCAGATCACGTGTCTTTGAAATGGTTTGGCGTGTCTGGTATATTACTTAAATCACATTATAAAACCCCACAGAATTAATGGCCTCATGTACATTTGTTCAATGACTTGAACTAAGTGCAGGTTTTGAGGAAGCAGTTGTCCATTATTGCACTTCCCGAATCAATACTGTTTTGAAGGAGTCACTAAGTTAATTTATGCTTTTAGTCCCACAGTGCTTGTTCAGTTTGGTAGCTGTGTAGAAGGTTAACAGAGCTAAAGCTGTGTTTCTTGAGATGTAGTAGTTCTGAAAAATCCTGGGTGACTCTAATTACCACCTCCTGAAGCTAAATATAATGGCAGCCTGCCTTGTGCCTTGGACAGACCTTGGTGCAGTGTGACTTGGAAAAATGAAGCATGCTCTCTGTTTTTTGTACTGGGAGGGCTGAGGACACCAGGGATATAGCTGGATTTATCTTTGAATAAAATCCTCTGAGGTAAAATGGCTTAAATGCCTTTTATCAATAATTATACCTGTGATGTAAATTAATCACTAAATGGGTCCGCTGGTGCATGGTGGGTCATGTGGGGTTTTTCTTAGCAAGAGAGGTTGGTGGAGTGAAGGAGCTGCCTATCCCATGTGCATGGGCTTTGGTCCTCCTTAAGAAGTGATGCTTGTGTTCTTCCTGAAGAACAAACAATCAGGTTGGGATTGTGGCTGATACAGCCTCCCCTTTGTGTTATAAACACCAGTCTCCAGACATGGGCCTTGTCACACCCACACCATCCAGTCATCCTCAGTGCTGAGAACATTTTCCTAATGACCAGCCTATGGATGTGTTTACTTAATAAATCCCCCTTTGCCTTGGAGTCCCACAGTCTCCTCCAATTCTTTCTTTTACACCAGAGGGGGATCTGGCCCTGACTCCCCTGGGTTTGTGTGTGTGCCTGTGACAGCACAGGTGTGTACAAAAATATTAAGCAAATGGTGCTAGGTATTTCCTAAGCTTTGAAAGGAAATGTTTTCGGCTGGCTATGTGGGAATGCTTCAATATTTCATTAAAATATGCACAAGGTTTCACATTATGAAGATTAATGCATGCTGACAGTTTCTGGGTTAAGTTTCTGATGTTGTACCAGCCTTTGTTCCTGGTGACTCCAGAACAATGCATTGTGAAAAGAAGGTAAATAGTCAAAAAATAAACTTGTAAAACATGCAATCCTTTATTATTTAGGCAGAGTTTCAGTTAAGTGGAATGGAATACCACTTAACTATAATAAAGCTAAACAAGTAGAAAATAGTGCTCAGGTGTTTGAGTCTTTTGAGATTTCCTTTGTGTCAAGTATGAGAAGCCAAGGATGTATGAGCCCAACAGATGTAAATTATTATTATTATTTTATTTTAATGTGCATTTTAACAATGTTCATTTTAAACTTCTTGTTCATTCATATAAAAGAATGGTGTGTCCTTAAATGTAAGCCCTGCATACTTCCATTTCTTTTGCCTAAGAGTCCTTCAAGAGAATGCTATAATGACTTAAAAGATGGGAAACTTGCACTCTCTGCAAAAACAAGATAGGTGGTCTCTATGGTAACTTCCTAAAATACCATATCACATTGTTTTAAGAAACTACTGTTATCCAAAACCCAGCCAGAAATACTGCAGGTGATCATAGCAAGAGGGAAACTTCCCCTACTACACCAAAGAGAGGACAGCAAGCTGGTGACAACTTCCTAGCCAAGATGTCAGTGTGAGCCACAACACCAAATAGAGAAAAAGATGGATCCAAGTTGCTGAACACTGACCTAGTCGTGATCCTGCTTGTCGCCTTCCTTCACTGTAGGAAGCTGAAACCTGTTTAGCCGGGGTTGCTCATTTTAGAGGGCAATGGCATAATTTCCACAGAATAAAGAATCCTTAGAGGCATTTTGCAGAAGAAAATCCATCCTCTGTCCCTCTGTCACAATCCCATGACTTCTAATATTTCCTCCAAAGGAACCTCCAACATTTTAAAGTGAAATATCCGGGCCTTTATGCCTCTGAAAGTGTATGCAATTAAGTTATGACTAGAAAGAGGAAATAATCTTTTTTATTATTATTATTTTTATTTATTTATTTATTTATTTATTTTATTTTTTCCCTGAATTTCCTAATATTAATGGTGCAGGATTTACATTGATCAAAACTGACAATGAGAAGGCCTTAGCATTTGAATGAATTTTACTATGTAGAGGCCTTTTAAAAATTATTTTTTATTTTAGAAGTACACTTTTAAAAGTCACATTTGATATAATTTATAAAGAACAAAACACTGCTTTGATTACAGACCTGAACTACCAAAAAAGCTAAGGAGTTCAGCTTTCATTACCTTACTGCTGGATGCAAGGATGAGGCATAACCTCTCTACTGATGGTAAGTGCTTGCTTCATTCAACACATTCATTTTCTCTCTCCCTCAAAGTATGGCTGCAGGAGGATTGAAGAAAAGGACTTCATCTTCAACAAGAGAGACTGAAAAAGATGTATCCTCAGACATCCTATGACATTCCACAAAACTGTGTTGGTCACATGAGTAGTGTCAGCTATCTGCATAATATTTGACCACCAAATTTTAGAATACATAAATTTAAAGCTGCATCACTGAAAGTACTTGGAAGATCTGAATTAAATCCACTTTTATTTTATTTTTTTATTGTTGTGTTTTGATAGTGAATTAATTCTAGGCAGTGTTCTCAGGAAACAATACAGGAAGAGGAGAAGAGAGGAAATGAAAAGAGAGGGGAGGGGATGGGACGGGATGGGATGGGATGGGATGGGATGGGATGGGATGGGATGGGACAGGACCGGATGGGACAGGACCGGATGGGACGGGATGGGACGGGACAGAATGGAACAGGGCCGGATAGGAGAAATAGATTTCTGTTGGATGGGATCTTCAGAGATCATCCAGTCCAACTGTCTGATCAGTTCAGGGCTGACCAGAAGTTAAAGCACGGTACTGAGAGCATTGTCCAAATGTCTCTTGGACACTGACAAGCTCGGGGCACCCAGCACATCGCTAGGAAGCCTGATGCAGTGCCTGGCCACCCTCAGGGTAAAGAAATGCTTCTCGATGCCCAGCCAGGTCCTCCCCTGGTGCAGCTCTGTGCCGTTGCCATGTGCCCTGCCAGCAGCTCCCAGGGAGCAGGGGCTGGCACCTGCCTCTGCGCTTCCCTCCTCGGGGAGCTGCTGGGAGCAGCAAGGCCGCCTCTGGGCCTCCTCTTCTCCAGGCTGGTCAGCCCCAGTGTCCTCTGCCTCTCCTCACAGCATGGCCGTACGGCCCTTGGGCTGGGCTTGCTGCCCTCCTCTGGGTGCTTCCAGGGGCCTTAACATGTGTTGTAGGTTGGGGAGCCCACAGCTGCACACAGTGCTACAGGTGAGGCCACACTGTGGGAGGTGTGATGATACCAAGTGATTCCCCTTCTTCACTTCACACTTGCTTGGACTGATATCAACAAACAATTTTTAGTGACCACAGTGTACCAAAGCACTTCAGCACATACTGCATGGGAGGGCAGCACACAGTCCTATTTAAGTTAGTGGGACTTGAATAGGCATAAATTTGCAAGGCCTGCCTGACACTGAAATGTTTGTGTAGAGCTGAGCTGAATGGTTGTGGTAATATGCGTGTCCTGTAGCAGAGAACAAAACAGGGCAAAACAAAGCAGTACACCAACAGGCATACACAGAACTGAGACCACTGTAGACAGAGGCTGGTGGAAGAAAATCTCTATGTCTTTGAGGCACTCCTAAGTCTGGAAAAAATCCTGAGCTAAATAACATGCAACTAGAGAAGGGCTGGATAGTGTTGCCTTTGAGAGATTATTTGTGAAGTCCAGGCATAACAGACAGACAGAGATGTGCAAAATGCAGGCTTGACTGTACTGCAGGACCAGGTGAGTTTTAGGTGATGGACTGAACTCTTCACTCAGGTGTGCACAGTACCACAGTGCACTGAAGGAATAACCCACGGGTTGCTCTTCCTCCTCCTCTGATGGATCTCACTCAGAACATCACCTTTGTGGTCAGCCCCAAGGTTTTACCCTTTTGGTTCCCCAGTGTCACCAGGGTGCAGCATCATCCAACAGCCTATCAAGAAGGGGGCTGCCTGCAGGACTGATTTCACTCTCCCCTGTCTCCATGCCACTGGGGAAGGGTAGGACAGTCCATCCATCCTCCCCATTGTCTGTCAGCTCAGTTGCACACCGACAAGTTCATCAAGGGAGCTGTGCTGCAGAAGGAGGGCACAGGCCATCAGGACACAGAAGGGAAACTTATGGAGCTTCTGCCCCAAAACTGCTTTATCTGTGCCCAGCTTATGGCAGGTGCTCCTGGGTTGGCTGTCTGTGCCTTTTGTTCTCATCTTTTACTTAGTGCCTGCCTTTTAAGTATTCGCAGGGCAAAAAAAAAGCAAACAATGTTTTCCTGGATAAATAAGGGAAGGAACAAGGACCATATTAGCATGTACTGATTTTTCATTATACTGAAAATTAACTCTTTGGATTTTGTGCTTCTTGTCAGCTGCAAGGAATAATTAACATCAGACAAATAATGAATGCCATTATAAGTAACAGTGCAGCTGAGATTTCTTGTCTCATTTGCAATTACGCCTGAAGGTAACAGGATCACATGACAGGCTGAGATCCTGCATAATCAGTTAAGAGAGTTTTATGTTGTAGGAATAGAAAAAGGGTATTGTGAAGGCAAAGGCAAAGGTGTCAATCATGCAGCTGTTTCTGCACACTGCAGTCTGTGTGGCAGCCCCATCCCAACCTGTGCCACAGCTGCAGTCAGTGGCAGATGCATGCGTGCATGCAATGCCCTGCCACACTTAGTGCAGGGATGACACTCCCAAGCAGACCACAGAAGAAAGGTCTCTCTGAAAGCTTTGATCCTCCTGCCTGTGCAAATCTTTCTCAGATTCTGACTTGCATTTTCAGACACTGCTTTCTTCTCTTTTTTTTTTTTTTTTTTTCCCTTCCTCTCCCTCTCCCCCTCCCCCCCCCTACCCCCCCCCCCCCGGCTTTTTTTTTTTTTTTTTCCTCCACATAAACTTCAGTTTAATAAGGCTGAGGATTAGTTAGTATTGACAGGCATGGTCTTTCCTATTCTCAAAGTAAATGGTTCCACTGCATGCAATCAGATTGTCTCAAGATGAAAACAGGTGAAGAGGAAACCCTCATGAAACAGATAAGCTTCCTGTAAGTCAACGTTGACATCTGAAATCACTTTAGCCAAACTGTGCCATGTGAATTAGTCTTTCAATTTAATTAAGGGTAACATAACTATTCAGAGACAGACACGTTCATGTCTTCAAGACTGGAAGGCACAAAGTCACAGATGTGCTGAGGGGCATGTTCAGATGAAAAACTGCCAATTCCCCTTCTATCCCTCTGATAGGCTGAGTTTTCAGCACCAGTAAACCAGAGATTTCTCACAAGACACTGCAAGAGGACTTCAGAGTGACTTGTGAGAGCTATCAAGTAAGTAAGGCTCATTTGAGCCCTGGTAATACTGAGCTGCTGCCTGGGATTCTGAAAGGAGCATGCAGCCCATCAGATTACACTTTACTGGTCATACTGGAATAAAATTGTCACTCTCCTTTAACCTAAAATTAAGTTCTGATTTCTGGGAAGAGCTTGCTCGAATTCATGGTGTAAAGGACTATTTACTTGGCTGCCAGCATCCAAGATATCGTGAGCATCCCTTCCATTTGGTACAATGATGGTAGCAGACCCTTGTCTGGCTTTGGGAATGCGCTAGTTCATGCAGGAGTCTAAATGCATTGCAGACATTAATCTGAACAGAACGCAACCCAGTGGAGAAAAAGAAAATAACCACAAATGTATTTTTTTGCAGGCCATAGGAATGTTTGTGGTAGAGGCCAGGAAAAAGATCACTAAATGTTTAAAAATACCTAAGCCATTTTATACCACGACAGGACATATTTACTGAGCCTACTACCCACTTTGTGTTTACAGGTGTAGCCCCTGCATGCCATCAGTGAGGCCGGGCAGACACTCCTCCACCACATCACACCCAGCTTCCAGGCTGCCTCGTCTGGAAGTTTGGTTTTAGGCTCCCAGAAATATCTGGGGAATGTGGCCATTGCAGCTGAGTGTGAAAAGCCGTTTGTGAGTAGATGGTCTCACTCACACAGCTAAACAACGCTGTCTATTACAGCACAGAAACTGGAAAGGAGTGGGGAGGTGGAGCAGCCAACGCGAGTGGTGCGTGGCATTTGCTCTGTGTATGCATTGTATAAATATTGTGTCAGACTCTTCTGGAAGTCACTCTCACTCCTATCTGAAATGGAGCATCTTTGTGAAGAGAAAAAACAACAACAACAACAACAACAACAACAACAAAACAAAACAAAACAAAAAACAACGACAAAAAAATGTTCCTACTTCCCTGGAAGAAAACATGGCTAAACAAACCAGAAACATAGATAAAATACCCACAAACACCAACCCTGCCCCAAACTCTGCTTATTTCTCTTACATGGAACAAAACTATCAGCACGCAGAAGATGGAGAGCTAGATTAGGATGACAAATTTAATTCCTTGCCATGGTTCTCGAGTTTTCTGCCAGTCACAATGAATAAGATCCTTGGAATGTCTACTGGGGAAACTAATTTATTGGCATGTTTTCACATCAGCTTTAGCCCATTATATTTGCTTACATATTTAAAGCTAACAAGATTTTAGCCAAAGATGTATACTGCTTAAATGTCCTTTGATGTGCCTGTCATTTAGCAGGAATGACATGCACCACGTGCCCTTGAAATGCTGGTCCTAAAATGTGAAGAGCAAGAAAATTAGAAAAACAGGACAGATCACACAGCTGAATATGCAGGTCTGGAGCCACAGCTGGTATAAGCTGACAGTTACAGAATTGGGAACATATCTGGTTCACAGGTGCCTGTCCAAGGGGCCAGCCTTAAAAAAAATCAATGAGTTTTGGAGACACACCAAGAACAGTGCCCTGCAAGTTCAATGTATTTCATATACATATCTGCCCTGGTATATAACCTCACCTGTATTGACACAGTGCCCTCCTCACACAGGCCTCCCCTTTATCCTTTCTCAGATTATTTCCTCATTCTGGTCTAATCTCACCAGCCAGCAGTTCCCCTTTCTCCCTCGTAGTTTTTCTACTCCCCATACCTATGGAGGGGATGTTGTCTCCCCTGTGCAAGGTGGGTCTCAGTGGCAGTATTTGTGAACACAGCTCTCATCTTCAGTCCATAGACAGTGCATTTTTCACCTTAGTGGTACTGACCTGGTGCTGCTCATTCATTTCCCACATCAGTACTGCAAGGGAAATAGGTACTGGGAGCTGTACATGTTTTCTTATTTGTGCATAAGCACAGGCAAAATGGATTAGGTTTTCATGGGAGACACCCCCGTGATGAAGGTTGCTCCATGCCAAATTAAGACTAAAGCAGAATGTAGAATATTAATGTGTCAGTTTCAGGATATTTAAAGTTCTAGAAAAAAATACATAGACCTGGATGCAAAGGTCTTACCATAGGCAATGCCACTAGTCCTGCTTCTCATTTCTGTTTAGACAGAGAGAGAGAGAGAGAGAAAGAGAGAATTGTACTGGGTGTGTACAGAACATGAAATTATTTGCAGATTTACACAAAACTCACAAATCATGGATAACCAGAAACAGGACCTAATTGGAAGATGTATGTTTTCCATACAACAAATTCTCCAGTCTGTCCTGCAAGAAATGGGAGAAAATAGTGAGTGAAAGGGCAATATACTGGAAAAATCACTGATCTTACCCACATCAAAAGGTTGACTAGAAACAAAATTAACTCTTATGTTCTCTAATGAATCTCCTGATGTACACTGGATTTATTTGGCCAGAACTATAAATATTAAAGAGAACTACATGTAGTGCTTTAACATGAAAAGTGTAATCACCCTTCTGCTTCCTCTTTGTTCTTTCTATTTCCATGCATACTTAAAGCAAACTGCATGACACTGGCCTGCAGAAAATTCATATATATATGCAAATACATATACAACATACTCAACAGAAGCAGTCTATGCTTTAATAGCTTATTCAAAAGTTCTCCACCAGTGCCTCCTCCAATGAAGCCACGAGGCAAGTATATTACATGTGAGTTGCAAGTAGGAACAGAATTTCTCCAATTCAGAAATTGCAAAGGCATCACATTTCAAGGGAAAATTAGGATGTATGTAATATCTACTCACCGGGGAGAGACAACAGATGAAATGCTGTGGTGTTAGCTCTGCTGTAGCCACCAGTGCAGAACCAAGCACTGTATGGGCTGCTGCAATGAAAGGTAGCTCCAATCCCAGCCTGACCCAGTACAGAAGTCCATGGTATGTGGTGCACACACCAAATTGTCTGACACTTTCTTAAGAACGTGCTGTATCACTTTTTTTAGAGGCCTTTGACCCAGTTTCAATAGATTGCCTGTATGTTATGCCCTACCGTCTGAATACTTAATTGTATTTATTGTGGCCATGGCAATATAATACATTTCTCTACAGGTCCTCCTGACTCCTTGCAGTGCCCCCAGAAAATCAATATATTTCAGGATGTTGTTCATTTTTATCTGTTTTTTATTTTCCAGTCTGATGCAAATGTTTAGTGACCTTTCCTATCATATTCTTAGGGCTGATTTCCCTTATCTGGTCATGTGGCCATCAGAAACGTGTCTACTGACCTATCATCTGATGTACAATCTCAGATAACCACGATGCATTAGCATGTAAATCAGTGAGAAAGCAGCCTCAGAAACATTATCAGGACGAACAGGCTGTGTGCTCTGACAGCTCTCACCATTCCTTCTGCCCCACATGTATTTCACTGGGTTATTAATGCTTCCTATACATCCCACAGGTACGAGATGTGGAGCTTACTTCTGAGTTGATATATACTATATCTATGTCTAAACACTATTAGTTTTGCTACTAAAATATGCTGATACAATGCTACACTCAGTTAAAGTTAAGCTGTGAGACCAAGACATGTTTCCATGTTCTTATGTCCAGATGCATTTAAATGTACATTTATAGCTCCCTAAATGCTGGTATTGACATGTTTCTTCAAAAGATAATGTGTCATCAATGAAGATGTGAAGCTAGGCAACAAAGGCTCATACCAGGAGTAAATCTGCCTGCCTCTTTTATATTATTAACCTAACAGAGTCTTCTGCATCAGAAATTTCAATTAAAGAAAATTATGCATTTTTTTTTTTTTTTTAAATAAAATAAGAACTTTGCATCAGTGCAATTATTTCCTGCATTGTTTCCTTATTTATTTTATAAGGCTAAGCAATCAGAGGTTGCTTATTGATCACTAAGTGAACAGATTAACTTGCTGTTTGAAAAGAAGGCACAAAGTAAGTCTCACTGTATTTACCACAGAAGTATCAGGGACAACATATTTCATAATGATGTACAGTGTTGATATGCATGTTAATCTCTCCAGCTCATTAGCAAGAAGTTTGGGAGGATGGACACTGATAAATAACTGCTATTTTGAAGAGAATTACTAATTATTTTCCTTCAGTGTCTTCATTAAAGTTCCTGGGGAAATACATTATGAAGAATGAGAGCAAAAATCACTTTTCATTTCTTCAGGAGCAGGCCTTATGTTTAATGAAAGAGTTGCAATTTATAATTAAAAGTCAGGAAGATTCAAGATGTGTATTTTCAGAAATTTATGATTGAAGTGCTAATACTCAGCCACCGTTCATCAAAAGAATTATCAACTCTTTATATGCGCCATTATATTGTTCTCATTTTTAGCTCTGGTAGAGATAAGCAATCAGGAAAAAATCACTACATCAGTTCTGGGATGTTTCTGTAGAAATATGGCACACTGTTAGTGTTCAGACTGCACATCTGGCTGACAGATCAACTGTCTGCACACACACATGGATGGATTTTATCTCTTAAGAGACAACTTTTGATGAAGGACAGAAGTTGAAAGGGAGTTGAAAGTAAAGCATGTACTTCTGTGACCTTATTCTAGCAGAGCATGGAGTAAATCGCTGAAGCTCCAACTTTCATAAATACACAAAACTTGAAAGAAGGTATTTTTTTTTATTTAAAAAAAAAAAAAAATCTCAGTGGTTAAAATTGGGAGTGAATAGCTTTTATGTGAATCACTTTAAGTCTTCCTCAGAAATTAAGACATTGTAAATCATACTGCATTTCCCAGTTTTGAAAACATTTTCCATTCAAACACTGCTTGGTCCTTCAGATACAACCGTCTTGGTCTACTCCCAAGTGTTGGAGCAGATCTTCTATAGAGGTTATTAATAAGGCCAAGTTTGCAAGAAATACTGGGAAGCAGGCTGCAGAGCAAGGTGCATGAACAAGAAGCATGGGTGTGAGCAAGCACCGGCCCTGTGCTGGCAGACCTGCTGGAAGTCTCACAGCAGGGCTGCACCGCAGACACTGTTTATCTTTATGGAAATTAATTTGCTTAAGCAGGAGTGCAGAAGAGAGGATAAGGACTGATAAATATCCTGAGGAATCTGACTTGAAGGAAATGAAATTGTCAGTTTACATTTCTGGTGCTCATTCAGACAGCAGCAAAGGTACAAAAATGTTTTTAGTCTCATTGAAACCTTTGCTTTTTTTATCTGGAAGAACAAAGGAAACACACTGAAGGGAGCGGAGCACCAGGGTTGATTTTGCCAGAAACAAACTTACCTACCACAAAGACCCCATGAAGGAAACCAGGAAAACGCCACCTCCTATCTCTGCTCTGCATTTGTTGCCAGTTTCTCTGAGATAAGATGCATCTACTTCAAGGGACTGCAATATAAATGCTTCAAAAATGGCCTCATTTTTCAAAAGTTTTATTGTTAAGTTTAAAGACTAGACAAGGTCATACTGGTTTTACATCATCCTACATGATTTAAGTATATACAAAACCATTTGAATATTACACAGCTTGAAAGGTTGCAAAGGTCATTGTGTCCGAGACACTTCTTTACTTACTGACACATCAGAAGCCAGCACTGAATATTATAGTTCATATTTGTTGTATAGCAAAGATACACTCATTTAGTATCCTTAGTCTTCAAAACTCACACCTATTTGTATGCAGCCATTCCCAAAGAGAATGTCAACCACAAGACCAGAGCCAGTTAACACAATAAGCCCTTAGCACAGATAAAATGGAGCCTTGCACTGGTGCTTGATTTCCCAGGCTAACAACGTAGCACCTTACAGAGCAGCAGAAAGGTGCCTACAGATACTTAGCTGGTTCAGGGTGAAATTTAATTAGAAAAACACTTCCACTCCCATTCAATGTCATTGTCACAATTAATACTGAAGTCAAGGACATCCGAGTGTTCTTCCATCCCCTCCTAAAGGGACATTTCCTATACCCACGTCTGTTTTGGGGATGACAATTGCTTTTGCTGTTGTGTTAGTTTATCACTTGTCCCTTACGTCAATGATTTTCATGCACACAGAGAGGAAAATAAAATTAAAGGGAAAAATTGTAACACCAGACCATATCTGACTCAAATCTGTTTTGTTAAACCTGAAGTAAATACACAGAAGTCAAGAATTTACACTGCTGACATCAGGAGCACAATTTAGAACTATGGGTGCACAATACTATTTAAAGAAAGCTTGTTGGCAGCTAAAAACAATCTCATTGGGAAAAGCCCCAGCACATTGTCTGAAAGTGTAAGGGCATCATCTATATGATTTTTTGACAAATTATCAGAGCATCTTATCACGATGTATGGAGCTTTCTCTTCAGATTGTGAAGACTGCTGGCAGATGGAAGCTGACAGAGAATGAAAGGATGAAATTACTCAACTCTAATGCAAAACAAAATGACTGTGTTAGGTATCATGACAACACTACTTTTATATGCAGATAAGTGGGAACAATCAAATTACAAACACAAGACAAATTAACTCAAAGCCAAAACTGATGTTGCAAAAGATGAACATGAAAAGAAATCACTTCAGAAAAAAAAAATACAAAACAACTTTAAAATAACTTTGTGAACAAGGGGCTCTAATTTTCAGAAATGCCTCCTACTTTTTGGGTACACAGTCAGCTAACTAAATGGTTACATGGTGTTCTTCCTATCTATAAATAAATAAAGGGTAAATTGCTCTCCCACAATTAAAAATAGTTTCGGACATCTTTAAATACTGTGTGCTTCCTAAAAATATAAATATTCTTTTTTTGAGGTGCCTGATGTGCACAACATGGGCAGTGTGTAACGTAGGAATGCCCTGGTCCTCCATTATTCAGAAAACATCTTGCTCTTTCGAAATAACCCGAGATTGACTTTCTCTTCAAAATTGCTCACTATGTTTGAAGACTACTCCATATATACATCATTAAGGAATGCTGTTAACACAGTTACGGACAAGACAGTAACAGTCTAGTGGCTTTTGTTATGCAGCACAAAGTAAAAAATAAAGAACAAACTTAGCAGTGTAGCACAGGACCTCAACATTTCTTACACATACTTTCACCTTTATAAGACTCTTCTGTAGAAGTCTTTAAATGTCTAAGCCTTATAAAATAAATACTTGTATAAATACAGTTTAAGGATTAAGTAATTTTATAGAGAGGCAGGGTGTTCCGTTTGTTAAAATGTGACAGCTTAAGTGACGCTATCCGAAAACCGCCACCAATATATCCCCAATTCTTGTATGTAAAATTCCTGGCTGCTAATCTAGAGTCTTTCACAGTTAAATGAATTATATATTTTGTCTGTGGTGGAGAATGTGTGATTAAATGCAGGTTTTGAAATCCAAACCGTTTTGTTTCCAAAGCAAACTTTGCCCTTTACAGACTGTGGGCCAGCTGGGTGTTTGTCTGGGAAGCAGGACCCAGGCTCATACTTCAGCGTTTTGGTTTCAGAGAGAATGTAATGGTGACAAAAAATAAGATCCGTGACATTTGCTAAAACATGCAGCTGTAAATATATATATTTTATTTCAACCCCTGCATCAGCATGTTATGAAATTAACAAGGTGACCCCACATGCCATCATTTCAGGTAGCAAATAGCCCCCTCGCTTCTTGTCCCAAGGTTTTTTTCAGACGCTGGTGCTATACAAGCATAGTCACGGAGAACCTAGTGCCTAGGGATCTGGAAGTGCCTCACAAGGTTGGTATCGTTACCTCTGCCACTGGGGAAACGGAGGCAAGAGGATGAGGTGACTTGCCCATGAGTGCCCAGCAGACAGGTACCAGAGCTGTGACTGAAGCATGCTTCCCCAGGCTCTTCTTGCACCTTGCTGCTCAGCCACCCTGCCTCACCAGCTGCTTCAAGGAGCCATAGCTGTGCAGCCAAGCCCACCCACCTGTCCTGCTTCCAGATTGTACAACCAGGTGTAGCAATGCCCACCATCCCCACTTTACCATGGGTTCTGTCCTGACATCGAGTATCTAACTGTAACCCTGGTGTCCTTCATGCCCCCTCACTGTTCAGTTTTCCCTCTTCAAATCTGTTTATGACACCTGGGCCCTTGCTGATTAACCTGTTGTTCAAACAACACAGTATGTATGAAGCATCTCTTCAGATGAAGCATGACGAAGATCAGCCTCCTCATGACTCATCGTCTGCAGGGACACAGGGGGGAGCAAAGGGTACCAAGTGCCCAGTTTTGGTGATCTCCTACAACTTCTCTTGCCTCCATTATTGGGAAGAAAGACACGACCAGGGTCATAAGAAGAGCCTAGTGAGAAGGTTTCCCTGCAGTCAGGAGCTATTCCTTCTGTGTATCTTGTAACATTTAATTCTCTCACCCCACGTGTGTTTCCTCACAGAAATTCAGGATGTTTCTGAAGGAATTAATCAGGCACACAGCTCCATCTAGGGTTGTTCACTCCGGGGCAAGTCATCAAGGGGCTCAAGATTTATGCCGTGTCGTGTGCTTGTACCTTTGTGAGTACTGAGGATGAGAAACCACAGGTAACTCAGAGTCTCATTGCAGCCTCCTTGAAAAAGCACACCTCAAGCAGAATTAATACACTTTGGCAAATTCATTAACTTCATAATATACTGATAGCAGATTTTGTTCCGTAAACAAACAGGTCACCTCTTTCAGAGAAATAACATTAAAGGTGATACTGAACAGAAAAGATGTTAGTTATGTCTACTGCATGCAAAATTGAGAAGGAGAATGGGTTTAGCTAGTTGCATGGACTCTGCTGTTGAGATGAAAGTAATGAAAGGTAGCTTGTAATATCACAGGTACTGTATTTTACAGTACCATAGAGTATTTTCCAAAATATATGTCATAAATACTGACAGTGTTTGATAGGCACAATTACTATAATGCAGTCATCCCCAAGTAAACTTATTGCTAAAAGCTGCAGTATCACTTTTTGCAAGTAAGATGACAGAATGATTTATGGAGAACTCGTCAGCCCAATGTTTCTAAAGCTGCAAATGAGCTTTGTCACGCTATTTCTCTTCCCTTGTAAAAAGGATGCTGCTGTTTTTTTCCCTAACACATTTGAACTAGTGTGAACAACTTAAAGGAGAGATAGAAAGATAATTCCACAGCTAAAGGGACAACACTAACAGATTTCAAGGACAAAATCGGATTGGATCGTTTAAAGGGCAGGCTTAGACCTCCTTGCGAAAGACAGCTAGCGGCCTACCATAAAATGAGCACTTGGTCATGAAAAACCCACTCAGCTTCCTACAGGCTTTGCGCAGTTTCTTCTAGGGAGGGACTGGTAGGTGTGTGAAGAGCTGTGAGGCTTGGCGGAGCCCCACGTCAGTCCTCCTCTGTGCAGCCCAGCAGCTCTGACCGCAGGGTGATCCGGCCATACCACGACCATGGGACGATGCGGATGTGCCGGGCGTAGATCGGGGGGTCGATGACATTCTTACGGTGTGTGTCGTTGTCAAAGTTTCCCTGGAACACCTGGAAGGCAAGCAGCAAGAAGATGGGTGGCTACGTGAGTGCTGAGTGATGGCTGAGTGAGCAAAGGGAGCCCCAAGACAGATCTCCCTTCTCCCCCCGACACCTGCTGGGTTGAGGAAAGGCTGGTCCTCTCTGCACAGAGTTTTCCACATCCATTCCTCATGGCTGAAGTTTTATAAGATGTCTGACAAATACTGGCCCAGAACCAGAACTCCATCCCTACTTAATGAAGGTCTACCCAGTGTGTTTCTCAGAGAACAGGGAACAACATCATCTTAAAACACCACATACCTGGAAAATATCTCCATGAAATAATATCAGTGGGCTCCACAAGGAGTTGACAAAACAAGCCAATTACCTGAAATGCTGCACAGTGGGGTCAAAGAAGAGAGAAGAACCCTGAAATCTGGTGGGGCAGGTTGCAGAGAAATGACCTCATGTATGTGTCCCAGAAGTTGTGTGGACCCCTAAGACCTGGGAATTTCACTGCGTGACACTGAGGATTCAGTCCTTGGTTTGAAGCATAATTAACATTTACAAAATCAAACATATTTTTACTTGGCATTTGTATCATGTCAAGTTAATCTCAGGAGATTTTGTTATTGTTTTGGATGAAATAACATTAGTAATTAAAGTTAAGAAGGATTTTTACTGTATCACTCATGAATGTAATTTGGATGCAACTGCATAAGCCATCATAAAGCTAGTGACTCTCAAGGATACTATCTTCTGTTGAAAAAAAAAAATACTACATTAATTAATAGCAATGGTAAGCAGTAAAGTTTGTGATTTAATTAAAAAAAAAAATCTTTACACAGTATAATGTATATTTAGACATTATTTCCATAAGTATGTTTTAGCCAATACATCAGTGAGTTCCCAAATTCCTTTCTGTGTTAGAACAATGACAGATTTTTCCCCTAAAAACCATGATTCAAATTCAAAGGCCACAGCATTACTTTTTGGCAAAATGATCAGATTTTCCTCCTGAGATAATTTCAGTTTATATGGGAAATGTTCAGTGTCTTCAAATGTCAGCCGATTCACTTTCCATTTACAAAAACAGTATTTGATGGATTTTTAACTTGAATTGAGTTTCATTTGCATCAAGCAGAAAAGGAGTATGAGCCTTTTGCACAAGTGTTTATATGACTGAATTAGTGCAGAATAACAATTTTCTTGGAAGTTCTTAGGAAAAATGTCAGAGGTTGAATTCAGAAGAGGCTCAACCACTATTTTAGTTCTTAAGCTTCTCTCAAGTGCTATCAATCTGGCATTTTCAACAAAACATGTACACTCCACAAGTGCTGCTCTTTCACAAGTGATATATTTCCCTGCTTGCCTGGCATCTCGGCATACAGAGTTGGGAGCATTCAAGTACCAAGCAGTTAAGAGAGAGAGATAAAACTACAAGACAGACTGACCACAGAAAAAACAGTGCTGTGAGTCTAAGGGAAAAAAATG
This sequence comes from Nettapus auritus, assembly GCA_011076525.1. Classification (NCBI taxonomy): domain Eukaryota; kingdom Metazoa; phylum Chordata; class Aves; order Anseriformes; family Anatidae; genus Nettapus; species Nettapus auritus. Next base: position 76,154,168 of record CM021797.1, read on the forward strand.
TATTTATGACAGGAAAATTGTTTGTTGCCTGAGTACAGTCTTGATTACATAAATCAGCTAGGGCTTGGCTAAGATTGCTTCTGAATTTGAGTTTCATTTGTTGTAATGCAACATACAACAAAAGGCAGTAAGCTCATTATTAAAATTAGAGTGGCAGCCCCCAATGTACAATCTGCAGCAAAGAAAGATTAAAAATAGAAGGATTTTCACTTGATTTCCTGTGCATGCATGCAATATATCTGTTGGTATGTTTTTACCAAGCCAGATGATAAGCAATGCAGAGCTACAAATAATTCTTGCTGCAGAGGTATTGGAAAGTTTTTTTGTTTGTTTGTTTGTTTTGTTTTTTATCTTTTTTTCTCCCATGGAAGACTTATCTCAGAGATAACATTTTGACAAAGGCTTAGAACAAAAATGTCTTTGTTTACCAGAAGAACCCACCTACAGCCCCCACATACAGCTATGCAAAATCCATACCCAAATGCAGCTATGCAAAGTAAATGAAAATACCTGATGCAAACCAAGCAACAAAGGAAAAGGTTGGATTATGCTATTTACTTAGCACAGGAAAAGAAAACATAAACTCACATATGATGTCATTAACATTTAAAGCCAAACTAATCTGTTTCTGAGGCTAATTTATGCAAATCTGAAATTTATCTTCCCTCAAAATTCAAGATCCAGTCTCAAGAAATTAATTCAAAGTGCCAGGTCAGAACAAGGATTTTAGGGAAATAAATTTATCAGAAAGCGAGCAGAGCTTTGCCAGCATCCACAAATGTGATCAGCATGAAATACAACATTCCAGCTGCAAATGTATTGGATTTTTGGTTGTGGACTAATGACAAATTTATTATGGGAAAAGTATGTTATTTGTCATTCTTCACTTTACCTCATCATAAATTCACTAATGGAGTCAAGAAACTTGGAAACAACAAGGAGGACAAAAGATAAAAACTGCTGATCAACTTATTGGTAGAAAAAAGCTATTTCTGTGGCCAAAAATATATATTTTCTTTATTTACCTGTTGTTTGTGGCCAAACAGTCAATACTAAATGAAACTAAGCAATTAAAAGCTTTTGAAGACCTGGTAGCCTCATACCATAAGCAATCACTCCTCACTTTCTGAGTTTATTTCTACAACACCTCTCTGAAAACTGTAATGGTTTATTAGCATTGAAGAAGCTCATATTGCAGATCTAATACATAGCTCTACACAGTTTTTCAGACGAAAAAAATACCCAGTAACACACAAAGCCAAGCTAATTATTGGGCAAGGAACAGAAAGCAAAGTGCAAGTCACTGATGTGGCAGTGCATAAAACCTGGGCACATTCCTGTTTTGAGTTCTGTGTGGGTGCAGGTCTGGTCCTCTCATCTCAAATTCATCAGCAGAAGCAAAGCACAGCAAAGCAACAAGACAGTCACAAGCACAGAAGGATGCCTGTTTGAATATTATCACATAGACTAAGCCTCTTGAGACTGGAAGGAGGTATGATGGACATCTATAAAATCATAAATGGTGCAGAGAAAATCAATCACAGACAATATTGCACCCTTCCAGTGAAATAAAACAAATGAGTCACCTAAAGGTCATGGTTCTCCACACAATGTGTAACTACACCATGGCACTCTTTCTCACAATCTTTAGGTATTAGTAAAGATCAGATAAGCCGTTAGGGATGAGATCAGCTGAGTGCTGTTAAACATATAGGTAAAAGAGAGCTGGAGGCTAGGAAGACACACCAGGGAAGAATCGTGACATTATGATTTTTTCTCGTCTGGTTATCTGCTAGAGGATGCTCCCTCTCATGGAGGCAGGCCACTTGTGTAGACAGGGCTTCAGCCTCACCCAACACGGTGGCTGCCACCTCACCAGGTGCCTGTGTTTGTAAAAGTGGGTTTAAACTCCTAATTTTTGGCAATCGTGTTTCAGAATGTTAGTTTTTTTTTGTTTGTTTGTTTGTTTGTTGTTTTTTTTTTACAGTGGGCACGTCTATTTATGCCAGTTTGCATACTTAAAAGGTGCAATTTACTAAAACATTTGCTCAGAAGCTTCACCAAGTTTACACATATACACCCCACACACATATGTGTAGCTCCTCTGTAGCTTAGTCTCTTACAGCTGCTATTAAAATAATAATAATTAAAAAAAAGTAGAATACATATAACTTATTTTATGATCAATTAATGAAAAAAAAAAAAAAAAAACAAAAAACAAAAAACAAAAAAACTGGAAAATACATAAGTATAGTCTCTGCAAAGATTTCTGAAATTTAAACAAGTTTGGTTCATATCTGTGTCAAACAAGCAATTTGGTTGTCTTGCCTTTAAACACTCACTGAGATTTTTTCATTAGAACTAAGTGTTTTATGCCATAAGCAACAAACCCAAATTATGACAATGCAAGTTGATTCATCTTTTAAAAAGAAAACTGCATGTATCTTTTATGAAGAATATTTTTAGAACAGCTATCTGAAGAAGAATAGCTTGTGAAAATGGAACTTATTAGAACCAACGCTTGCTCTAAATGTAGGGCTAGAGATCTGTTTTTATGGCACATCCACAGAGCTAATTAACAGATGGCTGCACTGGAGGAAATTGTGGTGCAAGGAACATGAATATTCAGTGAGACTGATTCCCCACAGAGATATTTCTGGATCCTATGTCTTGCAGAAACTGAAATTATAAGAAAAGTCTGCATTGTCTGTAGCATTATAGGTTCCTGATATTTAGGGTAATAGCAGAGAATGGAAACTTTTAACATGCAAGCCTCTGATGGTGGAGTCTCTATACTGTCTGCTATACCTTAACTGTATTTTTTATTCTGTGAAGAGCATTTTATACAGGTTCTTGGACCAGTTAATCCTGCTCATATTGGAGGCAGAGTATATGAAAAGAGTAGCCAGACATGGCTTCCACTGGAGTTTTCTTCAGTGCATTACATCTCAGTGGTATGACAAATAGAGGAACACTATCCACTTCAAACATAAAAGAAAGCTGCATGAAAAATAATTTTTGATAGTAATGTTCCATTATTTCAGAAATATTTTATTTTCTTTATTATCATTCATTGAAAAAGACTTGTTTAAGCAAGAAAGGGAATTTTCAGATTAGAACAGCACATTTACTTGCTTTGAAATTTTTTGTTCTTGGAGAACAAGAAAACAACACTATGAAGAGTTACAAGTGAACAACACTGGGTCAAGAATGGTGAAAGATGTCCTGATTTCTTACCAGAAAAAAGAGTTAAAGTTTTTAGGTATTTGACTGTATTTTAGAATGATTTGGTCCCATGAAAGATGCTTCTACAAAAGACTGAGTTTTATAATATACATGAGTATGTGTGCAGATAGATATGCATGTGTTTTATGCACCTGTGTTTATGTAGTGATTTAGACAGGGAAAAATGACATTTTTCCTTTTCTTTTGGTATGTAGAAAGTCTCTTTAGGGGGCTATAGATCTACCACTTCTGATCTTAGCCATTCTTCTGCCCTTCTTTGCTGAGCACCCAGGAGTGTCTGAAGAGTCATGGCTAGCCAGGCAAAAGTGTCCACTGCAAGGACTGTTTTTTACATTTTTTTAATCTATGAATAAAATTATGTGTAACCTGATTGTTATTTTTATCTTGAGTTCACAATGGATACCGGACATGTAAAACTTGTAAAGAATACTAACACATTCTTCTTATTCTTTTTCTACTCAATATATCTTCTGATGCCACTTAAATGGGAATTTTCTTTACTGCACATAGTTTATGAGTGATTTACAATAGAAAGTTCAAAGCCAAGCAAAAAGAGAAATATTTTGAAATATTTTTCCCCTCAGAAATGTTTACAGAAATTCACGTTAGCTCAGCTGAAGGTAATAGCAGCCATGTGTAATTTAAACCGGTGGAGAATCTAGACTAAGGGGTTGAAAAACTTAGACAAACACTCAGAAGGACGCTGGGAGGCAAGACACAGTGTTGAAACATTGCCCTGATCTTGCATGGGGTCAATATATTGATATATGTTGTTTATGCTCAATAGGGCTGTTTTGCTTTGTGCAAGCCTTATCATCAGTCAAGTTCCTTCAGGCAAAATACCAGGAAAGCACAACACACCATCCACACCACACAGAAAAATGAACCACAGATTCTGAGCTGTAAACAAAATTTCCACTCTCTTTTTATACAGTCACACAAAGACCAGTGAAACCTAACTGCTTGGTAGATTCTTTTCAAATCTCAGGTGAAAAAAATCAAGTAAAATTGAGATTTTTTCCCAGTGAAATTAAAAAAAAAAAAAGAAAAAAAAAAAGAAAAAAAAAGGTATATTAAAATAAAATATATTAAAAAGGAGCATTAAATAATAATAATATTAATAATAATATTATGATTACTGCTTACCTATGTCAAATATGTGGGTTGTTTATAGGAATTGGATCTATCAATTTAAATCAGGTAATATTAAAATCCAACATCAAAAAGAAAAAAAAAAAAAAAGCAAAACCTCGCAGAAACCTGGTGATCCAACTTCTCACTTACATGTATGTTTTTGTCTTCTGTTCCTATAGCAATTAATGAGACATACAAAGCACATAGCTTATACCTTGTTCCTTCAATTTGTCCGCAAATCCAGTGGCCATAGTTTACCTGCAGTTACTCGCACATCTGGTGGCTAATAATAATTGACAATACTGAAACGTGCTAGACTTCCTTAGACTACTTTAATATATATACTCATTTTAAAAATCAGCCTCTAAAATGTCACTTGACTCTGCAGTTGGCCTTGATTTACTTACAGTATGACATGCAATTTATAAATCACATTTGGAATGTGTTAAAAAAATAAATAAATAAAAAAAAAATCTAATCTGGTTTGGTTGCCCTTAGCATTGGAGGAACAGTGAGATACTGACCTCTAGTTGAGAAAAACAAGATAGCTCTGGTCCTTCTAAAATATAGTTTCTTCCTACTTGCCAACCAGCAATTTAATATTTTTTGTATCTTGAAAAGAATAGGAAAATAATTCACTTTTCCAATGGATCTCATTCAAACTATTTAAAATGAATGAGAAAACAAGAAAAGCATTCAAGAAATGTTTTTTGTTTGTTTGTTTGTTTGTTTGTTTTCCCCCACTACCACTACATTTTGGTCTGCATTCACAGAAGCTTAGCATAGATGTAAACTAAAATCAATGGCAGTTGAAACAGCAGAAGGCAAACAGGAGCTGCAGGAGTCTGTTCTTGGAACAACATGTCCATCTGAAACTGGGCAAAGAAGAAAACTGAATACCACATTTCCTTCTGTTTGAAACAACTAGTTTGTTGCAGGGTCATCAAAGATATAGGCTGCAGGTAGTGCACTTGTTAGTACAAGATACTAGTTTTTTGTTTGCTTGTTTGTTTTTCTGTTTTTCTCTGTACAATAATTTCACAAATGAGGTAAAAAAAAGAGACAGAAGTGAATAGCTTCAGATTTCATTAAGATCTGCTGATGCATTTGGATTCTTTCTGTAAACTACTGAACAGTGAGATATCAGCACCAGATAGGGCTAATGTGCTTTAAAGTCACTATATGCATCCACAAATCCTTATTTTCAGGCAGAAATATCTCCGTAGTTTCTGGATGTGAGATATTATTTTTTTCTTGTAAAATGACACATTTGTTTGGACTTCAAAACTGGTTGCTTTTCCTTTATCTTTTCTTCCTTTCTCTGAGAGTTTTTGAAACCATCTTTCTCCTAAACTATTGGATGTCTGGACAAGGATCACAAGGATGAGTAAATCACTTGTGGGGGAAATCAGAAATCTGTGTATTCTATCTTTCTCAGAAAAAATGTTATTAAATAGAATGAATAAGGGTAAATTATTATCACTGTTGTTGATAGTTGCCACTGTCTACCTTTCATCTCCCTTCTGTATTTTCAGGGGACAGCAAAAAAACTTTTAAAGCTTCACTTTGCTGTGAAAACAGAGTTTCTTCTGAAACATTCTTCCATTTTGGGCCAAACCTTACGTCTTACTTAAGCAAAGGAAATTGGTGTGGGTGTTGTGAAAAGGCACTACTCTAGGGGAGGATCAGTTATGCTGTTTCTCTTCTGCTCCCTATGGATGATGCATAGCCTTGTTTTTTCTTTGTTTGTTTTTATTTTTCATTTGCCTTTTGTGCCACTCCACTGCAAACTACAGACAAAGGAGTGGGGCAGAGAGCATCCAGTATTTCTGCTGCTGCACACAGCCAGTGGGCAAACCCCATGAAAGAACATAGTGCACACGAGGCTGGAGTGGTGATGAAGGGTTTGACATCAAAATGAAATGTTTTACTGAATAATGCTCCATGCGTTAAGTATTTAATGTAATTAATATGTTCTCAGAATGAAATGGAGGTTAGAAATGTAGATGTTTTTTAAAAGTGCAGATGTGGCCAAGCTTTTCCCATTTTGGAAGGTGGGATCAAAATTTGCAGTGGTCTTGACAAACTGGAGAGATGGATGGTGCAGTTTAATTATGGTGCGCACCAAGCCAAACCTTTGGAAGTGATAAGCAATATCAGAGATACAATACGGAGGATGACAGAGCAGGCAGTAGTTCTGTACTAAAGACTTCATAAATTAGCACAGATTATAAATTGGATTTGAGGAAATAATATCATGCTGTTACAAGTAAATGAAGGCAAATATAGATCTCTCTCTCTCTCTCTCTTTCTCTCTCTTTCTCTCTCTCTAATCTATCTATATTTATATCTATAAGTCTATCTCTTGTAAAACAGATGACATAGTATTTCAGCTCAGTATTAATCAGATCTCAGCTGAAACACTCCAACAAGCCTGGGAAACCAACTTCAGGAAGAGGTTGTCCAAGAAGAATCCAAAAAATGATTTGAACCTGAGAAAGCATACCATGTGAGGGAAGACTGAAAGAATTAAGATTATTTGTTCCCATGAAGAAGCTGAGAAGAAAGAAGTTAACATACTTCAATCAAAGCAAACTGTCTTAAAAAAAGTAAAATAAAATCTGTTCCTTGTGTCCTCTGAGGAGGTGTTTTGACAGAGCATAGCAGGAAGAGGACAAAGCAACCTTTCTACCTTTAAGGATATTTAAGCACTGGGCTTGACTGCTGATATTGTAAAATTTTCATCACTGGCTATTTCTAAGAACATATTAAATAATACTCAGGTGAAGAATGGTTTATGATATGAGCATTGTATCTTTGGTCAGGTGAAGGACAAGTAAATGAATTAAATTAGTCTTGACTTTTTAAGCCAGCAAGTTTTAACCTTAGTTTAAACAAGGAAGAGCTACTTGCACCTATTACTAGGGTAAGAGACATGGGTTTTGCTGAATCCCATTTTCTATTCAGAAGACCTCAGAGGGGATTGGTGGGAGAGGTCAAGAGATACATGTTCTTGTGATCTCTCCAAGTCTTTTCCATTCCTACCTTGAATATCTCCAGAGAAGGAGACTCAACAACCTCCCTCCTATGAAGTTATGCCAAGTTCACTGACAGCTAGCCTTTTTGGAATATTCTGAAAGACTCTGGATGACTTTTGTCATCTGAAAAAAAATTGAAATATTAAAAATATTTTTGTTTAATGTTTGTGTATCAAAAGACCGAAGACTAGACTCTTACCCAGTGACCTTGTTTATTTTGTGCAAATTAAAATTCAGAATATATAATTTCTGATTTTGAGTTAGCTGAATTCAATCACATTCTGTCTTTAATTGCTCTTAAATTGTTAAAGAATCATAATAAGATGCATTTATTTTACTCTTAGAGATGTTAATTTATATGGCACGGGAGATGTTTTAATAAGGCAATGATTAAGAGTTTTCCATTTTTCTTAACGGACTGTGCATATAGCAATTAACAATCTACCTGATGATGAAAGCGGAAATAATTTAATTACTTTTGCAAATGTTATAAACAAGTGTGGACTGGAACAGTTAGACTGCATTTTGTTTTAGATTTGCTTGTGACTGTTACTGTGTTTCTCACTGGAGACTGGAACACAGGTTTCCTTTTTCAGTAAAATGAATGCAACAGTTTAATAACAGAAGTCTGGCTTGCAGAATGCATTTCTTTCACAGTGGATCTTTCACTTCTGCTTTTAAATGCCAGGGATTTAAAATGGGATGTGTACAAAGTACTGAAATGCCTATCTGTCATTTATGTTGAATGCATTTACGGTACGTTTACAAAAAGTGAGTTGTTTCTTTTCCAATTTTTATCTGACAACCAATTATACTAGACACATCCATAATCATAGGTGTCAGGACCTATGCAGTTGGATGGCTAAAATAGCTGATTTTTTTCTTTTTTTCCCATTTAAAAAACCTTTAGAACTTGTTGGGGAAAAATCTCTTTGAAGGATAGAACCACAGTGAGCTGCCACTTGGCTCCTTGTGTCTTGACAGTGTCATCTTTTGATAATAATCCTCTTACAAACATAACATTTATATGCACACATGAAGTTATGTATATATTTAACCCAGTAATGTAGGATAGCTTCCACTAATAAATGATTACACATTTGATCAATCAGATAAAATCAGTGAAAATTAAGAGATGCAGCTGTCTAACCCCTCATCAGCAGATCTGCTTGTATTCATGCAACATAGATCAATGCATATCAAAAGCCTTCTCATTACATTTAAAAAAAATAAAAAAATATTAAAAAAAAGAATTAACTTATATAAAAATTACTTTCGTTCTAAGAAAAATAAGTACAAGTGGAAAAATTTATTACTCCGATAATATAGATGCTAAAACCACCAGTTATGAGACATATATGTCAGACATATCAGCCATCTGGTATTTTTATTAATGTACATTTTGATTCAGTTAGACAAAATCTCACTAAGATATTTATTAAATAATTCACATTTTGCCAGCTTTCTTAATGTATCTCTTAAGCAATGCTTATGCACTCATGTATTCACAGTATAAAAGTGTTATACAGTTTAAAGGAAATGTATAATAAATAATATCCTAAATAACTTGAAAAGTTAATTGCTTCTAAGTAAATCAATCAGGAAACCTATACTTTCTTTACACCTCCCATTAAATGTTTGCAAAGGAAGTCGTGAAACTTTTTATATTTTGTATTCTTTTAATAGTGTAATAAAAATAATCTTTCCATTGGGTATTTGAAGCCTTAGAGTGAATAATTTTTTATTTTTTATTTTTTTTTTTCTTAAAAAAAGGCTAGGTAATGAGGTGCATTAAAGATGTGCTTTACAGAAAATTACAGGAAATAGTGCACACTTACAAGAACATGCACCAAGACACTGTTTTCAAATATACAAATAAACTGCTATTTATGTACCTTCTCCTCTAGAGTTTAAGGAAGAAATAATTTCAATAAATGGAGAATTGTAAAGTTTTATGCCCCATATTTAACAGCGTTAAATCAGGTGCATTGCACTGATAGGTATGACATTATTGCACTGTGAATGTCACTGTGTTATACGACCCTTTTTTATTCACCTTGACTTTTATCTGTGGGACCCTATGCATAGCAACCCCATAAAACAAGCAGTGTGCAATAATCTACAGGCTTCCAGCACTGGAATCACTACAGGCACTACTACTCCCTATATGCAACCACAATATCATTTTTCTCTTTGCTTTACCTTATCCTTCTTTTGTTTTTCATCTTGGTATATTATCCAGTGCTCCCCATCATTGCTATAAGCAAGCTTGTATGATCCAACAAACTGGACATGACCAAAATCTTTAGCTCCTTGAGTAATTATGCCAGTGACCTTTGTAGGGACAAGAAGGTCAACCTAAACAAAACAAGACATAGGGGAACATAATTAGAACAGTTTCACACAGAAAATCACATCACAAAAAAATCAAAACAGTGCATTGCTCTTTTAGGTATGATGTTGGCACACTTTAAGACAACTTCTCCATTCTCCAGGTCAGTGTAACACAACAGAGAAATTCACTTCTGTATCCCATCTGTTACTCTTTTTTATCACCTCATGGCACAAACGGTGCCTTGTACTTGTACTGTTTTCGATTGTGGTAGGTGCTACACACACTCCTAACAAAAGGGCAGTCTCTGCTGCCACACATTTGCAGCCAAAGAGTGTTCCCTCATGTTCCTATTAATCACAACGCAGCATGCCATAGGGTGATTCCCCAATTCCTTTCTATTTCATTTACTATGACAGAGACTGTGCTTTATGAAGTCTTTTAAAACATTTGCTACCATACATTTCCTACTGAACTTCTCTCTTTAAGACTCTTAATGTCTTTTTCTACCTCTAAAGCTCTAGCTTTTTCATTCACTGTCTTTTTGGAGCTCTTTGTTTTATAATCATAGCATAAATAAAATTCAAGGCAGGAATTTTAAAGCCTAATAAAATCTGGGCTTTCAAGTGTCTCTCACATGGGTCTGCATATTTGTGACGAGGTTTTTTTGCACCAGATCTCAACACTGAATATAACAGATCTGGGCCTTGGCTTAAAGTGATCAAGGAACAGAATAGAATAACCAAAATAAATTGACCTAATAACATATTTTTAGAAGAAGAATGTAGGAGTTCCCTATCAGAACTAACATTTTCTGGTAACGTGAAGGTAAAACTTCACATTTCATTCCGTATCTTCCTGCAAAGCATGAAGCCAGTAATAAAAATTAAAAAATAAAGCACAGAAAACAGAACAAAGGTAGATTTATTTTAGACTATAAATGGCTGTGAAGCAGTCGGCATTTTTAATATTGTCTGTTAAATCAGGTAAGACAGACTAATATT